>OX421495.1:10554193-11144574 GCA_949126835.1 Anisus vortex
CGTGAGTTTCTGCACATGTGCAAGCTGGAACGATAAAATCACTCTTTGCATGACACACGGCCTGATCCGATCGTGGCTCTTGACACTACGGGATGAAGCTGCAGATACAACGACTTACACGTTCACTAAGGGTGGATGGCAGATGGATAAAGATTCCCTGCCCCATACGTTTCCTATTCCCCTTCCCCTTTTGCCTTATAAAATGCCACCACTGGCACAATTCTTATCAGTGGGGGAGAAAGAGTTTTATAAGACCGCAACTCGTGCTCATTTATTTAATTACAATGTGACACGGTTGTCGTTCTTGGCGATAATGTTATAATCTATTAATTCGATAGATTCTAGGCCTACAGTAAAAGTAACTATTTAACAGATTTTATTATTTTTTAAATGTGTAAAAATCTGAAAAATACAATGCTATGAAATAATTTTTCAAGTTTTAAAATTAAAATTTTGGTTTTGCCCAAAAGAGATTAAGAAACAAAAATGGAGTAGCAGACGGACTTAAAAGGGGGCAATAACTCTCAGACAGTAAGGAGACGAGGAGACAACTCCATTTATATTTCCCGCGGACTCCCACCAGCCCGAGCAAAGTCAAACGTGAGCGGGGAGCAGCGCGGACGTCAGGCTGCCTCACGAGAAATGTTTATTTAGACATTGACGTCTGCTAGGGGGCTATGGAAACACAGGAGATTGGCGGAGAGAGGAGGGGCAGGCAGCAGACGCGGCAGATGGCGCTCTCCGAGAGCAACGTGTTAATCATTGTTTAAGCGATGTGGCCCGCCGGATAAGATGGTGTTGTTGGCCCCATTAGGGTAAACACAAGAAAACACACCGATGGCACAACCAGAAGTGGAGAAAGAAAAAAAACAAAAACGGGCAGCGCTCTTGATTTACCAAAACATGGCTCTTAAATTTCCCGCTCTTTGCCGGAGCCCCCTTCGCGAGACGCATATCGGTGACGGGATGAAACTGTGTGGGGTTGTCGCCCCGCCCTACTCTTTGGCGCCCTGTGTCCGAACGCCGCGGCAACGTCAACTCTACTTTAGATCGCTGCCGTAAATTGCTGCTATACTTATTGACACTTACTTACTGCCGTGATGTCACTAGTCTAGAGTGCCATTGTCGAGGAAACACTTCTCTGATGTCAATGACATGTCGCCCTGCTAAGGTAAACAAGAGAAAAGGCCTGGCAACTGGTTGGGGTTTATAGTTTATAGTATGGAGGGACCGAGTCGGACCGACCCCTGTTAGACACACTGACAATTAGATGCTATTTCAAGGGGAAAAAATATTGCAAAGATTTCCATTTTTTTACAAACAAATTTGAAAGATGAGCTAACAGTGCGAATTGGCCGTCAATTAAGGAGATGGATTAGTTGATGCATGGATGTATGGATAGGTGGAAATATGGATGACTGGATGGTCGGACGATTAGATGGTTGGATGGTTAGATGGATGGATAGTTGGGGGGGGGATAGATGGTTGCATGGTTCAATGACTGGATGGATATATAGTTGGGGGGGGGGGGATGGCTGCATGGTTCAATGACTGGATGGATGGATAGTTGGGGGGATGGATGGTGCATGGTTCAATGACTGGTTGGATGGATAGTTGGGGGGGGGATGGATGGTTGTATGGTTCAATGACTGGATGGATGGATAGTTGGGGGGGGGGGGGGATTTATGGTTGCATGGTTCAATGACTGGATGGATGGATAGTTGGGGGGGATGGATGGTTGCATGGTTCAATGACTGGATGAATGGATGCATAAATAGGATACGGTAAGAGAATACAGACAGACGGACAGGTAAAAGATTACGAACATGGGCATGCGCATGCGCCAGTTACACAGTAGCGATTGACAAACAGACAGAGAAGAGAAAAACAGACAGAGAAGAGAAAAACAGACAGAGAAGAGAAAAACAGACAGAGAAAGAGAAAACAGACAGAGAAGAGAAAAACGACAAACATACTCTGACTGGGCTACCAAAAAAATAAAGTATAATAATTGAACTCCCAATAACAAAAAGAAAGATAAATAATTGAAAATCACCCCCCCCCCCCAAATATTCTAAGTACCCAAGTGTACGCACCCGTGTTGGCTGTGTGCCATTCTGTGTAACATCTCACAAACAAACCCACAAATATATAAACATATTATTATGTCACATTTTGAGAGTAAGTTACGAAATGCCAATAATGTTTGTTTTTTCAATATATAAAAAAAATAAAAAATAAACGTTTTAAGCTGGAAAGAACCACCCCTCCTCCCCCCCCCCCAAGAAAATAAAAAAATTAAATAAATTTGCACACTGCGAGATACATTCTCACACATTTTGCGTATTGGGGTGACCCCTATGTCAATGGAGAGACCCCATAAACACACACACACACACACACAAACAAACTTTAAAAACAACAACATTGGTTTCAAACATTTTGGGACAACACTGTTTTGTTTAAAATTGGTGATTGGTTTATCTAGCCTTTTAATTAAAGTATATTCCATTTGAAAGATTGCCCGTTCTTTCAATTATGCAGATTTTGTAATGATGGAGACGAGTTTAAGAACATTGTACTGGCACATAATCCACTTTTAACCCCCCCCCCCCCCGGCAAAAACAAAATAGAGTTCGAAATGAGGAGTAACTCAAATGTGTCATTTCACGCAAGTAACGAATAATAATTAAAAAAAAAGAACTCCCCTAAATTTTCCTCGCTATGTAAAAAGAAAATACGATAATTCACGAGAATGACGAAAACAGAAGCCGTCAGTCTTTTTAAAAATCTATTTTAAAAAAAAAAGGAACGAAAAGAAAAGCGTGAACGAATCCGACATTTCGAAAGTGAAGGTTACGCCAAATGAACGGGTTTTTCCGAAACGAAGTCGTCATCTACCGGAGGCCGCTGGCACTCTTTTAACAATAAACTGAGCTTTACAAATTGTTTGAAATGGCGCTCACTTAGTGATCTTGAGTTTTTAGTGGAGTTTGGGAGGGTGGAAGGAAGGGGGGGGGGGGGCAGGGGGAGACAAACTACTTACAGCAAGAGCACTTAACTTGCGTTGTTTTAGACGGGGTTGTCTTTGTATTTGGCCTGTGTTTCTTTCTCTCTCCCCTCCCCCCCCCCCCGTCCCTTCCCCGTTTTTTTTCTCCCTTCTTAAAAATAAAAAATGAAATGAATGGGTTTACGTGAAACGATGCAGACGACCAAAAGAAATAGACCGTGGCCGGGTCTGGCGTTGACTAATAATACTGTACACACATTTTAATTCCATTGAAATCGTCAGGGAAAACATAATATGAATTATACCAGCGCTCACCAACATGTTTTCTTGTGACCCAGTTTTTTTTTAAACTTTTATTTTCTGGCCCAGATATTTCTATACTTATATTTATTGACATAGTTATTTTTATACTTGTATTTTGTGACCTAGTTATTTGTATACTGATATTTCGTGACCCAGTTATTTATATTATTTTATTTCTTGACCTAGTTATTTCTATACCTATATTTCTTGACATAGTTATTCTTATGTTTATAGTTCATGACCTAGTTATTTTCATACTTATATTTCATGACCTAATTATTTTTATACTCATATTTCGTGACCCACTGACATTAATATCATATGTTCTGGCCATACGTAACATATATATCTTTAAAAAAAACATTAGCGTGCAGTTTGCATACATAATAATTAAGCATTTGAAATAAGTAGCTCTTTGTATCAACAAAAAATAAAACAGTGTTCACAAATATAATGCTATTACATTTAGCATGGCTCAGTGCGCTCTTATTATAAATGTCAGTTCCGTGTGTAAAGGTAAGTGAGGCATACAGACAATAGTTAAAGAGAATAATATGTCCTTAAACTTTTTTTAAAAGACTTTTTTTTGTCTTAGAATCTCTAAAGTGTCTGGGGCAAATGGGTTACAAGTAGAAGACGCCACAGATTCAAACAAGCGCCCTCCAAAGGAATTATTTTAATGTCCATCCACACCAGAGGCGTATTTAGGCATGCTCCACGTATTCCGTGGAACAGAGGCCTCCACACAAAAGGGCCCCCACACATCCCAAAAACACAGACTAACAGAGCAATGTCGGAAGGACACGAGGGGACGCCACATAAATTTAACGCTTTGGGAACAAGGCCCCCCCCCCCAACAATCCTAAATACGGCCCTGATCCACACTAGGCATTCTCAGGAGTGACTGTGATGTGGTGCGCAGTACTTTTGATCACAAAGTATCCATCGGGGATGGCATAGATAAACTGTCATTGTACATGCACGTTATGATAATCGGAGAAACGTTTCAACAAATGTTAAAACTTGTAGCAGTGTGCTAAAATAACTTTAAAAAAATTAATATTTCTTTTCCTGTAAAAAAAAAACAACAACAAAAAAAAAACCTTAAGATTAAAAGGCACAAGCTGGCAACTCCTCCTGACACAATAACAAAAAACGCCCATGTGGGAAAGTTATTTTGAAGAACATTCCCGAATTTATCAAGCTCAATTTAGATCCCGACATCATGCTGGTATATCTTATAGGTGGCATGGCTTTGTGCTGACCACACAGTCCAATGGCATGACGGTTAATAAAGCTTGCAAGATCTGATATGCCTACTCGAGATATTTAAAGAAAAAACCTGTTCACAAAAGTTAAGAACCTACAACTTTACAGGCGTCTTTTAAGGCAACATCTCATACACGGAGAAGGGAATTAGAAACTAAAAAACAAAACAAATATTTGGCTTTGTGCTGGCCACACGATCCCAGGGTAGACGATATGGATTAAACTCCTGTCAAACTGAAATAAAAGTGTCTTTTTTTATACTTAAAAATACAACAACTGCCAAGCAAAGTAAAGTTTCCAACACTTCCAGACATGTTATATTCACTAAACACAAGACATAGAAAGAATAAAATTGAATTTGAAACATAAGAACAAGACTGGCTTGTTGTATAGCAAGCAACACGGCAGATCCATCCACTGTTCTACTGTGCTTTATCTTAATTTCTAACTCCTTATCTTTGTCCGTCAGACATAGCTCCCCCTACCACCCCTACATTTCCTACTTAGATTTCAGCTCTCTATGTAACAATCGTCTTCGCAAATTTAACTTGACTTTGTTCATTAAAACAAATAAAGCACAGGTGTAATTTTTTCCCCAAAAATGTGTTTTTTGTATACGTCACCAGACTTGCATACCGCTGTTGAAAGGAATAAGGTTATATCGTCTAATCCAGTCAGATTAGCCGACATTTCTGTCGGACAGCTTGTTGGCACTAATCCTAAAAGTCTCTCCCTCAATTTATCTGTCTATCTATCTGTCTATCTATCTGTCTATCTATCTGTCTATCTATCTGTCTATCTATCTGTCTATCTATCTGTCTATCTATCTGTCTATCTATCTGTCTATCTATCTGTCTATCTATCTGTCTATCTATCTGTCTATCTATCTGTCTATCTATCTGTCTATCTATCTGTCTATCTATCTGTCTATCTATCTGTCTATCTATCTGTCTATCTATCTGTCTATCTATCTGTCTGTCTATCTGTCTATCTATCTGTCTGTCTATCTGTCTATCTATCTGTCTGTCTATCTGTCTATCTGTCTGTCTATATGTCTATCTATCTGTCTATATGTCTATCTATCTATCTGTCTATATGTCTATCTATCTATCTATCTGTCTATCTATCTGTCTATCTATCTGTCTATCTGTCTGTCTATCTATCTGTCTATCTATCTGTCTATCTATCTGTCTATCTATCTGTCTATCTATCTGTCTATCTGTCTATCTGTATATCTGTCTATCTGTATATCTGTCTATCTGTCTATCTGTATATCTGTCTATCTGTATATCTGTATATCTGTCTATCTGTCTATCTATTTGTCTATCTATTTGTCTTTCTATCTGTCTATCTATTTATCCATCTATATGTCTGTCATCTTTCTATCTATCTGTCTATCTATCTATGAGGATGATGATAAGGGCCCACTCTGTTGGTGTTGTAAACCATGTATGTAAAAAAATATTTTTTTAAAAGAGACATAGAACGCTTTATCATTCCTAGCAACAGACTCTACGACATATCCTCAATTACATTCACTAGTCCCCAATTACATTCACTAGTCCCCAATTACATTCACTAGTCCCCAATTACATTCACTAGTCCTCAATTACATTCACTAGCAAACTAACCAACATATTCACAATTTTTTTTTAAATCTTCAACAGTTTCTACAAAAAAATATCGCCATTAAATTCACCAGCACGACGAGATCACCCACAAAATCACTATCGGATATACAAGTGCTCGCTCCGACACACAAACACTTACACACGCACACACACCTACACACACCGCTCATGACGTTGCACACTCTCACATTGTAAATTGAAAGTGGTGGTCGTTAAAATTAAATATAAACCTCGACACTCGTCGTGGGCTCCTCGTCCGGGATTATATCAGATACCAGCAGTGGCCAAACCAACTTTCGACATATGGCGAGAGATTAGCGAGAGAGTAAAAAGATATAGTCGTTAAACCCTTTGGCTAAAGGTCATTGAGTTAACTCGTGTCACTTCGCGGAGCTATTCGGTGCTTTATTAAACCCAACACACTAAAAACTGGAAGAAATGACGACATCTTTATTACTAGGGACTACTAGCATATTGCAGCCTATGCAATGGCGTAATTAGGGAGGGGGTCGAAATAGACTTCTATTAAGACTTAAGACCTATAGTTAGTAAAGTACCCTTCGTTCCAAACTTATCATTTGGGCTGGTGAAGCAGCGTTCATCGGTTTCTGTGGCCACTGCATACTAGGGGATATATGGCCAGCACAATGTCTCCCAGCCGCCTTTAATTTACCCCAACTAATGTCAGGTACTCATCAGAGCTTGGTAGACTCAGGGGACACCCGCAAGTCCCGGACAAAAGAATCCTAGCCTCCACCAGAATTCGAACCCAGAACCTTCGTTCGGCCACCACTACGACCTTTAGTTTTGGTTTATTAGTAAGCGGCGGTTAAGAAAGTGTCGGTTTGGCGCATATCCAGACTTCCTAGCACGGAGTGTCTGGGCTCTCCGCCTCTTCTCTCATCTAGTTACGCCACTGAGGCACGTGTACATTTGTTCATGATGAGTAGACCTGCATTTATGCCACTCGGTGAGTGTCGGTGTTCTAATAAGGCAGGTCCCGGCTGGCGTTCCGGGTGGCGTCCCGGGTGTCGTCCCTGGGGTAACCCGGGCTGAGATGGGTACCACCCGGCATTAGTTAGGTAAACTTAAAAGATGGCTGAGTATTTTGCTTGCCTCACAGACTCATTAAGGTCCAATGGAAACTGGTGAACGCTGCTTCACTACCCCCTGTCAATCGACATGGTCTAAACTTCTTCTACGTACTCAATATTGGTCAATGGACGGGTTCAAACAACAAGGTCTAGTATACAGCTATGGTGAAATTGCAAGGTGGTTTCCAGGTCTGTCTCTCTTCCATACAGGAGGAGGAGACAGTGGAGCATATCCTGCGGGAGTGCCCCCGTCTCGTCGATCGAGGAGATGGGACGGGTGACCCACTATCCACTGATCTCTACGGAGATAGAGCCGTGCTCAAACGCACGGCTGAGTTCTTGCTCAGAGCTACAAGGGAATAATACTCCCAGCTCTCGTTTCCAATAGGAGTTCAAGTTAGTTAGTTAGTTAGTTAGTTAGTCTCTCTTCCATACAGCTTTCGTGTTGGCGGAAGTCTTCTGTGGCAGGAACCTGTCGCGACCTGTCTCGTAAAGGGGTGCAGTCTTGGAGCATATGTTCTGTGCTCTCAGGAGACATTGGCACTCTTTACTCATGAAGCACGACTGATTTACATTAACACATCTAGACATAATATATTCAATCTAAATATCATCAATTCCATCTGTATTTATACTATATATATCCATACATTTACTTATCAATCCAAATATCACAGCCAATTATCCATCCACTCAAGATATCGTATCGTTCCACACACGCATTTATCCCACACATCTTCAATGAATAAATTGCACTGCACCCGCACAGCTCCGTTACCCAAATCATGTGATCAAGGACCCACACTCCCATCGGCTGTTCGTGAAAACGGCACATCACGTCTCTATATTTCGCCGTACTCTTATTGTCCGTATAACACCCCCCCCACCCCGGTCACAACTCGGAATAACACGTGGCATAACAACAATAAGGAAACATGACCACAAGTATGACCACAAGTCTGACCACAATATTATTGCCCCTCACAGCTTCGTGGGGGCATGTTTCCTTCCTTTTTGTTGTCGCTGACTCGATTTTACGACCATGGTAGGGCTTTATTGCTGTCTCGGGGTCTCACTTTTCACCGAGACCAAGATCGAGTGTCACTTCCTTGTGGACCCCGAGGGCGTTAATGACATCATCAAAAGCTCAGTAACTTTTATTGACGAGCCAACTACTACATCTCCACACACACACACACACACACACACACACACACTTCCACTCTCCTTCTATTTAATTGAAAATCTTTATTTCTTTGTCGTTGTGTTCAATGTTTACCTCTTAGGTCCTTGGGTTTTTCCTCGACAAGTGACAAGGAGTGGGTGGGGTGGGGGGAGGAGGGGGGGGGCTAGAGGAAGTAGATCAAAGGTAAGAGGGTGCAAAAAGTGCAATGTGGGCGGAGGGGGCAATTCTAGACACCCTAAACTACGTACAAAGTAATATTTGATCAAATATTTCCCAGGTTTCAAATTTAAATTTCCAAGCCAACCAATTGATCAAGAAACAAATGAGTAATTTATTCCTGAAAAATTTCTTTCAAATTAGAAGAAAAAGTTTACAAAGCACTGGCATAATAGACAGCTCTTCGAAAACAAAACAAACAAAACACAATTAGAGACGTAGCAGGTTCCAAAACGGTACGTTATAAAAACCGAAACAATCACAATTTAGAAAAGCGTATAAACGCCATAAAGTTCAATAAAGATGGAGATAAGTTCATTGGAAAAAGTATAATAATGGGAAAGCTAATTCAATGTAAAATTCTGCTAGCTGTATATAGCTCTAGTAATCTTTAGAATTTGTTTGTTTTACTTATTCCCCCGCTCTCCCCCACCCAAAACAAAAGTGGGCCTACAATAACAAACAGACAAACAGCACACAAACAGACAGCAATGAAAGAAATATCAAACGCTATAACTATAACCTTGTAGGCAGCCAATGGTTTAGAAATCATAACTTTTTATTTGTTGTTTCTTTCATCCGGGTAAATGTTGTGGCTCTGTCCATGTTTTTGTTTATTGTTCATTTATTTGTATGGTCTTGTTTCACGTGGATTTGAGAACATAGCTGGAGCCCCCGTAGCGAGGGAAATAAAATTTTTTTTTTAAAGACCGCCAATTCGAAGGACAGGAAATAGAATATTTATAGATCGACGGAACTCATAAAATTTTATTTTTGAAAGGACGTGTCAAAGTGAAGAAATTCTCATAAAAATATATGGACATAATCTTTTTATTGAAAATACATTTTTATTTCAACTTTTAATTTTTTTGTTTTTCAATCGCTGTTAATTAAAATAAAACAAAACAAATAATACCACAAAAAAAAAAACCACACGAAAGAAATGCTTGTCGTCTGCTAGAATAGACATCACTTCCGCTTTCATCTGCAGTCGTGACAAGCATTCATTGGGTATGCATTCTGTTCCTAGTTCAGGTCCGTATAATTAATAATAATAATTATTATTGTTATTATTTTAACGTCTTGCTCGTGCTTACGTGAATGCTTGAAAGGAATAATTACTGGACGAAAGGTGTCTTCTGTTCGTGAATGCTTGAAAGGAATAATTACTGGACGAAAGGTGTCTTCTGTTCGTGAATGCTTGAAAGGAATAATTACTGGACGAAAGGTGTCTTCTGTTCGTGAATGCTTGAAAGGAATAATTACTGGACGAAAGGTGTCTTCTGTTCGTGAATGCTTGAAAGGAATAATTACTGGACGAAAGGTGTCTTCTGTTCGTGAATGCTTGAAAGGAATAATTACTGGACGAAAGGTGTCTTCTGTTCGTGAATGCTTGAAAGGAATAATTACTGGACGAAAGGTGTCTTCTGTTCGTGAATGCTTGAAAGGAATAATTACTGGACGAAAGGTGTCTTCTGTTCGTGAATGCTTGAAAGGAATAATTACTGGACGAAAGGTGTCTTCTGTTCGTGAATGCTTGAAAGGAATAATTACTGGACGAAAGGTGTCTTCTGTTCGTGAATGCTTGAAAGGAATAATTACTGGACGAAAGGTGTCTTCTGTTCGTGAATGCTTGAAAGGAATAATTACTGGACGAAAGGTGTCTTCTGTTCGTGAATGCTTGAAAGGAATAATTACTGGACGAAAGGTGTCTTCTGTTCGTGAATGCTTGAAAGGAATAATTACTGGACGAAAGGTGTCTTCTGTTCGTGAATGCTTGAAAGGAATAATTACTGGACGAAAGGTGTCTTCTGTTCGTGAATGCTTGAAAGGAATAATTACTGGACGAAAGGTGTCTTCTGTTCGTGAATGCTTGAAAGGAATAATTACTGGACGAAAGGTGTCTTCTGTTCGTGAATGCTTGAAAGGAATAATTACTGGACGAAAGGTGTCTTCTGTTCGTGAATGCTTGAAAGGAATAATTACTGGACGAAAGGTGTCTTCTGTTCGTGAATGCTTGAAAGGAATAATTACTGGACGAAAGGTGTCTTCTGTTCGTGAATGCTTGAAAGGAATAATTACTGGACGAAAGGTGTCTTCTGTTCGTGAATGCTTGAAAGGAATAATTACTGGACGAAAGGTGTCTTCTGTTCGTGAATGCTTGAAAGGAATAATTACTGGACGAAATGTGTCTTCTGTTCGTGAATGCTTGAAAGGAATAATTACTGGACGAAAGGTGTCTTCTGTTCGTGAATGCTTGAAAGGAATAATTACTGGACGAAAGGTGTCTTCTGTTCGTGAATGCTTGAAAGGAATAATTACTGGACGAAAGGTGTCTTCTGTTCGTGAATGCTTGAAAGGAATAATTACTGGACGAAAGGTGTCTTCTGTTCGTGAATGCTTGAAAGGAATAATTACTGGACGAAAGGTGTCTTCTGTTCGTGAATGCTTGAAAGGAATAATTACTGGACGAAAGGTGTCTTCTGTTCGTGAATGCTTGAAAGGAATAATTACTGGACGAAAGGTGTCTTCTGTTCGTGAATGCTTGAAAGGAATAATTACTGGACGAAAGGTGTCTTCTGTTCGTGAATGCTTGAAAGGAATAATTACTGGACGAAAGGTGTCTTCTGTTCGTGAATGCTTGAAAGGAATAATTACTGGACGAAAGGTGTCTTCTGTTCGTGAATGCTTGAAAGGAATAATTACTGGACGAAAGGTGTCTTCTGTTCGTGAATGCTTGAAAGGAATAATTACTGGACGAAAGGTGTCTTCTGTTCGTGAATGCTTGAAAGGAATAATTACTGGACGAAAGGTGTCTTCTGTTCGTGAATGCTTGAAAGGAATAATTACTGGACGAAAGGTGTCTTCTGTTCGTGAATGCTTGAAAGGAATAATTACTGGACGAAAGGTGTCTTCTGTTCGTGAATGCTTGAAAGGAATAATTACTGGACGAAAGGTGTCTTCTGTTCGTGAATGCTTGAAAGGAATAATTACTGGACGAAAGGTGTCTTCTGTTCGTGAATGCTTGAAAGGAATAATTACTGGACGAAAGGTGTCTTCTGTTCGTGAATGCTTGAAAGGAATAATTACTGGACGAAAGGTGTCTTCTGTTCGTGAATGCTTGAAAGGAATAATTACTGGACGAAAGGTGTCTTCTGTTCGTGAATGCTTGAAAGGAATAATTACTGGACGAAAGGTGTCTTCTGTTCGTGAATGCTTGAAAGGAATAATTACTGGACGAAAGGTGTCTTCTGTTCGTGAATGCTTGAAAGGAATAATTACTGGACGAAAGGTGTCTTCTGTTCGTGAATGCTTGAAAGGAATAATTACTGGACGAAAGGTGTCTTCTGTTCGTTTGTATGATCTTAATTGTCCCGTTCCCCAACTCAGACGAAGTCAACCTAGGTCAACAATTCCAATAAAAGAATCAACAAGATGAAGTTCAATTCAAAAAGCACATTCGGTGTTTAATTTTTGAAAATATTTTATAATTATAACCTCGAGTCACCCGAACGTGATGCCCATAAAAGGAGGTACATATGCCCTGTAGTAGGAGAATTATTAAAACACTCTCAGGATGTCCTTGTCACGACAAGTTTTTTTTTTTTTTTTAAATATGTTTTTCGCAGATTTTATGATCGACAGGCACGTAGGCGGCAAAAGAAAATACCTTTCGTAGCCTGGGGCAACGATGGCACCTGCACGGGAGGATCGGGATCATAGGACGTCACTCTGGACTTTGGCACCGTCAGCAATAAGAATGATGATTATTATGATAATGGTGATGACGACGAAGTTAATAATTGTATGATGATGCCAATTTTTTTTTTATCTTACATGTTACCCATCAGAGCTGGCTAGACTCAGGGGCACCCCAGAGTCCAGAGAAAAAGCACAGCCTTCAACCGGGACCTTCGGTTCCACAGGCCAATTCTGTGATGTTCTTCTATTTTTCTACTCACCCCCTTCTCCCCAACCCACACAATTGTTGACTACTAAGTCAATCCAGTAGCACCGCATCCTCACCAGGCTGACGGATTCGAACATATGACGCCTAGATATGCAAGCCAATCTCTTCAGCCCACATCACCGGGATATAGTCATTCCGCACCCCATTACTTAATTTCTTTGTTTCGTAATATCACCATCGCAAGTTGTATCAAATCGTACTCTACAAGAATGTCTAAATATTATGGAAAAACAAAAAGTTTAAAACACTAAACTGTATAAGCATATTATGAGCAATGTCCATAAAGGTACAACTACCCAACGCCCGAAAGCATTCAATTCATATTATGTGTATTATCATTGACTTTTGTTTTATACAAAAGATTGTAGAGCTATCGTAAAATTGGAAAAGGAGGGGGGTAGGGGGTTGGGGGTGGTGCAATGCTGCAATCGTGTTAAAAGCATTCTGTGTTCAATATAGGTAAGTGATGGTGGTTCGATGGTTCTCAGCCTGTACGGAGTCTGGCAGCCCTCGACGAATGAATTGTTTTATTTTTAGGTTAGGTCGGGGTGGGGGGAATGAGAATATGTGCGTGTGTGTGTGTTGTGTGTATTGTGTGCGTGCGTGTTGTGTGTATTGTGTGCGTGCATGTTGTGTGTGTTGTGGGGAAGGAGGAGGCGGGGAAGAGGCTCGATTCGATGCACAAAGAACTAAAAAAAAAAGTTGATGAAATCAATTATCTGTGTGAAGAGGAAAAACAAAACTAACATCGATCATAGCAATTATTTCCTCGTGGTCTTTAGTGACAAGACACTCCTCGATACGAAGCTCTTCACCGCCCCTTCCCGCGCCCTCCCACTCCTACCTCCCTCTCTTACGCCCACTTGTTTTCATCGACCTCTCCCTCTCCCCCCCCCCCCCCGTGAGTCTATCCCCGCATCACTTACCCACCAGCCTCCCATTAAACATACAATTCTACTCATTACTACGCCCTCTCCCCCTCTGTCCGCTCCCCCTTCCCCACAACTCCCACCCTTTAATCCACGACCTTTTACGTATCTCCTCGCTCCCCCCCCCCCCCGCTGTTTTTGGCGGCAGTACGCGTCGCGCGTCTTCATTACGCAAGGCCCTGATTCCGCAAGAATTGCAGCACAAGTAAAAAAGCAAAACACGAAGAGAAATTTTTTTAAATTTTATAATCATTTATTATCTGATAGATACATGCTAAAGATACCCATTTTAATCAGTGATTTATTGCGTCCTACGTTTTATTTAGGATTCCAGTTACATTTTGAATTTTGCATAATGGTTTTAAACCGTATTGAAGTATTGGCTGTTCCTACTAGATCGGGTAGCCCATTCCTTGCCCAAATGTCACTCGGGAATAGAACGAAAACGTACACACGTACACGACCCTATCCTTTCACACGGAATGAGAAAAAAAGTATATATATATATATATATATATATATATATATATATATATATATGATATATATATATAAATAGATGCTATGTATATACGATTTTATAGGCCAAAAGTTAATCATCTACTGATAAAGGCGATCCCATTTTACCGACGCCTCTTTGCTCCCTCCCGTCGTCTTGAAATCAGCCCACCCTTAGACACAGACGCCAAAAGTTTATCTAGCCCCCACGATCCCGCCGCCGCTGCACACGTGAGCGCACATATGTATGTGCCTGCTCATACGCCTACGGATGTGTGAAGACACGTATGATTGCATGCGGGACTGAAGAGATAACAAGGGGAGTTAAGCCAATAATGCGCTAACATCTGCCGTTGTTTTCAAAAAACCTCCATCTACTCATTGCGTCACACAACGAGGACGTACATCCATGCAACACACCCTGCACACAAGTACATCTACCCCCCCCCCCCTCTCTCTTCTATTTTCTCAATTCACTCTGACGTCATTTCAAGCATCGACAACTCTTAATTTCGCCAACAATAAATTATTAAAAAGAAAGTGAAAGTAAAAGGGAAGAAGGAGAAAAAAAGCAATCCGGAGTAGCGTCCCCCTTTTTTCACGATCGTCTGCCGTAATTAAATTTCATTGGATGCAGGGGAGGTTTGGAGAGGGGGAGGGGGGCGAGGAAAGGAGAGGTAATGAGGTTAAGGGTAGACAAGCACGTAATCCCAGATGTAAATATTGGCGTCCTGATGAAATTATCGGATGTGATATTCGACCGCAATTTCTGATTCCTATCAATCCGACTCATATATAATGTTACAATTTGTCAATACATGGAAATTTACACCAAATACATACAATTAAAAAATAAATAAATCTAAACACAAACTCACACGGTGAACAGTAAAAAAGTAAAGTACCCTTCGGACCAAATTTATCATAGGGTCGGTAAAGCAGCGTTCATCAGTTTCTGTGACCGGACGGCATACTAGGTGATTGCGTGGCCAGCACAATGCACAGCCGCCTTTAACTTACCCCCAAACTAATGTCAGGTACCCATCAGGGCGGGGTAGACTCACGGACCACCCTCCAGACCCAGGCAAAAAAAAATATAAATCATAGCCTTCACCAGGACTCGAACCCGGGACCTTCTGTACCCCTTGTCGAACGCGCTGTCGGCTCGGCCACCTTGCAGTGTGTACAACGTCGCCTAATCTTTTTATTTATTTCGGTTTAAACAAAAGAACGAGTTATTGAGGGGAAGTGGCGAGGCTGGCTTTGTGGGGTATGTGTTGGAGAAACGGGGGTGGGAGTGGGATTAGCGATTAACATCTAAGTTTTCCACGTCAGCTGCTCACAACAATAATATTCTTGTTTGTTTGAATTCATATTTTTTTGTCTGTTCACCGTTTTTGCTTTCACTGCTATGTTTTTTTTCTTCTCCATTGTATACAGATATTATCGTCGTTTTAAAAACAGTTTGTCGAATCTTCGTTCATCTGTTTGAGGTTAGGGAACTGCAGACGGATAGACGTGCAATCATATTCTTTTCCGACTTTTTTCTATTCTTTTTTTTTTTTTTAAACAAATATTATCCACAAGATTTTTGGTGAAATCCACCCTTTGTTAGATTTATTGACTTCTGCAAGTTTGACAAGGGAGACGATGCAACCTTTTAGTTCACTCAGAGGCGTACGCAGGGAAAAAATAATTAGTGGGAATAGGGGAGGGGAGGAGGAACTATAAAAGAAATACACATTTGTTTAATTACATTTATGCCAAGTGTTTAAAACCTGCTCCCCTCGACGCTCATATACGACAGTTTCAGGCACACTTTGGAATTGTATTAGACTATATAAGATATCCTAGGACACGGGTCGGCAACCTTTTAATACTAGTGTGCCGTAGGGGGGTTTATAATTCATTTAGAGTGCCAACAGCCTAAAAGTCACCATTATTTAGCTCTCTATTTCTAATAAAAGAAACTTGAATCGTTTTTTTTAGGAGTCTTCGGCGTGGAATTGGAAATCTTTCTGCGTGCCAAGTCTGGCACGCGTGCCGTAGGCTGCCGAACCTTGTCCTAAGAGTTTGGTATACAATTATTTTTTTTTGCCGATGTTCTAAAACAGGATTGTGTAGCTGGGGCCCGCGGGCCCACGAAGCCTTATGGTGTAGCCTCCCACAGAACTTCTAACAGAAGTTATTAGCTAGTTGAATTCGTTGCATTAATAATTTAACCAATTTTTACGAATGTGTGCGGCCCGTTTAGTTGTATCCAATTTCGGCCAATCGACGAAAAATGTTACACGCCCCTGATCTAAAACAACAGTTTACATAACTGAATCGATCCTTCTATTTTTCTTATAAACTGTCTCTTTCGGTTTCCGATAATCTCTACGATTCCACTTCTTACACACACACGTACACACTCACTGCACACACACACACACGAATGATACACGCCGAAATCCTACGTAACCGCCCACGAGAGCAGTAAAACCCTCCCCTCCCCCCCCCCCCCCCAGACAAAGACACCCACACCCTACCCGGCGAGGAGACACCCCCGTTCTATCGTGTGCGACAAAATGTTTTGAAATAATAGTCAATACTGGCTCTTGTTGTTATTATTTGTTTCTTTTTCCTATTTGTCAGCATAAATGCATATAATTTTCTAGTATCTCAAATTTTCGAGTGTGATGGCGAGGGCGGGAGGTCTAGTAGGAAAAGTCAGGGACTCACATAATATGAAGAGGTCGAGAGCTTTGTTACGACACATTATACTCCTCACAAGACACATATACTACTGTGCTATGGGTACTATGTACATGGTTATGTATTACACGTTGACTGGGTGTGTAAAAGAGAAGAGGGAGGGAGTGTAGAGGAAGGTACGTCCCCCCACCCTCAAAATATATATATAAAAAGCCAAGTTTTTGTTTGTTGAGTTCCAAACTGTGGGCGAGACACAAGACGTTGTGAGATTACAGTAAAGGTTGAAATATAAACATCATTTATCCGCAATTAGAACATGAAGGCGCTATATATATGTGTGTGTATGTGCGCGCGCGTATATCAAAATACATGTAGGACGTGTGTTTGTGTGTGTGTTGTTGTGTTTACAAGGGGGAAGGAGATGGTGGTTGGAATCAGGCGTTTTTACAGACAAGAAAGAATAAGAAGGAAAAAATTATCTACAACCTGAGCTCTCCTTTAACAAGGTAACTTCGACACTTAGCACTTAATAACGTAGACTGGGATTGGGGGGGGGGGAGGGGGACGGGGCGGCGCGTAGATTGCGCCCCCTCCCCCCCCCCCCCCCCATCTAAACCCCAACAGAGTCGATACACTAGCACAGAGATGCACACACAGAACATTTTAATATCTACATCTATATCTGTGTGTAAGCCAGTCAAATTATGTAGATAGATATTTTACACACGAGCCACGCGCTCACACACACACACACACACACACACAGACAGATATGCTACTGTGCTCCCCCCGATTTGCGTTCTGTGCTTTCTTTAGATAGGCTCCGAGCCAAGACCAGAAGCGTTTCGTAATTCCCGACGGTTCTCAAAAAAAAAAAAAAAAAAAAAAAAAAAAAAAAAAACAACCTTTTTATGAGACTAAAACTTGTTCGTACGTCGTCAGATCGAATCTTAACAAAAATTAAAAACACCAAACTTCATTTTTTGTTGGTTTAGCCTAAATAATTATTTGGAGTGGAAAGAACAAGGACAGCTATGAAACAGGTGTTTCGGCACAGATATAAGCACACACGAAAACATGCATGTACACTCACACACACAATAACAAACACTTACCGTTGCTAATCACGACAGGTAAGGTTTTAATTGGATAGACGCAAAGTATGGAGGCGTGGCCCGCTCAGTATTTTTGTTGTTGCTATTCTTGTTGTTGTTCTATGGCTGTTGTAAGAAAGTTTTACTTGCCTTAAACGATTAAAGCGAGTTTAGCCCTCAAATAAACGAGGCACGTGCCTACTAGGTATGCCGACGAGGTATGCCTACAATTTTGAGCCCCAGGACCTTATCCAGGTATAGGCATGTCTATAGGTTTGACCCAGATCAAGTACGCACTTGCACAGCTGTGCCCCAAATGTGGAAGATTAACACATAAGCACAAATACCTGATTTATGTATATCAATAATAAAAATGACGGTTTGATAAAGAATAAAGATAAAGAAAGAATAAATTCAGACGTCTGCCAACGGACCCGTCAATACATCAAGTAATTAAATGTATTAATGATGCTGGTTTTAAATGGAAGACATTGAGCTCAATGGTGGATAGATAGACGCAAACTGTAGCGCAGGCAGAAATTGGGAGGCTAAATGCATAGATAGATCCATAGATATAAAATAGATAGATAGATAGATCAAATATACATATAAGCATATATATATATAAATAGATAGATCTTCTTCTGAGTTCCATTTCGCTATCCTTTGCTGTGTCAGACAAGCAGTCCTGTTTCTCTCACGAACCGGGCTGTTGTCTGTAGGAATGGCTTTGGGCCCCAGAGCTTTTCCTCCATGGTGGCTCCCTGAGGCCAGGCCTGGTTACGGGCCTCTCTGTGGAGTGGACACCATAGTTGCAGGATCTGCTCTGCATTCTGTAGTCCAGTTCCACATGGGGGCACTCAGGGGGTGTGACTTAGGCCGATTGGACTTTTCCAACTGGTGAACAGTGTGGGAGCATCAGAAAATGGACATACATGCAACCATAATAAAAGCTTTCCGATGAAAAAGATAGATCAATAGATAGAAAATATAGACAGACAAATAATCTAAATTATAAAATATAACAAATATAAGAAACACGATTGTTGGATAGAACGTTAGTTAGATAGGTCGATAGCATTTATAGATAACGTGGGTAGTTAAATAGTTAGCTGTAAAAAGAGTTTAATGAATGGATTTAGGTATCAAAAGATAAATGGATATTTCTAAAGATGTAAGGATAAAAATAGGCGGACAGCTGGATGTGCACATAGAGAGAGAGGCAGGCAAATAGACAAATATAAAAGACAGACTGATAACTAGAAATGGATGTGTATGATGCTATATTTGTCTCTAATTGCTCGTTTCGTTCTTTAAAAAATATCCACATTAAAATAATTAGGACGATTACTAATAGCGATACTCTCAGGATCGATACTCATCACCTATTCGACATCCTTGCTAACCCTGTCCATCCTTTTTAAAGTAGGAAACCATGGGAGGGAGGGGGGGGGGGAAGGCGGAGGAGGCCTTCGAGATCATTAGAAGAAGAATACAGCATCGTATCTTAGTGGACAGTTGACATGGCGGGTCAATCAATGGCCTGCCATCCGCCATAGTTGGGAGCCTTTAATTGGCGCGGGCGCCCCCCCCACCTGAACACGTGACCCTCTTTCCGCTCATTATCTGACGTGTTCTTTCCCACCTCCCACCAATAGGTGTGTTGAAACAGGTGAGTGTATGTGGAGCATACGTTACATACACCATAATGACAAATATATAAACATGTATAGGTACAAACAGACAGCAGCTACACACTTATCTCCTTATCTCATCCGCTACGGACGCTCCTTCTATACAAAATATTAATGATGCCTACGTTCATCCCTGGTGTGAGTCTATTTTGTTGAATTTCGACTTGTGTTTTAATTGATGTTAACTTTTTTTGCCTGTTCAGACAACCCATTTCATGCCATGCTGATGGTCAGGAAGAAAAGGAGCTTGTTATGCATTTTTTTAAAATCCCTATGTCTAACAGAGTATTGTAATAGATTACAATATATATATAACAAGCTACATTGCCCGGCGTTGCCCGGGTGAAAAACAAAAGGACTGTCTGGGGTGCAGATAACAAATTTATAAACTACACTACTACACTTACTGAATACTTTTAAAAAAGTAAATAAATATTGTAATAGGGTAAAAAAAATAGTCAAATATTTTTATTTAACAAAATCTATATTGCCTATAGATTTACAATGTCTTTTGTTTTTAAAAGTTTGAAAAATTAATTGTCGAAAAAAAAAAGTATAGTCTAACTGGAGAATCGAACCCTGGTCGCCCGTATAGCAGTCCACTACGTTTACCTTTAAGCTATCGAAGACACATGTCCAATGTGAAAAATTATTAGACGGTATATTGGGCTAGGCCTAGATAGGTCAGTGACACACGTGTTTTCAAATTGACCAATGGGGATCCTCGCGGGGCTTAACACTGTCTTTTTATATATATAGATATATATATATATATACATATGTATTACAATATATATATATATATATATATATATATATATATATATATATATATATATATATATATATAGAGAGAGAGAGAGAGAGAGAGAGAGAGAGAGAGAGAGATAATATATAGATAAATAGATAGAGAAAATAGATAGAAATGTTTAGCTATAAAAAGTCAGTGCGTCAATTGAAAGACATTTCCCGGAAACCTGTTGATAGCAATGCAGAGGCGGGGATTCTCCAGGGGGTAGAGATAAGGTGGACCCAGGCCAGGGTCGAAAGAAGAACTTCGGGGAATCATATCCTTAAACGCTGATAAGGAGGCCCCTCCCCCCAGCCCTACTTCTTCCGCTCCCCATCTTATCCCCCTCCCCCCGTCACTCCCCATTGTGATTGCAAAGGGAGTAGGGAGTCGGGGTGAGTCGGTGTATTGGGTGGATAGCCCAGAGTTCATTTTCACATACATGCGTGTGAGTTTCAAATCACCAGGAGGGGGAAGGGGGTTGGCTGAAGGAGGGGGGGGGGGGGGTGAGTGGTCGGTGGTTCATATAATCAAATTATTAAAAGTGAGAGAAAGAAAGTGAGAAATGAGAGAAAAATGAGAGAGACTAGAAAAAGAAGAGGGAAGAAAGAGGCAGAAAAGTGAAAAAAAAAAAGGGGGGGGGGATAGAGAGCAAAGAGAAAGAGAGAGGGAGAAAGAGAGAGGGAAAACAGAACGAGAACGAGAAAGCGATAGAAAGAGAAAGAAAGAGAAGGAGAACAAGACAAAGAAAGAGTGATAGAGAGGAAAATATAGATAATTAAATAGAAAGAGAGAGAGAGAGAAGAAAGAAAGAGAGAGAGAGAGAGAGAGAGAAGAAAGAAAGAAAGAGAGAGAGAAAGAAGAAAGAAAGAGAGAGAGAGAGAAGAAAGAAAGAGAGAGAGAGAAGAAAGAAAGAGAGAGAGAGAGAAGAAAGAAAGAGACAGAGAGAGAAGAAAGAAAGAGAGAGAGAGAAGAAAGAGAGAGAGAGAGAAGAAAGAAAGAGAGAGAGAGAGAAGAAAGAAAGAGACAGAGAGAGAAGAAAGAAAGAGAGAGAGAGAGAAGAAAGAGAGAGAGAGAAGAAAGAAAGAAAGAGAGAGAGAAAGAAGAAAGAAAGAGAGAGAGAGAGAAGAAAGAAAGAGAGAGAGAGAAGAAAGAGAGAGAGAGAGAAGAAAGAAAGAGAGAGAGAGAAGAAAGAAAGAGAGAGAGAGAGAAGAAAGAAAGAGAGAGAGAGAAGAAAGAGAGAGAGAGAGAAGAAAGAAAGAGAGAGAGAGAGAGAGAAGAAAGAAAGAGAGAGAGAAGAAAGAGAGAGAGAGAGAAGAAAGAAAGAGAGAGAGAGAGAAGAAAGAAAGAGAGAGAGAGAAGAAAGAGAGAGAGAGAGAAGAAAGAAAGAGAGAGAGAGAGAGAGAAGAAAGAAAGAGAGAAAGAGAGAAGAAAGAAAGAGAGAGAGAGAAGAAAGAAAGAGAGAGAGAGAAGAAAGAGAGAGAGAGAGAAGAAAGAAAGAGAGAGAGAGAGAAGAAAGAAAGAGAGAGAGAGAGAGAGAAGAAAAAGAAAATATGTCAGAGAGAAAGAAAAAAAAACTCCTCGATCGTTTGCTCACGAAACTAATATCAAGTTAATTTTTGTGACTACACGTAGACTCACGTAGACTCACGTATTTCTAAATTATCTTTCCAGTTTATCGTTCTGTTTTGTTTGTTTTAAATTCCTAACCCGACTCGTACCTAGCGATTAAACTGCACAAGTACAAATATATATATATACATAAGAGATAATGAATTCCTTTGATGTCAATTTACATAACAAGCAACAACAACAACAACTAAATACGACAACACGAAAACAACAATGAAACAGCTTTAAGAAAAAAAAAAAACCTTACACATTACGTCACTCTGGGTTTAATTTTAGACTTCGACAATTTATCAAATGCTAGATCTAGTCTAAACCTAGTGCAAATGTTTTTGAGCAACCCCACCAAATAAAATGAAACTTAGACAAAGAAAACAACAAACAACGACAACAACATATGATTAACAAGCGTGTAAGAGTTCAATTATGGTAAGTTTAAGAGTACAATTATGGACATTTTCAAAAAGAATATCAAAATTATCTATTAGTCCATTTAAATTATATAATAATCTTCTTTACAGAAGGAGTTTTTGTCATGTTATAAGATAGATAAATTAAGCATAAGAGTAAAACTAAAGGAAATATGTAGGCCTACCGGGTAAAAGTAAACTGAAGAGAAATGTAAGAGTTAGAATTCTTGAAATATTAGAGTAAAACTAAAGGAAATGTAAGAGTCAGAATTCTTGAAATATTAGAGTAAAACTAAAGAAAATGTAAGAGTTAGAATTCTTGAAATATTAGAGTTAAACTGAAGAAAATGTAAGAGCGAATGAAAGAAAATTTAAAAGTAAAAAAAGACTAAAGGAAATATGTAAAAGCAAAAAGAAAGAATATGTAAGAATAAAACTAAACGAAATATGTAATAGTAATAGGACAGAAAATGTAAGAGTATAAGTAACTAAAAATGACTTCTCCACAAACACTTTAATTACTCTAAATATTTTTAACTTGTATAATTAGTGTGGAAACGTGTGTTTTATTTCGGCGTCTTAAATGGGCGTGGCTACTTAACTGTTCATGTATGTTTGTGTGTGCGTGTGTTTGTATGCGCGCGTGCGTTTGTGAGCATGGCTATTGACCGTCGCCCCCCCCCCCCATTTCCCTCACTGTTCTTACAAATAGATAAAGAAAAAACAAGTGTAGGCCTACGCTGATAATGTTGTTTGATACTGTTTTTTTCGGTGTTATGACCCTATTTCTTATCAAGACGCAGTTGCGCCCCTGCACGGATAAGCCCCCCCCCCCAATCCCCTCGCCCCCTTAAGTCCACGGCCTCACGAGTGACCTTGCATCCGTTCATATTGTTTCAAGGTCACCCGGATTCTCCAATCATCGAGCCTTATCGCGGGGGTCTTTATTCACGCGCGAGTGAAATACATTTAATCTCTACGTATCTTTTGAGGCTAGTCCGTCTTTTACTGCATCCCGTAATTTGTTTTCACCGTGTCTCTTCTTACTTTCTCCCGTTTTCCATCCTTTCATGTTTCTCTTATTCGCTAGCCTTTTTTTTAATATTAATCTCGCTTTTTCTTTCTTTTTATCTCTCACTTTTTCCACTGGGTTATTTCTACTGGGTTCATTCTTCTATTGCGCATTTTTTCAATCTCTCAGGCTCTCTCTATTACCCTATCTGAGTGTTTAATTCATCCGTTAATATTATTTGAATACAAAGCAAAGGAGATAATTACTCTTCATTTTGCCTCTTGTTTAAAGGAAAGAACTTCGATCTTGCATCAGCGCTACTGTGAAGAACTCTAGCACCCGACCCCGACGCTAACTGCAAGGCGCATCTTATCTCTGTGATAACACAAGACCCTGGGATTAATTACCCGCCATTTAGATCGAGCACTGAAAGGGGGGGGGGGGACAAAGAACAGAACGCTGTGTATGTTTGCATGTATGTATGTTTGCATGTATGTATGTTTGCATGTATGTATGTTTGCATGTGTGTATGTTTGCATGTGTGTATGTTTGCATGTGTGTATGTTTGCATGTGTGTATGTTTGCATGTGTGTATGTTTGCATGTGTGTATGTTTGCATGTATGTATGTTTGCATGTATGTATGTTTGCATGTATGTATGTTTGCATGTATGTATGTTTGCATGTATGTATGTTTGCATGTATGTATGTTTGCATGTATGTATGTTTGCATGTATGTATGTTTGCATGTGTGTATGTTTGCATGTGTGTATGTTTGCATGTGTGTATGTTTGCATGTGTGTATGTTTGCATGTATGTATGTTTGCATGTATGTATGTTTGCATGTATGTATGTTTGCATGTATGTATGTTTGCATGTATGTATGTTTGCATGTGTGTATGTTTGCATGTATGTATGTTTGCATGTATGTATGTTTGCATGTATGTATGTTTGCATAAGCCTATATGTATCTGTGTGTTTCAATGTATGTGTATGTATACGTCTGTAAAATAATGCATCCCGTCGGACCAAATTGATCCATAGGGCCGGTGAAGCAGCGTTCCCCGCTCATGGAAAGACAACATTTTACCTCTGAAAATAGAGCAAGCGGTCCCTCTTATTATAGTCTTTGGTTAAACTTTTAATAAAACGGAATCCACAACAATTATCAGACACACACACACAATACAACCACTGCCGTTAGAATGTCAGAAATATTAATGGAAATCTTTTGAACTTCGAACCTCGACCTTGCATTTCCTTCACCAAACAAACTAGAATTATGTTCCCTCTCCCGTTTCAATATTTTGTTGTGTGTGTCTGTGTGTGCGTGTGGTGTGTTTACACAGTTACTCCCAAGGTCTAACTCGACTAACAAAAACTGAGAACTTGTGAGTGAATGTTTTTTACCGTAATAATGGTGTTAGTTTGGGGAGGGGTGGGAACGTATGTATAAGGACAAATGGGTAATAGGAATGCATTCTTAAACTACCCGACTTAAAATTGGATGTTATTTATGAGATATACATTTTTAATAATAATATATATAATAATATAATTCGTCCTAATGATGGTAAACTTAGTTTACCAAGAAAGGGAGTATAATAAAAAAAAAATTTACGGGTTAGTTTTTTTTCTTTATTTAAAAAATGGAACATTTCAATAACAGCTAAAAAAAATTTTTTTTTTTATGTAAACGCCCTTACCTGTTTGACGCAGTGGACCCGACACCGTGCCATTGTGATGTAGGCTTCTTCCACCAATATGGCCGCTCCGTCAGTCTGCGAAACGCAAGATAATCCCAAAAGAAACAGAAGCGCCCTAATGATCAAGGCCCGCGCCCCCGTGCGAGCAGCAAGCATGGCGCCTTGGGTGAAAGAAATCAAACGGTAGAAACACACACAAAACCAAAAATTTGAATTTAAACAACGGTCAATGTGGGAAAGATAATCCAGTGTGTCTAGAACACATTGTTCTCTGCTCTTTTTCAATGATGAAGCAATAACAATACGAAATTCAACCTTTTCCTTGTGCAGTTATAATCTCCGCCATGTCAAACTGGGTTTAAAGAGGAGCATATTTCTTGTGTGTTGTTGTGTTTTTCCAAATTCTAAATGCAATTCAATCCATGGTCTTGAAATCTCGTCTGCAACTTTTGAAGGGGTCAATGAAATCCTTAGGAAGAAGAAAAAACAACAACAACCCAAGAACAACAACTCCCGAGATGTTTGCTTGACGAACGCCAACTGGGAAAGTAACTCTTGTTTCAATATTTATGATTGCGGTTTAAATTTCCAAGGTGCATATAATTTGGATTGAAACTTTAAACATTTTCACCTGAAACAAAAAGAAAAAAAAAAGTTAAAAGTATTATAAGATTAAATGTAACAGCCATTCATCATACACTTTTATCTGTGGTGAAGACAAGGGGAGGAAAAAAATCTATACACAAATAAAACAACACACCTTCGTGGCGCTTTGAGGAAAAGTCTGTGAGTATTGAATAATATGTTATTCGTGAATAAGGTCATAGTCATATGAGAAGATAACTGACATTGAACGAATTTCACCTTAATAACGGAAAGGAAGAGGGGGGGGGGGGGGGGTTAAAGTTATTTACATTGTGCCTTGTGTTTGTGTTGGAGAAAGTTGTGGCTGATAAAAGCGATGTTTCTAACAAGTTTTTTTTTTTTTTTTTTTTTTTTTTTTAATAGTTTACACACGTTTACAATGAATACATGTGTTTCTTTATGGCTAACAGCATTCTTTTTTGTCAGGCGTGTGGCAAGGGTCGGCCAGGGTGGGACACATTATGGCCTTCCAGCCTCCAAGCAAATAGAGCTAAAAACGACGATTATTCCCGTTCATTGAATTAAAAGAATGTAATGAAATTTCAGTCAGTGTTGCCCGTGTTTTTGTATCAAATTCTTTGTATGGTCCAATGACGGAAAATGTTGAGCACAACTCCTCTGCTATCTATCTATCGATCTATCTATCGATCTATCTATCTATCGACCTATCTAAAAACCTTCCTACCTGCTAATGGCACGCCGAATGCATTAGAAAGCATACTTTGGCACACTATTAGCATAAGGTTGTCGTCCTCTGGTGTAGAGATGCCAGAGTCATTTCAATTCATTACCTTATGATCTCACCCGAGATTGTTGTTAATTATTATTATTATTATTTTTTTTATTTCCAGTAGGAGGCGCGGCGGAGTTTGATCTCCTTGCCCCTCCTTTGGGCCTACTAGGCATTGTATAGTTATGAGAGCCGTAGCTCGGGGGGTGGGGTAACTCAGACCTCCTACACAGTTGTGAAAAATCTAATCGCACAAGGCGGAGAAGATCTACACATTGCGTGAGGAAGCCAGAGTGATCGAACTTAGCCAAAAGGCCGAGAAGCGATCTATTGCATCAATAAATTTGATCATAACAATGGAATAACATTTACACGGAACAGATACGTAGTCATCATACAAAATAAGTAGTTAATGTAATGTTTCATGTTTAGAAATGTACCTATAACTTCTTCACTCATATAATATTTATATAATAATCAACTATTTTTTTAATAATTGTATATATCATTTTAGAATTATAATTTTAAGCCAATTTTTGTTTAATAAATAAAAAAATAGAAAACATTTCGAAATACCCCCGGTAGTAACACAAATAAAAACAGGTTAATTACCTCCCTTTAATTAAAGTTTCCACATTTGATTCTATAGTGATAGTTGCCAAACAAGTTAATATAACTAATATTACTTATTAATTATTATTTCTTATATAAATCTAGCATTTTTTATTTCAACTAGTAGTTAAAAAAATTAAAAAATTAATTTACGTTAAATGGTTGTAAATAAACATTTCCTGCATTAATTGTTTAAGTCGATTTAAGTCGATTAAAAAAAACAACATTACCGGTAATAATTCCAACAACTAAATATACTGATTGTATATAGGCCTCTTATATTTATATTAAAAAAATAAAACAAAACAAAAAATTAGGGTAGGCCTATCCATTAACGAGCGCCTTGTCTTTGAACACTATACGCTAATTGTTCAATGTCGGGTACACATTTAGTTACTTCTGAATGGTCAAGTGTAAGTGACCTCTTAGCCTTTGCTTAAAACACATTTCATGTGCGATAAAATCTGTTCACACTTGTAAGCTGAACCAAAAGAGTGAATGCCTAGCAGTTGAGAATAGCAGATGACAGACTTTCCTAAGCAGCTCCCTTCCATAATTATTTTCGCGAATTGGACATTTTGATGTCTGTTTTTTTTTAAAATTCAGCTTGCGGCATTTTATAATAGCTACCCCGACACACACACACACAGGTCCAGATCTAAGAAGGAGTAAAATCAAGTCAGTCAGTCTTGATGTGGTATGAAAACATGACTGCTTCAATGTACTAAAGCTATCTTAGTGTGCCTTAAATAAGGGAAGTAGTTAAAATGTTTTGAAATTGATTTCACGACAAGATACATACTCTATCTAGTTTCAATGCAAATTCATTCCAGTGGTCTAATAGTTCAAGTGCTGTTTGACCCAAGTTCAACTTATAGAAATGTGTTGCAATGTCATTCAGAAACATCGGCTTCGACAGTCAGTTATTCAAGACTGAACCTCGTCTAAGGTAACGAACAATGTGTGCAACAACAGATCTATATATTCCGTATCACTTTCTTGTTGAAGAGACTTGAATTGCCTGTAAATCAATATAAGGTGAGAAACTATTTTGACAATAGATTCAGTCACAGATTCCATAGATGAGATTTTTGCACACAAACTTAAACACTCGACGAACAGCGTAATATTCATGGTATGGTTTTCCTTTTAAAATATCCTGGGAGGTCTTTCTGGCGTGCCGCTAAAAATCGCTCTGCTTGCCAAGTCTGGTACGCGAGCCATGGGTTGCCGATTCCTGTGCTAGACCAACTCATTCACACTGATCCACTGGATAGGATTAAGTTTCTGAGCATACCTGCATTTAATGCATGCTATTGTTGTTTTTTTTTTGTTGTTTTTTATACATGCAACGATATAAGATTTCAAACGTATTGTTTTACACGGATTTGAACACAAGCCCTTCAACAACACAATCCAAAGCTACAAAGCACAGCACCATCACCACCCCCTCCCCAATTATTAAAGAAGGTTTAATAAGAGCTCAGTTTTTTAAAATTCGCTATGGCCAGATAGTCGTTGGTTTTGTTTTGTTGTCCAGGACCTGAAGGCCTGTCTAAGTTTACCCAGCTCTGATTGGTTCCCTGGACAGTAAAGCGGACTGACCATTGTGCTGCCCACACAACCCTCCTCGTAAGCCAGCCGACCTAAGCTTCATCAGACCTTCCTAGGCGTGCAAAAAGGAAACCTTTCTGGACATAACGGAAACGTTGCGAGATATGTAGGTGGCGCTGTGATTTACCTGCCACCAACCTATACCAAAAAAAAAGTGGCATTTAAAAAAATAACAGATTTTCGCAAAAAAAGTGTACAAAAATATTCTTGGACAATGGCATATAGAGCGTCAACCCCATCGACTGCGACAACAACATGGGCACTTGTTTTGGGCAATTAGGGAATTTGCCCCCTCCCGACTCGCCCTTTACAACTATGACATACAGTGGAACTACACGGTATTACACAATAAACTATCAAACAAACAGAACGCGCAATCTCACTTTAGAAGGAAACCGGAAATGCCCCTGCTTACATATAAAGCAAAATGTCTTATCTTATCTTATACATTACAGACGCTCCTTCTATAAAGAAGATTATTGCGTCCTACGCTCATCCGTGGTCCGAGTCTAGTCTTGCATTTTTATTAATGTTTTAAATGATGTTAAGTTACTGGTTTTCCTGGTTTGTTCAGGCAACCCATTCCATGCCCGAATGCCACTCGGGAAGAAAGAGTACTTATATGCATTTGTTCTCACATAAGGGACAAGGAAAGTGTTTTTATCTTTATGTTTATCTGAGATTTGCAACAGGTTGTTATTGTGTTGTATTTCTAAATTAGAGTTTAATGCCTTATGTATTATTACTACTTTACTCTTTGCCCTTCTGTCTTCTAGTGTTTCTAGGTTTAATGATTTGACTAATGGTGTTACTCTTGTTAATTGGGAATATTCGCTAGTTATCAACCTTGCAGCTCTTTTTTGAATTTGTTCTAATTTTTTATTGTTTTCTTTAGTTGATGGGTCCCATACAGATGCTGCATATTCTAGTATAGGCCTAACTAATGTGAGATAGCATTTTAGTTTTATGTTCTTATTACATTTGTAAAAGTTCCTTTTTATGAATCCTAAAGGTATAGGCTATTATTTTAGAAAAATAGATTTTTTGTTGTTGTAAAATACAATCCTGTATTTTGTAAACACACACAAAAAAAAACACATTTTTTTTTAAAAAGTCATTTAAGTTATTTTTTTACATAATGAAAACATTATGAATGCATAATAAATTGTTTTTTTTTTAACACCTGTGCGAACATTTTGCCGTAACCTATATATACATAAAAACAACAACAAGACATGACTGGAAGCGTTGCTTAAAACTAGTTTTTTTGTAATGTTGTGAGAATTCTATGTTGACGTCGTGTGACGTTCACACCAGAAACTGAAACAGTCTCTATCACTTTCACCTGCATCAACTCCCAGTAAGAATGATTCAATATTTTCCCCGTTAACTAATATAAAAAAAACGCGCATCGAAAAATTAAAATTTCTGCTTTATCTATGCCAGGCCTCTCCATTTTTTATTCTGTAAAAAACATCTATGCCCCTTTGCAGTTTAGAAACAAACATAAAATTGTGTTTGATTAATTCTTAAAACAATGCCAATCACAGTTGCGTTAAAGGTAAATATCGTGCAATTTAATGTAAATTCCCGTCGTTTACAGCTCTGCAATATTATTTTTTATATATTTTAGACAAGTAATAAAAAGTGTGTATAAATATTTTATTGCAGTGCGTATGGGTGTGGCAAAATGTCAAAGACTGAAATTTAAAGTAGAAAAAAAATTGCAGCATTCATGCTGGGGGGAAAAAGCATAGAGAGAGAGAGAGAGAAGAGGAGGGGGGGGGGGGTAGTGGGGGACTTAGCTAATTTAGCGTTACGCACTAAAATAATTTGGACGACTTTTAAGAACAACCTCTCCCCTCCCCCCCCACACGTGCCCCTTAGGAAAAAAAAGTTTAAAATAGTATGGCTTCTTGGAGTATAGAATCTAACAGCCAGGGTGTTTGTAAATATGTTAGAACGGTTCTAGAAATATATAATTATGGTTCCCAGTGGATGGGCTTTGCCTTTTTACGTTCTGGTGGGAGGGAGGGGGTGTCTCTAGGTTAGGGTTGTCCAACTCGATTGCACCTGGAGCCAAAACTTAAGTAACACTTTTAAGGTTGCGGGCCGAACTGCGCGTCAACATTCATTGATCAGTTGAGAATTAAATAACCTTTCACGGGACGGAATAAATTGGTGCGTTGGGTCGGATGTAACCCGCGGGCACTGAGTTTGACACCTATGCTATTCCCGCTCTATTTAATTACTGGTATACATTGGTATACATTTTATCAGCAAAAAACCCTAAGGAGGTATACAATACAATAAATTCACTTTAGTTAGTAACTAGACCTTTTCTTAGTAAAAAAAAAAACCAAACTAACGACGAAACCTAATCTCATTTCGGGTCTGCACTGTAATTAGCACGTCATATATGAACTAGCCCTCGCCTTCACCTCGGGCAGGTGCCACATCTTTCACGTGATGGCGACGCTCGGACGTGGCGTGCGTCTAAGTTTATATTTGTAAACTTGTGTGGGGGTACTGGGTGGGGTGGGAGGGGGATGGGGGTATTACTGAGGGGTGTACTCTATTAATTGGTGGAAAGGCGCAGTATTTAATATGAACTATATAAGTCAAGTAGTCATGGAGGGTGAATAATGCTAGACTTGAGGTTGGTGCGGTGTTATGTACAGACAGATAAATAGCTTTTTCTTCTTCTTCATTATACTGTGCAGATCCCTTTATATCCGAGGAAAAAAGCCCATAATGTAAGGATACGTTGATTGTGATTGTTCTGGGATCAAAAGTGTGCATGAGTACTAAATACTCATACTATTTATAACATACAACAAGTGATTTAAGCTTAAGAAGACGACGAAGTTTCAATTGCTAGTCCAACCCTTCAGAGATGACTCGAAAGTCGGCACATTCGGGGTAGCAATAGAGTCTTGGTCTAGCGAGTTCCACAGTTGTGTGTGTTTTATTAGTGAACTGGACAGACAGACAGAAAGACAGATAGATAGACATACACAAACACAAAAACACAAACACGCACACATATGTATATCTATCTATCTATCTATCTATCTATCTATATCTATCTATCTATCTATATGTATCTCTCTCTCTCTATATATATATATATATTACTATAGAGAATAGAAAGTGAAAGATCGATAAAATAATACTCATACAGATATGATGGAAAGATAGATAGATTAAACCTAATGAATGGATAGATTGATAGTTAAATACAATGATTGATTAATATATATATACAGAGAGTGATAGACAGATGGACTAATTGATTGATTGCTACATAGATCTATTAATAGATTGATAAACATATTGACCTATCGAATGACTGATTGATAGATTGATTACTCCCATACACTGAGAAAGATTTACTTTGTAGAAAAATCCACCATCCAATAGATTGTTCGGTAATTCGCTCACCAGCTGCCAGACCCCCGCTGCCACCAGATGTGGAGCTAACAACTGTTTCATTACCTCCCCTTCCTCTGATACCAACGTTTAAAAAAACAACAACAACAAAACAACAAAAACAGCAAAACAAAATTAAAAACGTTTTAATCGTCAGCTGTGACTCCTCCCTCCTCAACCTCCCCTTACCCCAAATGAAATCATTGCAGGCGCCATTTTCTTGTATTTTTTTTTTTAACCCAACATGCTTAGCGGGAGGAAGGGGAAGGAGTAAATTACACGGAATGATTGGTCGTCCCTAGCAGACAATTATTTGACAAATTGGAAGAGAAGTCTGGAATATTTCACTGTATGAACTAGATTGATCACTTACTGAATGCTTGTTGTATGTGTGTACGCGTGTGTGTGTTGTGTTGGTATTTCTGAGTGTTTGGGAAGCGCGCGTTTGTGTCTGTGTATGAGCCTCGTGACTCGGCTCATAAATTGATGCAACACGAGAAGGTGTGGTGGGTGCCTCTCGTTGAATTGGCGGCGTAGATCCGCTGGCCCCGGAGAGGAGATGGTAGTGAAAGGTTGGGGGGGGGGAGGGGAGAGGGTAGGGAGGAAGAATTAAGAAGGATGCGAAGCAATTGTTGGGGCGACAGAGTTAATCTGCGCTCTCATGGAGCCGTGATGAACATAAAAAGAAATCCGCGTGTATAATTATAGTTCGTACAGTTAGATTGGTTTTTATGTCGAGTAGTGCAGTTTGGACAGTGAACATGAAAATAAACTGCATATTTGTAAAGTGCAGAGATGTAGTTTTATAGAAGAATGCAGCGAGTGGCAAGGACGGGGAAAACAAAAATCTAATGTCGAGGTGCTCAAAATGTCAAATGCTAATAGAGAATTAATTGTAAAGACCATGGGTTCACGGCCGAGGCGGACCACCTAGTTGGAGGCATCCGGCTGTGGCCAGACATGGAGAGGGATGGGCGCCGCCATGCTACAACTTCCCTAGATACGCCACATGAAAAAAAAAGCAACAATCAACGTTAGCAGACCACATAATAAAAAAAAAAGGAAAAAATCGAAAACATCACAATAATTGGAAAGTTGCAAGCGAAAGAGATGCAGAGGAAGACAGAGAAGAAAGATATTAAATGATATAACGGAATGACATGGCATGGCAAAAACCACAGAAATGCAAGAGTTTACCAGAAGTAAAGATACGTGGAAAGACATGATCGCCTACGCCAACCAGCATGGCACTATATGATGATGATGATTGTTGAAGCTTGAAAAGTTTTTTTTTTAAATAACGTTAAATTGATGGTTTTACCGACTACTATTACTAGATAGAAAAATCTTTGCTTTGTTATACTTTGCCTTCGACTACTACGTAAAAATATCCGAGACTACCCAAAACTAGTGATAAAAGAAAGTAAGGTATGGTATAGGGACCCTTTGTGGTGTTGTGAATTGGTTCCAGCGGCCGCATTTCAGAAACACCATCGAGACCATTCGCTACCATTGGCTTGTTAACTGTCAGAACAGTACCAAAAGAATTAGATCTATGCTTCAATGGGTCTATAATTGATTAAAATGTCTTTCATTTAATGACTTTTTACGCTTGCTTTACTTACAACTTAACGCTTACTTTATTACAACTCAACTTCAGGCCTACATTCTACTTAAGTGAACTATACAAAGGACTTTCTACTTAATTGTACTATACAATGGACTTTCTACTTAAATGTACTATACAATGGACTTTCTACTTAAATGTACTATACAATGGACTTTCTACTTAAATGTACTATACAATGGACTTTCTACTTAATTGTACTATGCAATGGACTTTCTACTAAATTGTAATATACAATGGACTTTCTACTAAATTGTACTATACAATGGACTTTCTACTAAATTGTACTATACAATGGACTTTCTACTAAATTGTACTATACAATGGACTTTCTACTTAATTGTAGGTTATACAATGGACTTTAGCGGATTGAATTAGTTCTTCATCGGTTGAATCCAATAAATATTCAAAACAATCGACAGCCTTAGCTTCTTTAAGTAGAACAAAACAACAACATTAAAAGCAACACGTGTCGAGACGACCCTAAGTGTAGCGATTTGAGAATCATTCAACCGACACACACAAGAAAAGAAAAATAAAGAAAGTAAAAGAAGTGAACACATCGCCGTCAAAAGTCACGAGGAATCAGAAGCTAAAGTTGAGAGCTGAGACTAGCACACAACAAATTCATAGAACAAACTATAGATATATATATTTTTTTGTCTTTCCCACAATTTGTTTTCACTGATCCAGGCACTACGAATCTGCTTGTGAAAATGTCATTGTAAATATCTTATCAGTACGAGGGGGAAGGCGATGGTGGTGGTAATGTCGTTTTTGTTTCTTCTATTTTCTACTGGTAATGGTAGCTTGGAGAATGCGGTGTATGGGGGGGGGGGGGGTAGATAGTTTTTGGGAAGGGGGTGCTGACGATAGTAAAAAAACGAAACCAATTCAAGAAAACTAAAATGTGTAGGGGGGGGGGGCAGAGAGGGAGTGGGTGGATGGGGGTATGGCAGCGTGCGGCTGAAGAGAATGACAGACAGACAGACAGACACGTCAAAGCAGGGACGTAGAGGAAGATATACCAGAGTCGATTTAAAAAGACTTTAGGCTCCGTGAGTGAGCGAGTAACGGCAGAGAGGGAGAGAAAAAAAAAGTGACAGCTATCTCCGTTCTCTAAGTTGTGGTAGCAAGCAGTACCCAGGGGCAGATTACTCTTTATTTACGCCGGATAACCCACAACTCTTTAAATGGTAACTGAGTAGAGGACTATCTAAAATGTGGCGGTGTCGAATTCATGCTTCCTGAAATACATTTTAATACTATCTTCAAGTTTAAAAAATAGATATATATTCTAAGAAATCCATTTTAGAATAGAAGAAAAAACACATTAAAGAAACTCGTTTAAAAGGATTCTCAGCAAATGTCACTCGTAGACCCGATATATTCACAACTGACAAGAGTAACACCAATAGTTAAATCACTAAACCTAGAAACACCAGAGTCACTAGACGACTGAAGGGCAAAGAGTAAAGTAGTAATAATACTTAAGGCAGTAAACTCTAAATTTAGAAATACATGACAATAACAACTTGTTGCAATGCTCAGATAATCTTCTTTATAGAAGGAGCGTCTGTAATATATAAGATAAGAATCACTATTCATGATTCTTGACCTCAAAACACCCACCATTGATACATGCTATCACTGATCTATAAAAAAAAATAAGTTTCCTAAACACTGACCTGTAAATACATTTCGAGTGGCAATCACTTTCTTTTTATCGCAAATAATGTTTTCCTACTACTCGATTATATGAATCATTGAAAGAGTAGGATATAAAATTTAGTTTCCCCAAACACTTCAATAGATATAAAAACAATTTATTAAGGATGCTCTATCCTTTCTTTTTATAAATCGGTGCAAAAAAGATAATCCTTTAATTGTAAATTTTGTTACACTTTAAGATAAACCAACTTCTACTTATCGGGAATTTCCGAAACGAAGCAGCACGCGAAATACTTGAGTCGTAAATGACATGCAAATGTCGAATCGAGCAATCATTGTGTGTTCAGTCTACAGATCTACTACAGATCTACTATATCCATGTAAAAACGAAAGGATAGAACAAAAGCAACAAAAACAAAGAAACAAAAACAAAGCAAAAAGCTTCAGAAGATGGAAAGACTTCATTCAAGCTCACACGTGCAAAAGATGAACGCAAATGTTGACTTTTGTGTGAAGGTGTCAATACTCAATTCATATGATGTAATATAATATTTAAAATAGCGATTCTCTCTGTGTAACATCTACAACAAAAATTCTCTCTATGTAACATCTAAAACAAAATGATCTCCTTAGTAATACATATTATGTAGGTACATTGATTTTTTATGTGTGGAAAAGGTATGTGTTTAGGGGGAAGGGGGAGGGGAGACGACGGTTAGTGCACTTATATGATGTGCGCGTGCTATTTATTATCACAGACTTAGACTTAGAAACAATGTAGCTATTGATTTGTGCGTTTAAAAACTTATATTATAAACAGTGGATCTAGACTCGGTCTATTTATATAGACTTATATAAATACTCTAGAGCCTAAACATTGATACAATTTTCAGAACGATTCAATAGAAAAAAAGTGTTTTTAATTAAAAAGTAATATAATTAATTACTTTCACGGCGTAATTAAATATGTATAAAAATTAGTTCAAAATAATGTTGGACTTAACAAACGTATTGGTTTATTGCCTAACTGGAGAAATTTAATGCAACAAATTTTCTGGCTTAGTGCCAATCTTGAGAAATACAATACAATAACAATCTATTACAATTGCTCAGACAAACATGAGGACAAAAAACAATTTTCTTATCCCTTATGCAAGAACAATTGCATGGCGATCCGGGGCATGGAATGGGTGGCGTGAAAAAAATAAATAAAACCAGTCATTTTACATTTTTTAAAACACTGATCAAAATGCAGATTAAAAACAAACCGAGGATAAGCGTAGGGCGCAATAATCTTCGGTAGAGAATGAGCAGCAGTTACATATAAGATAAGTTAGGATGAATTGAATGCAAAATATATATTGGCTTAGTGCCAAATTTGAAAAATTCAATGCAACAAATTTATTGGCCTATTGCCAGACTTGAGAAGTTTAATGCAACAAATGTATTGGCCTATTGTCAAAATTGGGAAATTTCATGCTACAAATGAATTGACCTAACACCAATCTGGACACATGCAATACAACAGATTTTATAGCAGCAACAGAATTCTGTTAAGGCCCTTCTAGAGCAAATATATTTCGGCGACTTCTGAACTCTTATGCCCAGGGTCCAAGAAAATAGTTATGAAAGAACAAAATCTCCCGCCTTATGAACACCCGCCATGACGGACAGACAGGGTCTGTTTTCAATCGACAGCAGAAGATACACGAGGGCATGCATAGACGATAGGGCATGAGGTAGATATGCGAGGTCTTGCAGACGATAGAACAGACTTTGTGGTTGTTTTCTCGGCGAAAAAAAAAGCCCAGAAAAATAAAGCGAATAATAATCTAAATTGGAAAGAGGATTTTTAAATTTAAAAAAATTAGGGCGAAGACAGAAGTCTATAAAAGTGTACGTTTAAGTTTGTTTTGCTGTTTACCAGTAATGTAAGACTTTCTTTATTTCTGATGAAAACACTGTTTCAGTGAAACAGACACCATGATAAGACGATGCACGGAAGTCTGTTGCTTTTTTTTTCTTTTTACGGTAACAGCCTACTCTAGACTAGACTAGACTTGACCTAGATGCTTGTTGAAAAGGAGGGGGGGGGGAGTTGTCGCACAATTATTGTCTCGATATTCAGAACTTCACTGTTATCTATCTATGTTTCTGTCTGTCTATCGTTTTTCTAAGTATCTATCTGTCTTCCTGACTGTATGTTTGTCTATCTATCTGTCTATCTCACTATCTCTCCGTCTGACTATCTACCATTTATCTAAGTATTTATCTAAGTATCTGTCTGTCTGTCTATCATTGTAAGTTGTTACGAATATCGGTCATAAATGAATGACGTAGTAAGGCATTGACCTCTTAACAAGTGCGTATCAGAGTCCAAAGCGACCAAGGTTTGACCTTTATGCCCTGAGGGCAGTTTAAATAAAATAATTCGTTCAAATCCCGTGGAAATTGGAGGATAATTCTGGATCGTAGTAATTATAGAGAAAGAGGTTAAAATGCGTATTAAGACCCTGTAGAATCTTCGATGATAGTTTTCTTTGTAAAGTTCCGACCTCCTTAAAGTTAGTTCAGTTTAAACGTTTGTAGAGTGAAGTCGATATATTCATACTTGTACATATAATGTCATTTTATTGAAACTTATGTTGCCATCAGTTGATAAAGTTTATTGATCGTTTATATTGAGTCTACAATTTAAATAAAATTGTTTATTCAACAACTGGAGTTGTTTGATCTATCATTGTTGAGAAATGTGTTGAAGATAATTATCACGAATATAACTACATTACTGCATAGACCTGTCAGTCAAGGAACCCCTAGCTTGGGCTACAGATTAGCAGAATCTAGAGACTTCTAATAAAGATACAACTATATTCATTGAATCCGATTTAACGAGTCGTAATAATAGTCAATCATATAGAGGGCCATAACAGTTTGCGGGCTGCGTCCGATATAGTTGTATAGTGAAGCATATATTCAAGTTGTGTTGTGTTGTGTGTTGAAGCCGTGACCTACTGAGCAAGTCTAATAACGCTGAAGTATTCTTCCGATTGGAAAAACGTAAGTTGGAAAAATTTACCACTTTATAAATCTCTTAACTAAAGAATGGAATTTATTGAAAATCCAGAAGAAGAAGTTCTGAAAACTTTATCAATAAAGAAGTTAAAAGAGATCGCTGAGATCTTAAAGATAGAAGTTACTGAAACTACACCATCGAGGACTGTGTTGACACAGCAGATAAAAGATGTGTTGATTGCGAGTGGCAAGTTGAAAGTAGAATCAAGCGCGGAGGGATATCAAGTTGAAGGCCAGACTATGTCCGAACAGTTCCGATTTCAACTAGAAATGAAACGGATGGAAATGGAGATGGAACAAAAACGTTTTGAGATGGAAGAAAAACGTCTTGATCGAGAGATGGAAGATAAGAAAAGTCAAAGAGAAAGTCAGGAAAGAATAGAACTAGCAAAGATAGGAGCTACTAAAAAAGAATCTCATAATGATGTAGAGATGGCCAGATGGAAAAAGCTAGTCCCTACCTACATTGATAAAGAAAGTGAAATAGCTAATTTCTTCCAGACCTTTGAAATTTCTTGCAGAGATTTTAAATTCCCAGAAGATAAATGGGGAATATTAGTCAGAACAGCTTTTACTCAGGGAAGGGCAAGAGATTGTGTTCTATTGTTAAAAGAGGAACATTTAAATGATTATGAAGTCATTAAAGACACTGTACTTAAAGCCTATAACCAAATACCGGAAAGTTATCGGAAAAGGTTCCGTCAGTACACAATGTCCCCTTACCAAACACACTTAGACTTCCTTAGAGCAGAAGAAAAGTTAATGGATCAGTGGATAAAATCCAGAAATATCTCCACATTAAAAGAAATGAAAGATATCATTCTCTTAGAAGATTTTATTAACAAAGTGAGGCCGGATATAAGAATGTATTTATCCGAGCGTGATATCACTGACCCACATAAGGCTGCTGATTTAGCTGAACAGTACACATTGTGTCATAGGACAGCTGATGGAAAGAATTTTAATCGGTCACAACGGCCAGCAGAAAACACACAACAACAACATCGTGAAAAAGAGCATTTTGTGAAACAAAATGATGTTAATAAAAAACCTATCAACAAAAACGTCCAATGTACTTTTTGTAAAAGGACAGGACATAGCATAGAAGACTGTTGGAGTATACGAAGCAACAAAAGACCTAACAAAGTGGTCATGTGTGCAAGCCATAAACCAATACAGAATGTACAAGAAAGCGAAAATACAAACGAACTGAATTCGAAGAAAGATTCTTCTAAACCAGAAACACTGAGGGTGGATTTGCCTGAGAGCAAAAGTCAGAAGGTAGAGAAATCTACAACTGAAGATAATGAGGATAAATATCCTGATTATAAATACAGAATGGCTACTATTGGATTAATTGTCCAAGTCCACAGAGACGAAAAAGTAGACCAAAGTATTATTGACTCGGAAAAGAGTCTGAAGTCATCGAAAGATGAAAAAACACCCGAAAGTCATGGTCAAGGGAAGAATAAAATTGACACAGAGACCCTGTGCAGTTTTCAACCGTTCATTAGTGAAGGTTGTGTGGCCTTACAAAAGGAAGGACCACTGAAGTCCGTAAAAATATTACGAGACACAGGAGCATCATTAACACTGCTGCTTAAAGATGTATTACCATTGAATGATAATACATTGACAGGACAGACTGTCCTATTGAGAGGTTTTGAATGGAAAGAAGAAATACCTCTACATAGGATATACCTCACATCTGACTTGGTGACAGGATATGTGACAGTTGGAGTAATATCAAAACTTCCTGTTGAGGGCATATCTGTTATCCTAGCAAATGATTTGGCGAAAGGGAGGGTGAGACCTGAACTGATTGTGAAGGAAAATCCCGACCCTAGTCCTATTGTGGAGACAGGAAAAGAAAAAGAACTTTATCCTGTAGGTGATGTCATAAATGGTATGACACCACAGAAAATGAAAGAAGAAACTATCTCACAAGAAAAGGAAAAGAAAGAAGAAATTCTCCCACGAGAGAAGAAAGGGGAAGAAGAAGTGGAACTTGATACTACTATTTTCTCCATGATTGAAGATTGTCCGAAAGGAAATGAACAATCAAAGAAGTCATCGCAAAATGAATTGATTGCTGAGCAGAAAGTAGACCCAGAGTTGCTACAGTTGCATGAGAAAGCTGTCGCCGAGAAAGAAAATCCTACTACTGATGTCTATGAACAGATAGACCACAGCATGAACAAACAACAATGCAAACCTGCAGTTGCCGGTACAGATGAAGATTTGAGGAGCATCACTGAAGAAACGAGTGCGGAGAGCTGGACCGAAACTATCAAAAGCTATGGGTTACCACAATCCATACCGACAGATCGAGGGACCAACTTCACCTCGGAACTCTTCAATCCAGTCCTAAAGAACTTATGCCTGGAGCAGGAGATGTCAACTGAATCCCATCCGGAAAGTCGAGGAGCCTATGGACCAATCTTTGGACCCATTGTCCAAGGACCACTCAAACTACTTCAAGAGGAATGGCAGACCGAATTGGATCTCCTTGGGCTGATCAAGTACCTAGATAAGTACATAAAATTTTTGTCTGACATAACTGTGTTTGTTAGAAAAAAATTGTACACTGCTTACATGCAGATGCCATTGTTGTGTGATGAAAGAAAGGCAAAAATATTATATCATTTGAAAATGATAAAGCCTTACCTTCTGAAAACAATTGGAATAAGCTTGATGTTGTTAACATTGTTACTCTTATTTGTAAAATTTATGCCTGGAGTACAGGATGAATTGAATGACAAATTCACTGATAGTTAGTTACCAAACTTACTATTTTAAAACTAAATCCCTTACTTGTGAAGAAAAAGGAATGAGTAAAAGTATTGTTAGAGTAAATATCATTATAGTGTGATATTTCTAAACAAACTTGTTAGGTTGAGCATTTAAAATAATTGCTATAAGAGAAAAAGATCAGTTTTATCCGCAGAATTGGTTTCTAAATCAGAGGACATTATAAATGTGGACTGATTATAAGATATGTTTGAGAATCTCTGGAAATGATAATTGAAACATTTGGCAGAGAGGATAATTTGATTGAAAAAGATGTAAATGGTTTTGAGAAAAGAGAATTTTTCTATCACTAAAGTATTGAGAAATGTTTTATGATTGTACTATGGAAAATATTTTATCATGTACTGTTGTTGAAATAATTGCACTGAGTCAGGATGCAAATTTCTTCTATGTGAATTTATTCATTTGTTATATTATCATTGAATATATGATAATGTAGGGTAAAAATAGTTGCAGCAAGGCAGAACTATGACTAACAAGAATTCCAAGAAATGTATTATATATGATTTTTCACTTTTAGGATACTGGTACATGAAAAGCAGACCAAAAGTAGAAACTAATAAAACTTTGTATCCTTGTTTGTATAAATCTAGGATGTGCCACTGATTTGACACTGTAAACCAGAATGATTGAGAATTTCATGGTTGAAAATGTATAATGTTGACATACCAATGTTAAACTAATGTATTATTAATTAAGGATTTCATGTCAAGATTGTAAAACTAATCTATTTTTTTTCTGTATGAGTTAAAATAGATTGAATGAATTGTACTGACAATCAAAAGATTGGGTAGACCTAAACACTGTGAAAGTAACAGGAGAATCTATGAATAAGGAATAAAACCTTTATGGAAAATGGAAAAGAGCAATGTACACCACTGAAAAGATTGGAAATGAAATGTTTTACCACACCAGTCAAACCAGCAGTTTGTTTTGTACATAAATTGTTACATTGATTTCGCTATGAAAAAAAAAAATTAATAGTAGCCTATGCTTAACTCTTTTCTACTTCAATAATATTGTATTTAATGTAATCTAAAGAAAATAAGTACTTACTGTGTAGTACTAAGATTGTATGAAGATAATATAACTTGTTTTAATTGATAGTTAATTAAGTAAATTAACCAAATTTGTTTAAGTAAATCCATGATTGTCTGAATGTTTCAATTTAACCTGCTACGATGTGAACTCTTTTAAAAAAGAAAATAATGACGTCGAAAGGTCATGGTAAAATGAAAGATTGAAATATTTTTAATGATTTTTGCTATAAACTATTTTAATTCGTGAACAGACTATGTTTAATGTTCTCAAAATAATATAAATGAATTTGATTTTGAGATGATAGATATTAAAGAATGCTCATTTAATACGATAACTATTTAATCGCGTAGCAATTTTATTTGACCTCGGCTGTGATGAGGTAGAAATTTGCATAGCGATGTCAATATTGTTAGAATCAATTGAGAATGAGAGAGAGAGAGAGAGAGAGAGAGAGAAAGGCGGAATTGACCTCAATTTCTGTGTCGCGTCACAGACAGTTGTCTAATGTGTTAGTCGGCCTACCAGCATGTAAAAAAAAAAAAAAAAATACTGTCTACACGAGCAATAATTTTTGTAACGTGTAATTAGGTCAGGTCTAGTAGTATTTTTTCATCAAGAGCGTTTGGTTTTTTTTTTTTCTCTCCTTATGAAAAAATAAGTCGTGTCTGAATAGACATTAAGTGATTTTTTCTTTTGTTGTTTGATTACAAATGTAAAAGATATTAGTTTATAATTAAATGGACGAGAGAGTTTTTATTACAGTGGGATGTTCATGTAATAGAAGTTATTAACTTGTATTATATTATATCTATTAAGAATGATTATGTATTTTTCTTGTATACAAGATTTAGATAAACAATTTAATTGTCCATTGTTTTGAATTAAAAATTGAATGATTGAATGACTGTAGTTAAGCCATTTGATAAGATGAATTTATATTGCATATATTATTATGTTATTGTTATCAGTTCGATTGAATTATTGGGATCGCCAATTGAACTGTATTGTTTTTCCCGGAATATTTTCTTTTATAATTATTCCTTAAAATTAACATTTTTCGTATGGTTAAAATGTAAAGGAAATAATTATAAAACTTTAGAAGGGGGGGGGATGTTACGAATATCGGTCATAAATGAATGACGTAGTAAGGCATTGACCTCTTAACAAGTGCGTATCAGAGTCCAAAGCGACCAAGGTTTGACCTTTATGCCCTGAGGGCAGTTTAAATAAAATAATTCGTTCAAATCCCGTGGAAATTGGAGGATAATTCTGGATCGTAGTAATTATAGAGAAAGAGGTTAAAATGCGTATTAAGACCCTGTAGAATCTTCGATGATAGTTTTCTTTGTAAAGTTCCGACCTCCTTAAAGTTAGTTCAGTTTAAACGTTTGTAGAGTGAAGTCGATATATTCATACTTGTACATATAATGTCATTTTATTGAAACTTATGTTGCCATCAGTTGATAAAGTTTATTGATCGTTTATATTGAGTCTACAATTTAAATAAAATTGTTTATTCAACAACTGGAGTTGTTTGATCTATCATTGTTGAGAAATGTGTTGAAGATAATTATCACGAATATAACTACATTACTGCATAGACCTGACAGTCAAGGAACCCCTAGCTTGGGCTACAGATTAGCAGAATCTAGAGACTTCTAATAAAGATACAACTATATTCATTGAATCCGATTTAACGAGTCGTAATAATAGTCAATCATATAGAGGGCCATAATAAAGTATATACATAAGTATATAAGTATCTATTTATCTTTCCAAATTTTGATCGATCCATTTAAGTATATATGTAAGTATGTAAGGATCGTGTGGCCAATGCAATGTCTACATGCCAAACATTCTAAAATAAAAGTATTTGCATATCTTCTAAATGATTGATCTCAAAATAGAACTGGCCTAAATTTAGATAATCCAATTTAAATTATCCAATACATTAATATACATGTATATAAAACTGTTATACCCCCCCTCCCCCTTCTTCCCCTTTCCCCGACATAGAAAGCCATAATTGTATCCGTAATTGACAATAAAGTAAAAATCCGTGTACACATCAAATTGCTTTTTATGCAAGTTTGAGTAAATCAGACGCTTCCAGTTTATACTAGACCATTTCTTTTGCTAGTATAATAACAAGACACTTCTACTGTGCCCAATAGATGTCATGTACGCCATTGGTGGTAGGCAGGATTCAAAAACGCCAGAGCTGTATGCAGAGGATCTCGGTCGGCCATGAGTGGAACCCAGAATTCGGACACTTACGGCATCCAAGTCTGGCACGCGAGGCATAGGTTGCAGACCCCTGCTGTACCTATAGCATTGTCAACTTAGAGAACAAATCCGATGAGCTGTCGTTGTTTTTTTGGTATTTCCTTCGGCTAAAAACGTTTGAGTAGTTGTAACTTAAAGAAAAATCTTTGCTTCTGATGATTTATCGGACGTGAAGACGCATAGTCCACGCGCAGGTCATGTGACTGATATTTGTTCGTATGTGTGTTTGTGTATGTGTGTGCGAGCGAGCAAGCGCGCGTGCACCTAGATGTACTGGTTGTCGAAATCTTTCAATAAAATGCCCCGTGAAACAACCGACCGACCGTACAAAAAACAACAACACTAAAAAAACAAACTGAAAAAAAAAAAGTCTTTTTGGCTATCGCTATGCACAGAATAAAACTCATTTTCCAGCAAGTGGTTTGTACGCGGTCCTATCTAAGAACGATAATAGCCGAACTGATAGACATTTTTATCTCCCTTGTATAAAAGTCTGTCGATTCGAGTTATTTCTTTTTTATGGTTGTGTTTGTTTGGTAAATTGTTTATATTTTATTTACTATAGTGTTTTTTTATATTGTGTAACTTCTGCTGTCATTAGGTGTAAGAAACATTTCTAACCAAGGAAACCAGTCGAATGTATCTGCTAATTCAAACTATTTTCTCACAACGGCTTGCAAGGAGATTGCGTTGCCAACTAAAAAAAAACTTACATATTTTAAATATAGACAGTAGGGTTTCGATATAGATCTCCATGTATTCGACGTCACACTCTAAAAGTATCCCGTCGGACCGAATCGATCCGTAGGTCCGGTGAAACAGCGTACATCAGTTTCTGTGTCCACGGCATACTAGAGGATTGTGTGGCCAATACAATGCCCGGCCGCATTTACTTTACTCCAACTAAAAGCCAGGTACCCATCAGATCTGGGCAAACTTAGGGACACCCCCCAGCCCCGGAGCGAATCTTAGCCTTTACCAGGATTTGAACCCAGGACCTTCAGTACGCCAGCCGAAAGGTTAGGGTAATGGAGTTCACTGGTCTATTTTCTCCCCACGGCTTACAATGGGATTGCGTTGCCAACTAAAAACCAATTTCTCTGACAACATTACATATTTTAAACTGATGTGAAGTAGACAGAAGGGTTTTGATATATTCGACGTCACCCAGGGAAACAATTTTATCTGTTCTAATACATTACAGACGCTCCTTCTATAAAGAATATAATTGCGTCCTACGCTCATCCGTGGTTTGAGTCTAGTCCTGCATTTCTTTTAGTGTGTTTTAAGTTTTAAATGATGTTAAGTTTCTGGTTTTCCTGGTTTGTTCAGTTAACCCATTCCATGCCCAGATGGCACTCATTTTGCCATTTTTGTAGTGTAGACTACATTGATATAAGGCATCTTAAGACTTTTTTGAAAAATAGTTAGAGACAATCGGTATTAGATTTGTGACATACAAAAAAAATAATGATTTGTAGTTGAATTAAAGGTATTGAAAACGTTAGCAAACACATTTAAATACCCTGTGAGAGAAATCCTGAAACCTGGGATTAGTGAAAATCAATAAGATTAAGGCCCCGATTATAAGATAACGAAAATTAAAAGTAACTAAATTATCTAATCTATCTATCAATCAATCTATTTATTTTTCAGTCTTTTTAACGTTCTTTCTATCTTTCCATCTATCGGTTTCTCTGTCTGTCTGTTGGTCTAAGTATTTATATATCTACCTATATATTTATCTACCTCTTCGTTAATATCTCTATTTATCAAAATGTGGGCCTAGGCCTATATACAAATATAAATATGTGTAGGCCCCTATTTCTTTTTTGTTTCTTTTAAACTATTTTATTTGTAGACTATACATTTCTACATATCTACCACGTTTCTAAATCTCTTCAAATGACCCCCCCCCTTTATTTTTTTCTCTCTCCTTCCCTCTTTCTCTGTATATATATATATATAGAGAGAGAAATATATGCATACATACTCATATATATATGTGTGTGTATGTATGCGTAAGTGTATATATAAATTTATCCAAGTTCAGATTAACAACAATCTTAAAATAAAATTGAATCACATTTCAATATTCACAGACGCAAGCTGCAACTATATTAAAAATATGTTTTTTTTAACATATAAAAATGAACATCTCAAATTTACCTTATTCTCAGTCGTTTTTTTCCAATCCAACTTATCTTATACACAAATAATATTTGAATAACACAAAAAAAAAAAAACGAGTTCAAGATTCACACGAAAATAACGAAAATTAAAATGACTCAAATCTTTTGAAGTCACAAATAAATATATTATCTCACAGCTTACAACAAAACTCTCCAAAGAATAGTTATTTTAAAAAAATGAGATACTTTTCTTAAAAATTTATTATTAACACCTTTTGCAAGAATTAATAGTAAAATTACTAATGACTCGCAGAAGTGTTTTGTAATCCAGTCAAAAAAAAAACTTGCGCGTAAAACACCTTTCCCCAGGTTTTACTGACGCACACTCAGTGAGCGGACCTGCTGCTTGTAGGATGCGCTCAATTTGTTTCAGCAGCGGAGCCCCCCAGGATTGTAACGTGCGTGCGCGAATTGAAGAAGAAGGTGAGGAGGGTATGGAGGTGGGGAAAGGTGTGGGGAGGGGGGTTCCCCCCCTTATCCCAGGCCGTAGCGCGGAATCACGAGCGCGTGAAAGAGGGTGGAGAAAAACTATGTACTGAGTATGTATGCATATATTTCTCTCTCTCTCTCTCTTTCTCATTCTCTCTTCCATCTTTTTCAGACGAGAAGGGGGCAGATAACAGGTGATACGGAAAGAAACACAAAAAACAAAAAAAATCACGATCGTACACACCGTGGTTCTTTGCCCTTGCTTTGGCACGAGACTACTACAGGGAGCACTTTACGTCTTGGGGTTGTTCTTTGGCGACTTTTTGTCCCGTTCAAACTCCAGAAGCGAGGCTAGATAGAGACTAGTCTACAGTAAAAAAAACAACTACGATGCTGTTGTTGTTTTTTCTTTCCCCCTTTTTTTGGTAGTTTTATCGTTTTTCTCTCCCTTTTTTTTGGTAGTTTTATCGTTTTTCTCTCCCTTTTTTGTAGTTTTAACGGTTTTCTCTCCACTTTTTGGTCATTTTATCGTTTTTCTCTCCCTTTTTGGTCGTTTTATCGTTTTTCTCTCCTCTTTTTGGTCGTTTTATCGTTTTTCTCTCCTCTTTTTGGTCGTTTTATCGTTTTTCTCTCCCTTTTTTTTGGTCGTTTTATCGTTTTTCTCTCCTCTTTTTGGTCGTTTTAACGTTTTCTCTCCCCTTTTTTGGTCGTTTTATCGTTTTTCTCTACCCATTATTTTGGACGTTTAATCGTTTGTCTCTACCTTTTTTGGTCGTTTTATCGTTTTTCTCTCCTCTTTTTGGTCATTTTAACGGTTTTCTTTCCCCTTTTTTGGTCGTTTTATCGTTTTTCTCTCCCCTTATTTGGTCGTTTTATCGTTTTTCTCTACCTTTTTTGGTCGTTTTATCGTTTTCTCTCCCCTTTTTGGTCGTTTTATCGTTTTTCTCTCCCCATTTTTTTGGTTGTTTAATCGTTTTTCCCTCCCTTTTTATGTAGTTTTAACGGTTTTCTCTCCCCTTTTTGGTAATTTTATCGTTTTTCTCTCCCCTTTTTTGGTCCTTTTATCGTTTTTCTCTACCCATTATTTTGGACGTTTAATCGTTTGTCTCTACCTTTTTTGGTCCTTTTATCGTTTTTCTCTCCCCATTATATTGGTCGTTTAATCGTTTTTCTCTCTCCTTTTTTGGTCCTTTTATCGTTTTTCTCTACCCATTATTTTGGACGTTTAATCGTTTGTCTCTACCTTTTTTGGTCGTTTTATCGTTTTTCTCTCCTCTTTTTGGTCATTTTAACGGTTTTCTCTCTTCTTTTTTTGGTCGTTTTATCGTTTTTCTCTCCCCATTTTTTTGGTTGTTTAATCGTTTTTCCCTCCCATTTTTTGTAGTTTTAACGGTTTTCTCTCCCCTTTTTGGTCATTTTATCGTTTTTCTCTCCCCTTTTTTGGTCCTTTTGTCGTTTTTCTCTACCCATTATTTTGGACGTTTAATAGTTTGTCTCTACCTTTTTTGGTCCTTTTATCGTTTTTCTTTCCCCATTATTTTGGACGTTTAATCGTTTGTCTTGTTACGAAACGTAAATTCCCTACATTGTAATGTTAATAAACCAACTAAATCATTTAAGCGAATTGCGTTTAAACGTTATAAAATATTTCTCAGCTGAAGGTTTTCCCCGGGTTTTTCCTAACCTAATTTGAGCATTATTGTTTTTTATTAACCTCGATAAAAACATGAACTGTGCATGCACCTACAGCGTGTCAAGGCCGTCCGGTCTCTCCTTATTTTGTTAGAGCATTATTGCTTGTTCTTAATAAAAAACAATCTGATCACGCAGTCAGCACGCAGGCTTGATTAAAATTCTCGTGTCACTAGGCTGACTGGATTTCCCAACGATTGACCCATAATATATTTCTACGCGATTAGACACTTTTAGTCAGTTCTTGGCGTACATTCGATCAGATAACATCTAAGATTCTGAGTCTCTGAGGATCGTTTCTATTTGAGTTGTATTATGAAAGATTTATTCTTCTACTATTAACTACAATGCTATATGTTCATTGAGGATATTCATTACTAATTGGAATATGTGTATTTCTTGATTGTGTATATAATATTATTTGGATTCCTACTGGATTGATGTTGTAAATTAAACCGGTAATTGTTTACCTGCGTTAGCCCACGAGTTTTGGGGTGTTAAAGCAACGATTTTGAAATATCCATGCCAAATTCGCACGAATCAAGTCATGAAATGTCTTGCAAATGATTTTTAGGCTTAGAAAAAATAAAAACAATATTATTAAACGCGATTTTTAGTTTTTTTCTATTCATTTAACATAAACAACGCCATTTTGTCATTTTTGTCTTGTGACTTCACAGGAGAAGAGTTACCAACCCTAGCCTATAAAACTAACCGATACTAACCCATGCGCTACTAAAATGAATGAAATTTTAATAGCGCTTGGTTAGTATCGGTTAGTTTATATAGGTTAGGGAAGGAAACCCCTTTTCGACAATGGCCGAAATAACGTTGTTTTATGCTATATTAATAGTACAAAATCGCGAATAAAAATATTTTTTTCTAAGTCTAAATATCGTTTGCGAGACATTTAATGACTTGATTTGTCCGAATTTGGCATGGATCTTTAAAAATATTTCACAGAGAACCCAAAAACTCGTGGGCTAACGCAGGTAAACAATTACCTTACCATTAAACCAAATTTATCGTTGCTTTCTACACAACTTGGTTAACGTCAATATTTCAAAGTTATATACATGTGTGTATGTGTAATATTTATTCAACTATATTAATAATCTACACTACCACTCGACATCGAGGTTCTTGCTGTATAATATGAGCCACACAAATAATTATACATGAAGTAAATCAACTGAAAACTCTAAAACTACGCTATGTGAATTGCCAGGGGATTATAAGAACCAGGAATACTCTAGACAACTACAAATAAACTTCAGAATGATATAATAAGATCTTCACTAATACAAGGATACTCACACTAACAATAACAATACTATAACTACCATTTTCATAAATTGAATGGGGGCTCTAGCCGTAATAACATTATAAATTATAATTATACTTGTGTGATATAAATAGAAGGTCTCATTCATGATTTATTATGGTGAATAAATTGCCTTGTAATAGTCTCTACCTTTTTTGGTCGTTTTATCGTTTTTCTCTCCTCTTTTTGGTCATTTTAACGGTTTTCTCTCCCCTTTTTTTTGGTCGTTTTATCGTTTTTCTCTCCCCATTTTTTTGGTTGTTTAATCGTTTTTCCCTCCCTTTTTTTGTAGTTTTAACGGTTTTCTCTCCCCTTTTCGGTCATTTTATCGTTTTTCTCTCCCCTTTTTTGGTCCTTTTATCGTTTTTCTCTACCCATTATTTTGGACGTTTAATCGTTTGTCTCTACCTTTTTTGGTCCTTTTATCGTTTTTCTCTACCCATTATTTTGGACGTTTAATCGTTTGTCTCTACCTTTTTTGGTCCTTTTATCGTTTTTCTCTACCCATTATTTTGGACGTTTAATCGTTTGTCTCTACCTTTTTTGGTCCTTTTATCGTTTATCTTCCCCCTTTTTTTGGTCGTTTTATCGTTTTTTTTCTCTCTTTTTTTTTCATCGCAACTTACAAAAATTGCATTACATCCGCGAGATTGTGAAAGGTAAATCTCAGGTAAGTTATTAAAAAATGGGGGGGGGGGGAAGGTGCGTACGTTAGGCAGAAAACAATTATTACGTAAGTTTGCTCGTGCTTCCTTAATAAAATAGAAAACCCACACAATAAATATATACCTCTTGACGCTTTGGCGCGCGCATCTGTTCACACGCATGCGCATATACACATACACTCTTACTCGTGCACGTACACTCATACACACACAGGTGTACACGTATGCATATGCACTCACTCATAAACGCGCCAAAAAACTAACAAACAACGCCTTTACATGTTCTTGTCTTTGACAACAAATGATGTCTTTTACGGCAGGTTCCTTTGTCTAAGGTCATAAACTTAGGGTTCGGGGCCAGGCACCATAGGTAGGCTACTCTTTGTTCTGGGTGATATTGGTCTTTAGTCACGTTGTCATGTAGGTGGTAGAGTGTCTGTAGTTAGAGAATCGGTAACAGAACAACTTTACTGGGAGCAACGAGTAGTAATAATAACTAGATAAACTGTTGTCACGCTAACACTGTCATGTGGTGATGGTAGCCATAGTTATGTTAGTTTTAGTTTTCATAATATAGTTAAATAGTCAGTGAGACTGAGTATTACATTTGGACCATTTGGGAACGTGTGACCAGTAAAGCAGTACGCACTCAATTTGCCTTTTTTATTTTTAATGTTGTTGTGTGTCACAGCATACAAAGGGATTTCGTCGCCAGCAAAATGGCGAAATAGCGACGACACTCTCCAAACTGGTTTAGACTTAACCACGACACTCTCCAAGCTGGTTTAGACTTAACCACGACACTCTACAAGCTGGTTTAGACTTAACCACGACACTCTCCAAACTGGTTTAGACTTAACCACGACACTCTCCAAACTGGTTTAGACTTAACCACGACACTCTCCAAACTGGTTTAGACTTAACCACGACACTCTCCAAACTGGTTTAGACTTACTGACGACACTCTCCAAGCTGGCTTAGACTTAACCACGACACTCTCCAAACTGGTTTAGACTTACTGACGACCCTCTCCAAGCTGGTTTAGACTTACTGACGACACTCTCCAAACTGGTTTAGACTTACTGACGACACTCTCCAAGCTGGTTTAGACTTACTGACGACACTCTCCAAACTGGTTTAGACTTACTGACGACACTCTCCAAGCTAGTTTAGACTTACTGACAACATTCTCCAAACTGGTTTAGACTTACTGACGACACTCTCCAAACTGGTTTAGACTTACTGACGACACTCTCCAAACTGGTTTAGACTTACTGACGACACTCTCCAAGCTGGTTTAGACTTACTGACGACACTCTCCAAACTGGTTTAGACTTACTGACGACACTCTCCAAGCTGGTTTAGACTTACTGACAACATTCTCCAAACTGGTTTAGACTTACTGACGACACTCTCCAAACTGGTTTAGACTTACTGACGACACTCTCCAAACTGGTTTAGACTTAACCACGACACTCTCCAAGCTGGTTTAGATTTAACGACGACACTCTCCAAGCTGGTTTAGATCTAACGACGACACTCTCCAAGCTGGTTTAGATCTAACGACGACACTCTCCAAGCTGGTTTAGACTTACTGACGACACTCTCCAAACTGGTTTAGACTTACTGACGACACTCTCCAAACTGGTTTAGACTTACTGACGACACTCTCCAAACTGGTTTAGACTTAACCACGACATTCTCCAAGCTGGTTTAAACTTACTGACGACACTCTCCAAACTGGTTTAGACTTACTGACGACACTCTCCAAACTGGTTTAGACTTAACCACGACACTCTCCAAGCTGGTTTAGATCTTACGACGACACTCTCCAAGCTGGTTTAGATCTAACGACGACACTCTCCAAGCTGGTTTAGATCTAACGACGACACTCTCCAAGCTGGTTTTGATCTAACGACGACACTCTCCAAGCTGGTTTAGACTCAGCGACAAATCTCCAGACCAGGAAAGGAGCGGGCGACTGACCCCATTCTTTACTATAAGGTGAACCACATAATTGGCAAATCGAATACTCCCCATTACGACACCTTAAAACCGCACCTCAACGACACCATCAGGTTATGATCTACGTAAAATAATCCAATAATGTGGACAGATAGAGGGATAGTAAATTTAGTTATTGAGATTAGCGCAATGTCGTGTTTGAACAGGATGTTCATCCTTCCACAAAGTAGATGTGTATTATGGAGAAGAAATAAAATGACTCTTGACCTCTAGCTAATGTTCTACACATAGGGCTGACAATAGCGAGGGCACTCACTGACGCAGGAAACGAGATAAAGTGGGTCACGGATTGCTTGCTGTGAGCGAACCGAATCAATTGTGTACTTTGAATGATTCATTTCTGCCTGATCACAGGACCGAATCACTCATTTGTTCGCTGTATTCATTGGTTTGTAGGACTCGGCTTAGAGAATATAACGATGCAATCTGTTTTCATTAGTTGATGTTGATGTACAAACTACATAGTGTTATAGGTAGCTCTATATGTTGGGTAAACATGTATCCTGGAGGTTGTTCTAATAGACTTTTAGAGTATTTAGTATTGACGAGCTAGAGAGATAGATCGACCGATAGATAGAAAGATAGATAGATTGGTGTAAAGATAGATTATTAGATAAGCTCAGATAAATAGATTGACAAATAAATATATTATTGATTAAGTTGTAGATTGGTAGACAGACAAATAGATTGACAGAGAGATTGATAGATGTATAATGATTGATTGATAGATTTACAGATAGACTGATAATAAATAAATTGATATATATAAATATATTTTTCTAATTTATCTAATTGGATAGATCGATCGTTAGGTATATTGTGTAATTGATTGCTGGATAGATAGAGTGATAGATAAATAGATTGATAAATTGATGGATAGATTGTAAGATTCTTTACTTTCTTTCGTTTTTGAACAATAGTTTAATGATTTTCTATGGCTGTGGTAATATATTTTATCAAATATGTGTTACTGGGTCATGAAATGGGTTAGCTGAACAAGTCAGAAAAAAATGCAATCAACATTATTTATAAACACTATTTAACACAATGCGAGATTAAATTTAAATTAGGGTTAAGCACAAAACAAACATTATTTTGCAATTCAAGCAATGGACCGTATTGCTGCTGAGAGTTAACACCCTTGCCCCTTTTACAAGTCAATCTTTTATGACTTACTTGTAATTTACAATTCGTCGTTTTCTTTCGGCAACATCTTTTGGAAATAAAATGTAATCCCCTACAACTTTTCTTACTTGCAGTACAAACAGTAATGCAGCTCACACAGTAAATGGTCGAATAGGAGCGGAAATGCTGGCACATTATGAATGTTTTAGGTTCACCATGCATACGTAATCATTACGACGTGTAATATAGGTGTAATTAAAGATTTATAAAAGCTAAAATGGAGATAAGCTGACTTTGAATTCGATATATTAGCACAGATGTACCCCATAGAATGCCGTAGATCATATCTTATTGCCAGAATGATAAAAAGCGATTGAAGTTTTAGCTTCATAGTTTAAACACTTCATGCAGTTGAAATATTTTCTATATAGATCTAGACTAGCTCTAAACTTTATTCATAATACGTAGGAGCTGAACTATTTCTGAATAAGTTGGGTGAAAAATATAATAATCCTGGAGAGCAAAGTGGCGTACCGAACGTCCTGGGTTCGAATCCTGGTGAAAGCTAGGATGTGTTCCTGGGTCTGTATGGTGTCCGTGAGTCTACCCAGCCCTGATGGGTACCTGGCCTTAGTTGTAGTAAAGTAAAGGCCGCTGGGAATTGTGCTGGCCACACAATCCCTTAGTATGCCGTGGCCTCAGAAACTGGTGAACGCTGCTTTAACGGTCCGATGGGATACGTCCATACTTACTAGAGAGCAGAGAGTATAGATCTTAGTTATCTATTGGCAAATGGAAAGGTAGAAAACGTAAGAGATTCCATTTCACTCCATGATGGTCCGACCATTGGTCTGTCATTGAGACATCGTTCCCCTATTTGCCACAACTACTAATCAAATGTAAATCAGGTGTCTATCAAAACTTGGATAAATGCCTTTGCGTTTAACCTGTATTCAATTTCTAGACTTTTTGGAAATAGAACTGGCGAACGTGCTGCAGCTAGAGCATCGTGACCCAGTGTCGTAACTAGGGAAAGTGGCGCCCCGGACGGGTGTCGAAAAGTGGCTGCTATCTAGATTGATAGTTTTCATTTATTAGAGTAAGCTAGCGTACGTAGCGGTTAGGACAGGGTGGTATGTTGAAATCATTTCCTTTTTTTAAAAATTCAGGCTTTGGTCCATAACTAATTTACGTATTTTTGTTATATATCATAATGATTTTTTAATATATTGAGACACACCACTGCTATAACACCATACACATGTAGATGAACTGAGTTAACTAGGTCAATGCTCGGAATATGACTTTAAAAAAACATTTGAATGAATAAAAAAAATGAATTTGATCGCAAGCCATATTTAACTAGAATGAAGACAAAATTTGGCTTAAAATGTTATATTAAATATTATTATATACAGAAATAGATATTATCACACACACATATAATTTTATGCCGCGATATCGTCATATTAAACTATCTTTATCTCCCTTTAAGAAACGAGTTAAAGACACGGTTATCTCTCATGCCCATTAAAAAAAAAGCATGCCGGGAAATTTTCTGTATTTTTATTTTATTGCAACCTCATCAGGAAGGGGAGAGATAAGTCTTTGACTTTTTTTGCAGATCAGAATTCAAAACTCGACGCGCATGCGTCAAACATGCCAGCAGATGTGGCGGAAATGCATGCACGTCTGCAAACCTGTTGACTTACTATTACATTAAAAAAAACTTTTTTAAATGTCTGAAATATTTCAGGCTTACAACCTCACCAAAACGATAAGGCAAATAGGTGGCCAGTTTTCGTTTGAACACTGACAGACGGAGGTCTTATTAAAGCAGTGTTGGTCAATGCAATATTTTATTCCCATATTTGTTACTGTTATGATATTATTATTTGTTACTGTTGTACTATTTTGCAGTACCATTTTTTTGTTTAGTTAGCCGAACTTTTATTACTGCCCAAATATCTCTTATATTTTCGATATAATAGTAAAAGCATCTACTTAATGTAGGTCGCGTTAGTCAATTTACTTTAATATAACGCATGCTAGTCTGTAGCTCCAACTGCATTAACGATTGCAGTTCTAGTGGGTGGCTATGAACAAAGAGATAAATGCATTCAGCCAGTATTAACAGATCATTTACTCGTAATGAATTGTTCAGTCCATCGCTCTAATTTCTAAATACTCCGCGAGAAATAATCTATTTTATAATGCAATAAAATATATTCATTTATCAAAGTATGAAAACTATGATCTGTTACATAAAGAGAAGAAACAATGTAATAAAACAAACGGCTAGGCTAAAAAAAATGTTGTATTCAATACTAAGTTTTCAATATTTTATATTTATAATTTCAATAGCCAATCGTCAAATTAAATTAGAAAATTGGGGTTTTCCCAGCGCGTCCGACTAGCGCACCGAAAGTTCTGGGTTCGAATCCTGGTGAAGGCTAGGATTTATTACCTGGTCTGGAGGGTGGTCCCTGAGTCTGATGGCTACCTGACTTTTAGTTGGGGGTAAATTAAAGGCGGTTGTGCATTGTGCTGGCCACACAATCACTCAGTACGCCATGGCCACATAAACTAGTGAACGCAGCTTCACCGATTTCTATGGATCAGTTTAGTCCGACGGGATACTTAACTTTACTTTCACACATGTAGTATACATGACTACCTTCCAATGCTAAACCGTTAATGATATTCTTTTTATTTTTAAATCACTGCCGATAAAGATTACGTAATCCAGTCCCTTTTCGATTATTCATTACACGCAGTCAGTCAATTGATGGCTGAAGTATTTGTTGTTGCATTAACTTGTAGTGCATCCATGTAGTGGAGGGGGTGGGGAGGTGGTGCGATGTTGTCTATATATAGAACGATTTCAACAATGGTATGTGTGTGTGTGTGTGTATGTGTGTGGTTGGGTAGGGGGGGGGGGGGTAACAATAATACAAATCAATAATTTGATTGCCTGGAAATCTTTCTGGAACATGACCACTTCCATCGACTTTTTTTTTTTTTGGGGGGGGGGGGGGGTTTAAAGGAAACCACAGTGAACTTAAAAGCCACATTTAGCCTTGATGCAGGGGCCATCACTCAGGTAGGACACGAATCTCAACAATGCTTTGGCCTCCCCTTTGACATAACAGCAACAACAAACCGAAAAGAAAAAAAAAAAAAAAAAAAAAAAAAAAAAAAAAAAAAAAAAAAAAAAAACAGGACACGGTCCGCTGAAGCGATGGTGAATGGAAAAGTCGATAGACTCCGCCAGGGTGTTGTGGGGGGGGGGGGGGGAGAAATGGAAAGGGGGGACAATTGGGAAGGTGATCTGAATGATGGGTTGGGGGGGTGGGGGGGAGTGAGTAAACGGAAGCAGTCGTAAAGCAATAAAAAGAAAATCAATAATTCAGAAAAGTGAATTTAAAGCGGGAAAAAAAAAAAAAGATTTTTACGACATAGATACAGATATAGCCTTGTCTTGTTTTTTCTTTTTCACGAGATGCTTGCGTACCTTTTAACCCTTCCGGTACCGACCTACTTCTATCTATGCTACCTTCAGTTCCGCTATATACGCGCCCGGGACTGTAAGGGTTAAATATTTACGTTGTTGTCTTGTTCGTGTGAAAACTTAAAGCTAACTCGTTGTAAGCTTTTTTTCTTAAAGCTAATTAATATAAGTATTTATAGTCAGACCTGAGTCTCTTTTCAAGTTACAGTATATCATTAAAGTATAACATTTGGAACATTTTAAATAATAATGAAAAAAATTTATACATATATTAAAGGAAAAAAAAGTGTATTATTGGTAGGGCCAACCCATGCCACTGTCCTCCCCCCCCCCTCCGCATTACGCCGCTGCTGACGCCTATGCATGGGTTTCTAAAAAATTTTTAAATAAAAATAATGTCTGCTAATTGAAAAAAAAATGGCGAACTTCTTAAATTGCATTCGAGTTTGTCTTTTTTTTTTTTAAATAGCTCGACAAAAAACAACTGTCCAATCAAATTCATCAGTGCACACGACACGAACGGTCGATCTGGCCGGTGATTGCTGGGATATGTCTACGTCATCAGATGGTGTGTTTAATTTGTCCTGATTAGAACAAAGTTAGTAATGGCACGTGACCGTTTCAGGCGAAAGGATAACTCTTTTTTTACATTTATTTTTTCACCCTGAAATAGCTTTTGTTTTCAGAGTTATCTGTCCATCGCAATCTTCCCTATGTCTATTTCCTACATCATTAGAGAGTCCACACTCCCTCCCTCCCTCCCTCCCTGCGCAAGCTCGCGTTCTACTTTATTTTGTTATTTTTATTTTTGTCAGAAAGTGATTTTAAATTTAGACTACACGAAATTTCTGTTTTCACTGTAAATTAAAATCAATTTGATGCAAATATTGTGATCTAAAAATACGGATCCATGTCTCGTTTTTATGGGGTTTTTTTAATGTTTTTTTTTTAAATTATTTTATGTTATTTTTAAAACTGATCACAGTATTTCGTAGAGTTCAGATGTTGATTTCTTATTTGATCTAAAAGCGAGGCTTTTGCGTGGGTGTTCGTGCGTGTGTTTTTAACCCTAAATCTGGTTTGATTTAGCAAGGACGACGCAAGCGCGGCAAATGTCCGTCCAGATTTTCGCTAAATTATTGCGTGGGATGAGACATTTGCTAGAAATAGAAACATTAGAATGCTTGATTTAAAATATGACGGTATCACGTTCGCTAATAGATAGATTTAAAAATAGCTGAACAAAAGCAATGGTAAATGGAACAATGGAAGCCATAGAATGGGCATTGTCAACCATTAGAGGTGCCATTTACCCTAGTTTCGCCACCTGCCCCGATGTATTTATAGATTTAAGTGAAAATAAAGTTCAATGAAGTCAGAAACGATTTAAATCCTTAAATTCTCCCCTTTCATCCTTGAACAAAAGAAATACAACAACCTTTTAAATAGTACTGATACTTTTAAAAAAGAACTTTTTGATGTAGATCCAAGATCTAATTTCAGTTGAAATCTCTGACGAGCATAAAGTCAGATGAATGTAGGACTGTTGTTGTTTTTCATGACTCTATTTCCCCACCGATGACGTACTTTTACCTGCAGAACAACAAGAACAACAATGTTACATTTCCCGCTCTTTCTACGGTGCTTTTGATTTTTTTTTAAAATACGCTCTTTTCATGGTTAGTCGTTTCTAGATTACATGTTTACCAGCAGACGACCGTTTTTTTTTTCTCTTCTGCTTCTTCTTCTTTTCCTCGAGCCGAGTTTTTGATCGAAAGATACAAGCGGGAGGTGGGGTAGGGAGTGAATAACAGACTAGAAAATGTCTTAGATGTTGAGTTGGATATTTTTCTCCCGCTCAGCGGAATATTTTTTTTCTTCTTCCAATTATGTTTTGTTTTTCATTCAATTGAATTCTTTAAAAAAAAAATGTTTTCATAATTTCTTTACGTAAGAGTTTGCCTTGAATGGAGAATTATCCATTGATATGTACTGCAATTGTTTTGTTTTCTCTTGACGCATGTGATGCCAACTGAGGTGTTTTTGAAATGACTATTTTTTTAGCATTGGATATTTAAACACACAATTGCATCACAGACAAATGTATGCATGTTCGTTTTAATTGCTAGAATATACTTTTGTGCTTCGCAGTTGTTCAAAAGTGGGAGAATTACAAGCAATTATACACAGCTGTTTGTTAAAAAAGAATTATGTAATTTTTATATGTGCGTATTAACGTTTAAAATTTATTTTAAGAACAGATGTTTGCTTATGAAAGAAGCCTGTTACTTATGTTAGCCTAAGTTTGTTTAGGATAAGGCGGGAAATAGATGAAGGCATGATTTGAACCCAGATAGTCACCCTCGACAGTCACACTCGATAGTCAGTCACCCTTGACAGTCACACTTGACGTTCACGCCCGACGTTCAAGCCCGACGTTCACGCCCGACGTTCAAGCCCGACTTTCACGCCCGACGGTCACGCCCGACCGTCACGCCCGACGGTCAAGCCCGACGGTCACGCCCGACGGTCACGCCCGACGGTCACGCCCCACGGTCACGCTCGACGGCCACGCTCGAATGTCACGCTTGACTGTCACACTCGACTGTCACGCTTGACTGTCACACTCGACTGTCACGCTTGACTGTCACACTCGACTGTCACTAGTACTAACCTCATGAGCACGGAGAAATAATTACACAACAAACAAAACTACACACTAATGGTTCGGAGACATACACACAAACACACATACACACACACATACACACACACACATACACACACATACACACACACACACATACACACACACACATACACACGCCTATAAAGGTACACACAAAATTACACACACAAAGACAAATATTTTAATACTTTTTTAAATCATTAAATCAAAAAACAAAGCTACACACTAATGGTTCGTACACGTGCACACACACACACACACACACACATACACACACACACATACACACACACTCAAGCCCATAAAGATGCACACAAAATTACACACACAGAGACAAATATCTAAATACTTTTTAAATCAATGGTTACGTTGTTAATTAATTTAAAACAAAACAATATCTACACCACCCCACCCATTTCCCGTCCTACTTCAAAAAAAATCTAGCCTATGTGTGCTTTTACGAAAAGCATGCAATTAGCGCAATTAATGCATTGAAATAAAAACGTGTTATTGTTGATTTTTTTTTGCTCGTGTCCTTGAACTTCATGTAATGGCTGCATCTGAATACAAAGTGATGGAGTTAATTAGAATATACAAGTCAAAACAGAATACTCTAATGATAAATGATGGAAAAAAAGAGATAAATGTTTTAAAAAAATTAAAATAAATATTTATTTCAAGTTTAGAGTGAGGCGAAGGAATTATTTTTATACATAGTTTGAGGATTAGGATGTTGGTTAAAGGCCGCATATGGATGACTGAATCGTGTTATAGAGATGACCTAACAGATCACAATATAGGCCCAATAATGTTCCAATATTACTCCACGTTTTAAATGTGCCAATGTAATGTGCTGGTCACTCAATGCGTTATTTCCGTTAAGGCATGGATGTTGATCTCCTGTCTGAGGCATGTCTCAAAACGACTTGCGTTTTTTTTTCAGAACAAAGTGTGTCATGGTTGTCGAACGGCGACGCTTTTTTTGCTGGCGTATCGAAGGTTCCGGGATCGAATCCTGAGTGACTTTATACCGGGTATTGAGGTAGTCCCAGAATATAATCATCTCTGATGGATACCTGACATTAGTTTTGGGAAAAGTAAATGCGGTTGGGCTTTGTACTGGCCACACAATCCCATAGTACGCCGCGGCCACGGAAAACACTGAACGATACTTCACATCTTGTAGTAATGATCTTTCAGCTTTCGGACTCCCACAAGAGTAAGATCAAGCAGGACTTAGCACTTTTGTCAGAGACAGGAAGACCAAACAGTCTTTAATAGCTCTAAACCCCTACGTCCATGATGCATCTATGCCGGTGTTATATCACACACAGTCCCTCGCGTATTATGTCACACGTAAACACGTAAAACTAGGTAATACCAATTTTATCAGCACAAGGTCAACAATACATTGTTTGTGTTTGAAAAAAAGCAACAACAATCTTTGCAAGGACACAAGGTGACGTCAATGAACAAGGGGAGACCATCCTCACTGAACAGAGTGACACAGCACTCACGTGACGCATCGATCTGACGCGGTATAATCTGTCGCTAGTCTCCCTTGCGGTATTAATACATCTTTTAATTGGATCCTATTAAAGTTTTGAGTCAGATCAGTGGGTTACCAAAACATTATCACTTGTAGACTATATTCCTTTTGAACATACCAGTATCTCTAAACTAATATACATATATAATAAATATATATTATAGATCTATATATCGTAGTTTCTTTCTTATACACTCTTTTTTTATGTAAATTGTTGACATATTTTTCTGTGTGTGCTCGCTACTGAACGTCGCAACCCGTTTAAGGCGTGCGTAACCCAACGATTTGGGATCCACTCAACAGCGAAGCGGCACGTGCGCGAGGCGAAGGTTGAAGGAATCGGTCCCGGAGAGGTGGAAGGGAGGTTTGGAGAGATACATAGGTAATCGTTGGCTCAATGGGAAGAGTGTTGACTTAGCTAGCTACTAGAAGGCAAACATGACTACACACTGGATATCATTTTGTTTTAAGATAGACTTTTACTGATAAAAGAGAAGAAAAAAACACACGAGAAAGCCTTGGAATTATAGCCCCTACATTAATAGTTTTTTCTAATTTGCTAAATGATTAAATTATTTTTTTCAGAAACAGCTTTATGTCTAATATTTATTGATCTATAGAACTATCCATCGAAACCTCTTTATATCTTTATATCTATAAATCTTAAGGAAAAAGACACGTAAATAACCTTTGTAATATTGAGTTTAAAAAAACAGTAGAAAAAAAAAGTTCAATGTCCTTATCTAAACCTAATCCTAACTAATCTAAGCCGTGTACTAACTAAATCGTTTAGTTATCTTGTGTTATAAAATGGTTATTATGTTGGCTAATTCCTGATCCAGTAACATTTGTATCGCTTATCATCAGAGCGATCCTAGGGCAGGGTGAAGCAGCGTTCACCAGTTTCTGTGGCGGCGTCATACTAGGGGATTTTGTGTAGCCAGCGCAACGCCCAGCCTCTTTTACTTTAACCCAACTAAATGTCAGGTACCCGTCCGCGTTGGGTAGAATCAGGGACACCCTCCAGTCCCGGGAAGAAATCCTAGGCCTTCACCAGGATTCTAACCAAGAACCTTTGAAACGCCAGACGAACGCTCTGACGCCCGGCCACTGTTTTCTTTATCACTTCTATAAAGAAAAAAGAAAAAAATAGGAGTTTCCAACAATTTTTCTTTATTCTTTCTTTTACGTCCCAGCAAATTTTGCTGTCCTTGCCCGGTACCGGGTCGCGCTCTGCATTGTAGGAAACCTCTGGCTTAGATCAGATCATTCCTTGTTTTATATTTCTAATCAAGGAAACATTTGCCTAGATATCAGGTGCCAATTCATCATGAATTGAGAAACATCATAAATGATAACGCTCAAATTATTGCTTGAAAAACAAATCTTTCTCTATTGCAGAAGGCTAAAAAAAAATGTTTTCTTTTTTTTTTCAGAGCAACAATTTGCCTTTATCGGGGTTGCTAATAAAGGGGATCATCAACGAAAAAAAAAAAAGCATCCCTTATTATTGTTTTTGAAATGCCGCCGTCCCCTTTTCTCGCGCGATTCTGGCGTGCGACGAGACTCTCGCTCTAATGTGTTTATGTCATGTGATACCCCCCCCCCCCTTCCCACTCCACTTTTCCTTTCTGTGTGCGGAGCTATTTTATTCTTTTTTTCTAGACAATAAAGCACGTGATCTCCTCGCCAATCCGGAAACGGGATTTTTAAACGGGTGGATTGAGTTGATGGTGGGGATAGAGACGGAGCAGGCAAAGAAAAAAAAAAAGATGGAATCGTTTAATAAGGTCATTTTGTCGAGATAATCACGTGATCTCATTGAACTACGAGGCCGTTTGGCTTAAATTAGTTTCTTTCTTTTGATGCTGTTATTGTTCCGCTTCCGCTTTGGGGGAAATAACCAACTGCCCCACCGAGTTATAAGGTCTAAAAAAAACGGACGAGCCCAAAGGGTTCTTTAGTCCAGTGCATTGGGTTTCGGACCAGCAGCGGGAGCTGTCCCCCGTGCGTTCGCCCGCCGGTGTAATCTTAATGAGATCGTATCGGCGGTTTACACAATTTGCCAGCTTTGAGGCCCATGGGTACAGTACTGTCCCACCAACACGACACACCGACACTCCCGTATGTAGGATTTGGCTAAGAGCCAACATGTTTTATAATAGTACTTGCTTTGAGGCATCTTGGGAAGAGTTTCGGGTATGGACGGGCCAAAGTTTCCATGAACTCTTCCTGTTCAAAAGTAGCACTATAGATCTAGTACTAAAATATCCAAGCTCTAAAGATTAAGTAGAATCCTTCGTTCTGCACTCGATTATTATTAGAATCTATATGATTCCAGACTTGCCAGAGCTATTTCTACTTGGTTCTTGTTAAAGCAGTTGTTTTTTTAACTACCAAAAGTTTCCAGGTATTCACAATGAAATTGGAAGTAAAGTATCACTTTCAGGCCACGGGGGTTCACTTTCTGTACCCATGGGCCACATAGCTGATGAAGTGTGTAAACCACCCATACGCTCCCATTAAGAGTGCACTAGAGGGCCAACGCAAGGGGTACAGTCTTGTTGCGCGTCCGAGAGATCAATGCACTACCGAGACTCGGTGGGGAGGAAGCTATGTGTGCACAGCCCGTCTCATCAAGCCCTGGTGCCTGAGGCTTAGTGTCTTGAATTTCTGCTACCGGGCGTCAGTGCAGGAACACAACGACCGAGTCACCACGTTGATGATCCTGGGAAAATCCGCTGGTGGGGAGAGACGGAGTAGTGCAAGTGACTGCGGTGACCGTACCTATTGTTACTCGGAGTGGCTAGTCTCGGACAGGATCTTGGTGTTCCCCCCACCACCCATCCCTCTGACCCACCTCTTTACATCAGTACAGCCTGGACTTAAGAGCCGTTAGGCTCGTCCGGTTTTATTTTAGACAAATAAGATTGGTATATGGGGTTAGTAAAGCAGCGTTCATCACTCCCCCTCCCCCGGCCTGTCCACGGAATAACACAGAGGATAGCCGGGACTAACACATAATGCCCCTAGTATGCTATGGCCACGGAATCACGTGAACGCTGCTTCGCAGGCCCTATGGAGCAGCGGTCGGCAACCTTTTGCTAACAGTGTGCCCAACTAGGATTTCCTAGTAATTCCAGCCTAAAAGTCAACTTGCTCTATTATATTTTTTTCCATTATTTTTATAGGACAATTAATTAAACTCCGTAACAAGACCAAGGCCAAAAGAAAAGAAGATCTATAAAGAAAATCGTTTAAGCATTTTACATTTAATAAAAAATAAACGTGTTTTGATTATCATCCATTTATTTGCATTTAAATCAAATACAATATTTTATTACTAAAATGTCACGTTTATGGTAATTAATATTAACATTTGATAGTCAAGTAGAGGATCTAACAATGTCAGTGGTAATTAAATTTTGATCTCAGTATCAGATCACTTAGAAGTACTGTATTGGTTTTATGCCATGCAGCATGCGAAACATTAATATAAAATGGAATAGATACTTAGTAATCATTCAAACTGGGTAGTTATTGTAATGTTTAGAAATATACATATAAATTCTTTAGTCACATAATATTTATATAATTTTCAAATACGTTTTACAGTTTGATCATTTCAAAGATATAAATTTTAAACCATTTATTCTTTTATAAAAGAAAAAAAAAGGAAAAATTAGCTAAAATATAAAGGTTAATTATCTCCCTTTAATTAAAAGAACGTTTCCATATTTGATTCAACAGTGATGCCAAAAAAGTTATGTTTTCTAATATAACAAATATTACTGACAAATAATTTTCTTTATATAAATCCAACATTATGGTATTGATTACAAGATCTTATTAGTAGAGGATTAAAATAATTTACGTTAAACAGGGGTATATATATAAACATTTCCTGCATTAATTGTTTGTCCATTTAAGGAGATTATATTTTAAAAATTAATAATTACAGAGTTACATAATATAGTGCTATTAAATAAGCCTCTTATATTTATTAAATTTATAATACAAATACATTTGTTTTAGACTTACTTATATGTATGTTTAATTAAAGAAGACGAGCATAAAAACTCTTTTAACTGTAATTAGTCTGTATCAATTAATGAGAGGTCAGTGTAAGTGGCCTCTATGTATGCTTTCATGTGCGATACAATATGTTCACAAGTGTAAGTTGAACCCAGGGCCGGATCTAGATAAAAGGAGGCCCTAGGCTATTCCACTTACGAGGTCCTTTCAATTTACATAAGGTTGTAAATTACATGAGAGATAATAAAATACATCATTACTGTGATATATATCAATATGTTAAATAAAACATGTTGTAATTGGTACTAACCTTATAAAAAAAGTGGCACGGATAATAAATTTAAAAAAAGTCGACAGTCGAGAACACTTATTTGGACATTTATTATCAGCACCATATAGCCTGTAGTACTTGTAACAATAACTAATCAAACATAACACACAACATTTACAAAGATACAAAATTCAAATAATGAAAATCTTGACTACGAAAATAAAATACGCAATATCAATTATATTTTCTATCAAATTAAATTAATATAGTCAATACATTGAAGATTAAACCAAATTCAATTCAGATAAATTTATTTCATAATAATTCGCATTTAAAGTATGAATTATTATGAGTTTAAGTTTTAATGTAAACCAAAAATGGAACTTTATTCAAACAAAATCCAGATCACAAAAAAAAAGGAAAATATCAAATTGTAAATCATATTAAATTGTATGTTAATAGTTATTTTATTTAAGAGCTGATACAATCCGAGTATACATTTAAAACGAAATAGTAGATTAGAAGAATTTCTTTCTAAACTTTTCACATAGAATTCTTCTATAAGTTCGTCAAAATATATTTTTCTGAAGGTCTCATTTTCGATTCACAAAATACTCAATGAAGACAACCTCGTCTGGGTAATTGAGCGTCTCAATGGATTTTTTATATTTTTAAGTCTTGAAAATTACCTTTCTCCAGTACAGTTAGTGACAATTAAACTGAGAAACAGCCGTTAGATTGATTCCACATTGGGTAAGGCCACTTGAACATTTTCTTTGAATATTATTTGATACAATTCTGTATGCGACAATGTGGATTTTTTTGAAGACTTATATGTTTATTTCACATATGTGTGGAAATGAAATAGTTCTTCCGTAAGATTTTGGTTGACATCTTCTGTGTATTCTTGCATTAACAGCTCAACACCTCTTTGAAGTTCTACCTTTGATAATGTAAGATCGGCAAGAAAGGAAAAAATATTTTCACTACATCATCATAAATAGAAATTCGAATGCATCTACTAATATAGGAATAAATGATTAAATCCTAAATTTATCCCTTGAAGAGAGTTCGTCTAAGGCATCTTGAGGCCCCTTTTTATCTTGAGGCCCTAGGCTGAAGCCTTGATAGCCTATAGGAAAATCCGGCCCTGGTAACTTTAACCAAAAGCTGAAAGTAAAATGGTAAATGCCTAGCAGTTGAGAATAGCACATACCTTTTCAAAGCATCTTCCTTCCTAATTTTTTTCCGCAAATGGGCAGATTGGGATGCCCATTTATTTTTTAATGTTCAAAAAGATAAGAAGTTTGTAATAATATCAAACCAGTTAGGCTTGATGTGGTATGAAAAAATGAGTCCATCAATTTGAAAGTCTTGCCTTTCATTAGAAAACTACGCTTTGAGTACTACTGAAAACATTCTTAATATATGCCTTAATAGAGGGATGCACATATACCGTAAATAAATGTTTTGAAATTGATTTCACGGCAAGATATGTCCAGTTTCAATGCAACTCCATTCCAACGGCCCTTGTAAATGCAAGGTCAACTCACTGAAATGAGTCGCTATGTTATTCAGAAACATCGGCTTCAACAGACAGTTGTCCTCATTCAGAACCGTAAAATGTTTTTGTTTATTTATCAATAAAAACACCACTTGGTGATCTCTCGCGTGACATTGAAAATCGCCCTGCGTGCCAAGTATGCCTTAGGTTGCCGATCCCTGCTATAGAGGAAATTGGTCTGATGGTAATACTTTTACTACCAGAGGGCGCTAACTATGCTACAACACGACTTATTCCTTCAATGACAGATTTTCTCCTGAATTTTAATACCCTCGTAAAAAACGTATAGGCTAGGTAAAAACCATCAGGGAGCGTGACTCTATACCCACTTCCGGCTGCTAATCGTCTCTTTTTGGGTTAATAAAAAAACCATTTACGACATGCACTTTCGCTAGGAGGGGGGCGATAAGAGATGTCCAGAGTAGTATACATTGAAATTATAATTACATAAGTCTTACACTTTCAAGAAATTAAAACTTTTTTTTTTTACCAGCTTATAATTATAGCCCAAAGTTTTTGATATTAATATCCTGAAACCTGTGCCCACGATGATATTACATTGACCTTAAACTTTGAACTCTCCTTCCGCTTTTTCATTAAGTAACTTTACGAGCAGACGATTACGTACTCGTTTCAATAATTTTCCATTTAAAATGCGGTCATGGAGTGAAAAAAAAAAGCATTAAATGATATAAGATTTAGAAAAAAAAAAGATAATATTTGATTGCTCATGTAAAGACGAAATCTGACTTTTACAGTCCCGGCCATTAAAAGTGTACTTCATTTTCCCCTGAGTCTTTTCAAATGAACCGGACATACATTATTCACCATCTTGAAAATTTCTCTCTCTCTCTCTCTCTCTCTGACAGCGTGCATATAGATCTACAATTTTTTATTTTTATTTTGTTAATTATAGAGGTCCATCTTTAAATCTTGCAGTCTGAACGGGAACGTCTGGTGGAATTTTGTTAACATGGAGTAGAGAGAGTTTAACGGATGTGTTTGCATATATTATATGTGCATGAGGGGTGTTTACCTGTCATGGTTTGCTGACTTGATAATTGGTTGTTTTGAAAAACCTGGTTCAGTGTATAGCTTGCGCCTTGGAATTTTGTTCACAGAATACCACAAGTATTTTGAAGACATAGACTAGCAATAGAATTTGAAAACTAAAAATATAAATATATAAGTCTTTTTGAAGCACACAAAAAAAGTAAAGCATTTGAACGAATTTCATGAATTTTTCAAGTTTGAAAGCTTAAAAATATTTACTACAAGCTGAATTCCCCGGCGTTGCTCGAGGATAAAAAATACATTGGCCTATATAAGCTACATATAAACATTTTAGAAACTACAATGAACGTAAAGCTATAATAATTAAAAAAAATATTTATTTATTATTTACTGAAAACATTTTGGAAAGGAATGTAAAATAAATATAGTAATCGTTTTAAAAAAGGGCATTTCTTTTTGTTTAATAAAAAGTTTGTACTATCCCTGGCTGAGAATCGAACACCCCTCTCCCACATGCGTCCAAAATATAATTATTAGAATTTTACTTACTGAAAACATTTTAGGAAAGCTTTAGATTCTGAAATTCTATACATTCTTTTTTTTTAAAAGTATTATTAATGGAAAGTTCTTAAAGTAGAAAAAAAAAGTTATCAATGGGTAATTGAACCCAGGTCGCACGAATGGCAGTCGAAGACGCTAACCACTCTGTTAGGGAGGGCACATGTTGAAAGCGACATCGCATAAGTAAAATATGTGACAATATGGTCACGTGTCTTCAAATGAACCAATGGGGAACGGAATCCACACACACACACAGTCTACTTTATATACATAGATGAGCCCAATGTTTTTTGTCTAAACAAAGGTAGGTCGACATTCTTTTGTAATATATTCTATTTTGTCTTCCATAGATTATTGTGTACACGATGCTTAATAAAAGTACGTCACACATCTTTTTTTCCCTCGCACACCAGCTTTTGTGTCGGTTTCGGTTTTCGTCTATTTTATCGGCCCCCCCCCCCCCATCCCCCAAAAAATTATAATAGTATCTCCGTTTTCGTCCATTGCTTAGATTTTCGTCGGTTCTGAAGCTGATCTTAGTTCCTAAATTACAAAAAAAGAAAGGGGCAGTGACTCTGGATATTCTTTAAATTCTTAACTTCCTTAAATGTATACATCTATGTATTGTTACGAAACGTAAATTTATACATCGTACCATAATTAAATGAATACTAATCGTTCATAAGAATTGCAGTAGTAATGATCGAAATTATTTCATAAGCCAAGACTGTGGGTTTTTCCCAGCTACATCACCGGACAACATGGCCGATTTCAAACGTTGTTGGTGGTCGTACTCGAATATTCCATCGCACGCTAGTATTTTATTATATATTATCTGTTTACATCAGCCATAATGTAATGTATTCTCTTGTATTCGGTTATGGTATCGTATCGACCCATATCATGGACCCCTACGAATCATAAAAAGGTTACAACTGTTCTTTCGTCAAAACAGACATATTTTTCTATGCTCTGAGATAAAATTCTTAAGGATTTATACTACAAAGATTTCAATATTGTTTTACCAGTAATTTCAATGCTATTCATAGCCTATTGAATATCTCTCTTATATATTCTATGGATAATGTGCTATTCTTAACCACTTGTGTAAATATTATTATTCTATTTGGACTTTAAAGGATGATTCTGTGATTAAACCAATAATTCGTTTGTTTACAAAACTCGATTTATATCAGTTCTTCACGTTTCAGTATTGTGTGTGTTTTATTTATACTACAATAGTAATTGCCAACACTACACAATAACAACACGATACTTGCTGTGTATTTGAGCCAACATAAATATACACCTGAATAAATCAAATAAACTCTAATCAATGTTATTAGGATTGCCAGGGGATATTTTGAACTTGGACCAACTTAGACTACACTAAATTAATATCAAAATGAACTAATAATGATATTACTAATTGAAGCAGTAATTATAGGCCTAATAACTACAAGACAACGTAATAAATAAATATTTCATCAACTGAATGGGGGCTCTAAATAAATAATACAGTCTACAATTCGGTACTCAATAATGATTATCTACAAAAGATAACAAAAGCTGGCTTGTCATTTAACATTCTTATTGAATTAATACTTGAAAAGTATATCAAAGCGACTTGACCAGTGCAATACTAAAATTATCTTTTGCGGCATATATGACAGTGCATAGATGACCACTGATATATCGCCTTTGTAATAAGAAGTGATAACTCATCTTGGGATTTCTTATGAAGGACAGGCGTGTCGTAATAGTATAAATATATCATCAACATATATAATTACCGTGAGTTTGTTTATTTGTTTATATATATATATGTTTGTTCGCTATAGGCTCCTAAGCCGTTTGACTAATCGGGACAAAAGTTAAATGTATAAATCAGAAATGTACTCCAAAAGATAATTTTATTTTATGACTTATAATCATGAATGTGTTGATTTTAAAAAATCCAAAATGTTATATCTATGTATGCAAATAAATATAACCCTATATAAAAATGGCCATTTCCGTTCATTTACTATGTTCAACGCGAGAAATACTATGTTGAACGCGATGGAGTTATCGGGTTTTCCCAATTCTGCTGTTGTTTTTTTATGTGGCGAGACCTTTTTTAAAAGTTACGCACCACAATTTTGCTTGGAGAGTTTGAATGGTGTACTTTACAAAAAATACTAGCGTATGACGTAATGTCTATTTCTTTTTTCATTAAAGATGTTTGCATTATCCTTTTAAAGACCAAGTGAAGAGGTTTTTCTCAAAGGAACGAGATTTGGAATAGCCTCATACGGCAGTGACGTATCACAAGGGAAATAAATAAATAAAAATAGACGCTATAAATCTATATTTAACCATTTTGTTAAAAATAAGAACTGGGAAAAGATTCAAAACATGTGGCAATAGATTACGTGACAATATTCATTTTTCCTAGTCGGAATCCTTTATGTTACGTCACTTTCCTATATTGCCGGAAATAAAAACATCTCAAATTGCTACGAGATTTGGAGTAATCATCCGAAAAACACACACATTTAAGTGCAAATATTGAACTAATTACTTAAAATGTATCTTTGATATTTTGTATAATGTTTTTTTTTAACATTCAGATACTGAATACACTATTTACTATCAAAATCAAATGTTAACTCAATTTTGATAAAAAAGCTCTTCACTTGGTCTTTAAGTAAAAGTAACCAAATGTTTTAATTATTTAATGGATTTACGTCGCTATTGAGAATATCCTTTAATAGGCGACTGTATACACTCCATAAATTAAATGATACGAATGATAAAAAACCCAGTTAGGCCTATAAATTATTACTTTCAAATACCGGGTACCATAAGCTTAACAGCAACACTATAAAATAAAAACTGTATACCAAAAGAAACATTCTCAATACTGTTTTATTAATACAGTAAGCAAGAACATATATTAAATACAGAAAAAATCTTTCTCACTTTAGTTTTTATTGCATTGAAATATTTTTTTCTAATTTTGTTTATATTATTTACCTTTTTTAAGTGTTTTGTATTTATGTTTTTTTTTTAGGTAGTATATTATTGTTAATTTAATATTATTACTAACAATTCAAGTCAACACAACTGTTCGCTACATTTTAATATTGAATTTAAAAGTCTCTTAAAAAACCCGCACGAGTCTTTCGGCTCTTGTGTCCAGAGCGTAACGCTTAGGATTGAGCAATCTCTGTCCGGGCTCCAGCTACGGAACGACACACCGAAGGCGTGGCGTGCCGTGTAACGGGGAAGGTTTCCGCAGCCCAGCGAAAGTTCACTGCTGTTATCCTAATGATCATTATCGTGCTGGCTCGCCAGTATACCTGCACTGTCAACCGGTAGCACAAATCCTATAGGCCTACTGTAGGTACATGCATCCAGGCACCGGGTGGTTCTCGAGGCGGGATTGCAGCGTCCATTGCTTCCTCCCCACCGAGACCAGTGGCCTCTCGGCACTGTAATGGACCTCGGACCCGCTGCGGGGGCTGTACCCCATGCGTTCGCCCGCCAGTGTATTCTTAATGGGAATGTATCGGCGGCTTAAACACTACGCCAGTCCTTGAGGCCACAATTCTTATGCATATGCCAGGGTCAGGTCGACCAGAAACAAATAAAAATAACAAAAACTAAATACCGAAAGAAACATTCTCAACACTGTTTTATTAATACAATAAGCAAGAACAAAAATTAAAAACCGAAAAAAATCTTTCTCAATTTAGTTTTTATTGCATTGAAATATTATTTTCTACGCTTTTTTTTTATTTACCTTTTTATTGTTTGGTATTTGTGTTTTTTTTTCTTTTAGTTAGTATATTATTGTTATTTTTATAGGCTATTATTAATAACAAGTCAAGTCAACACAACTGTTCGCTACGTTTTAATACCAGAAGCTTGACAGTAACAATTGTTATGCATATGCTAGGGTCAGGGCGACCAGAAATAATTAAAAAGAACAAAAACTAAATACCGAAAAGAAACGTTTATTGTCTTTATTGTAATAGTCTCTTTTCTTTCTCTCTTAACAAAACACATTGTAGTCATTCGTTTCTCCGTCATTTTGACGGGCATAACCACTAGTATATAAATAATTATATAAATAATTATAGAAACAGTGACCTTAATATTGTTTTCTGTTAGTGAGCTCATGCAAACTACACACATGTTTTTCGCTGCTGTTGGAATCAAAGAGAGTTCTAAATTTAACATAGATCTAGGTTTTTATGAGTGTTTCAGAGCGATACATCATAGTGTTTTCGAAACGCAACTATAAATGTCTCAGATGGTATCTGACACGTGATCTAACATTTGTGTAAGCGAAACTATTTTCCAGCTCCCCCCCCCCCCCCAGCCCCTCCTCATTTTTTTTCTCTGTCCCCTGAAACAAATTCCTAAAACCCAAGGGCAGATAATCGTTTTTCTTTAAAACAAATTAAAACAAAAAAACAAATAAAAGACTATAACGTATTTAATGTATTTTATACTTGGATTTCTCGGATTACATTTTTCCTGTTAAGTCTTTAAAAAAAACCTAATATTTCCAACCCTAACCCTTTTCCAAATCAAATCCGTCAATCCTACGGCGCCCCTAACCCCCCACCCCCAACCCCTTTCACATACATCCTCCTTCGTCATAGTTTGAGGTGCCCTATTGTGGGTAGAGTATTTGTTTAGTTTTTTGTTGTTGTTTTTTAATGTTGTTTGTGGGGGGGTGGTCACGGTTTTTCTTCTTTCTGAGATCTAATGGCGGACACGTGTTCATCCGTTAGCGCTGTAATATTTGTAGGCCGCATCCAGTGTGAGCACTGCTTTATAATACTTTATATATGTATATTTATATATATATATCGACAGAGGTGCGTATCTCGCAGTACTGTGATGCTAGAGAGAGAGAGAGAGAGAGGGAGGGAGGGAGAGAGAGGGACTGAAAGGGGGAAAGAGAAAAGTGTTGGTTGGGGGGTGGTTAGACGAAAGTCGGAATCGGGGTGACTCTCAGGCGATTAAGGTATTTGGGTACATAGAAATATATAATATACCGGGAGACCTGACCTTCGCTTTTTTTTGTAGACCGATTTCTCGTCATCCTATCGATCTGAAACTTGGCACATAGACGTGAACTCTTTGACAACATAGTATATAAAATTTGAGCCACGCCTTTCTCAACCCAACACAAATACAAATAAATTTTGAGCTTTCTTTTAAAATTTTTATGGTGCGCATTGGTGAATTCATATTAATTGCACATAAACGAAAATATATTTAAATCAGTAAAAAAATATAGGCTCAATATATCTATTATATATTTTGTAGTTGGCAAAAAGAAATAGATCCTCTTGAGGTTTAAGCATAACTAAAGTGGATTTATAGTTTAAGGGGATAATTAAATTTTATGAAGATAAAAAAACTTTTGAAACAAAAGCTACAATAATAACTCACCTAGAATAACAAATGAAGAAAAACAAAAAACACAAAAAAAAAAAAACTATTCAAGTATAACAGAAATATTTAAACCTATGATCTATTACAATGAAGCACCATTTTCCACCACCCCCTTCCCACCTTTGCTAATTGCTATTCAACCATCTTCATTTCTCTCACTCTGTGTTATTTGTTTTTTTAAGACACACAGACAAAAAGGTTCAGTCACCATAAAAACTTTTTCTGGAAGAGTGCCAATTATCAGGAGTTTTGTAAGTTTGTTCTCTCCAAAATCTATTCCATAATCCCAGAAATGAACTTCAAGTTTCCATACCTGTAAATATTCACATCGTGTTACACCAATAGTAAAATCACAAACTTTTAATAAATGCTTCAGCAAAGACCGTTCAAGACCATTGTAGTGATAATTAATAAGTAATAATTACGGGTGTGCGTAGGACGCAATAGACTTCCTTAGAGAAGGAGCGTCTGTAATATATAAGATGCAGTATTTTTCCTAAGTTTGTTTATGTCATCAAGTATTAGGATCAACATTTAAACAATCAGGATGTCTTAAATCTTACTTTATAGCCCTAAAGCATTCCTAAAGGGAGTCCTAAGAGTTTTCTACCAATTCACCAATAACGCTGCTAAAAGATCAATACTTATCAAAGATTCACCCCCTTTGCAAACATTACTAGATTCTCAACATGGGGATTTTTATATTAAAAACTTCATTTGTATAAATCTCAATGGAAAAAAAAAAGTATCTAAGTGAATTAACGTATGAAATCAATAGTTCAGTTCATGATTATAAAATGACTTATTAAGTATGCTTCACTATTTGAAATGCTTTCTTTCCCTCCAATGGCATATGCTTTTTTTTTTTCTTCTTGCTTCCAAAGCTATGTGCGTCACGTTCAATGGATGACAAATCCACGTAACTCTCGTGGAAAGTTTTTTAAAAAAATCGCGTGCACTTAATTTAACTTAGAGTTATCGACCCCTGGCTTTTTTGTTTGTTTGTTTGTTTATCCCAGATACCGGATATCTCACAGTAAGCCGCTGTGGGTGAGCGGGAAAGTTGGACTAGGTGTGAGGGGTGAGGGGAAGGGGTGATGAGATTGGGGTAGGAGGTGGAAAAAGAGTCAAGAACATTTAAAATCACACAAGAATACATATATCATTTACACACTGAAACATGTGGAGATGAATTTCGTTAGCTGTTTTTTTTAAAGCAGACAAGGCAACAGCTAAAATGCAGTGAGTTAAATCACACACACACACACACACACTTAGATATATAAATTATTTAGGATTTGAAGGTGTACGTACTAAACTTGTATACTCTTGTTCTCTGTCTAGGTTCTGGTTCAGTTGACATATAATAATTCATTTAAGCCTTATGGGTGAAATCTTCCAATTTTATAAAAATTAAACGACTATTGTAGACCTACACGTTTATGTTACCAGAATTATCCCAATGCCGGTCTATTTCACTCTGAATGTACACACTTTAAAGTTATATAATATACTTTTAAGCTATTTAATAATCTACACGACAAACACAAATAATTAAACATTTGCGTCATGGTGCATACGCTGCTATAAGGGGAATCCCCGAACATTTTCTAAACAGGAAGCAGCAAGACGTCGCAAGCCTCTAAAAGATGTATATGGGTAGAGAGTGTGGCGTCTTTTAAGTTAATAATCTCTAAACCAGAGGTCAGTTACCTAAGGCACGCGTGCCAAACTTGGCACGCATAGCGATTTCCAATGGCACGCGAGAGAGTCGGAGAGACCTTCAAGGAGATGTTTTTTTTATTGATAAAACATGTTTCTGAATGACATAGCGACACATTCCAGTGAGTTGACTTTACATTTACAAGAACAACGGGAATGGATTTGCATTGAAACTGGGCATATCTTGCAATAAAATCAATTCAACACTATTAACTACTTGTACATCCCTTTATTAAGGTATATATTAAGATAGATAGTTGGGCTTTTTCAGAAGTACATCGAAGCACTCAAAGCAGAGTTTTCAAATCAAAGACTTACAAATTGATGTACTCATTTTATCAGATTTTATCGCAAATGAAAGCTGTTTTAAGCATTCAAAGAAATCATTTACACTTGACCACTCATTATTTGATAAAAACTGATGACATTTAAAAGAGTGTTTTTTATGCTCATCTTCTTTAAACATAAATATAAGTAATTCTAAAACAAATTTATTTGTTTTATTAATTTAATAAATATAGGAGACTTTTTTGATAGCACTATTTTATGTCATTTCTGTAATTATTATTGTTAAAAATATAAACTCTTTAAATGGACAAACAATTAATGCAGGAAAAGTTTATTAACAATTGTTTAACGTAAATTATTTAAATCCTCTAATACTTAAATCTTGTAATAAATACCATGATATTGGATTTAGATCTAGAATATATAAAGAAATAATAATTAGTCATTAATATTTGTTATATTACAAAACATAACTTGTTTGGCATCACTATTGAATCAAAATATAGGCTTAAATGTGAACCAGTTTTTTTTTAACTGAAGGGAGGTAATTATCCCGTTTTTTGTTTTGCATTAATATTTCTAATCGGTGCTTTTTGTGGTTGTTTTTTTTATAAAAAATAAATGGCTTACGATTTGTAACTTCGATATGATCAAACTGTAAAAAGTATTTGAAAATTGTATAAATGATATATGGCTAAAAAATGTATGTGTATACTTTTAAACATTACATTAACTACCTAGGTTGCATGATTACTAACTATCAATTCCTCTAAATGGCAATTCCATGAACACAGAAAATGTCTTAAAAGCAAATTAAACATTAAAGGATATCTCAGTCAAACCGAGATTAAATATTATCAATATTAGCAGGTGTTATATCCTCATCCTGACAAACAAATATGTAAAAGACTAGTAATAAATTAATGTATTTCATAGAAATCAAAATAAAAGGATGATAATCACAAACACGTTTATTTTGTATTAAATATAAAACGCTTTGCTTTTGGCCTGGGTCTTGCTACGGAGTTAAATTAATTGTCCCATAAAAATTATTGTATAATAGAGCAGGATGACTTTCAGGCTGTTGGTACACTGAATGATTTAGAAATCCTAGTTTGGCACACTGTTAGCAAAAGTTTGCCGACCCCTGGTCTAAACCATAATAAAAAATCCATTAACTCACCTTTTGGAAGTTTCTAAAATCTTCAATGCAGCATTACAAAATAATCTGAAGTAGCAGTTTCCAACAAAATTTTCGTGACCCTGTTCCTTTTAATAGTTCACCTCCTTAAACCTACTAACACTTGTATCGCGTTGACTGGCCAGTACGTTACATTATAGTTACTTAAAACCATTATAAGGATTTCCACGTGATTCCCGAGACTATTGTTGACTTTACCCTTGGGATGTATCTAAAATGGGATCCAGATATTATAAAATATCCTTATGGGGGTGACTGCTGTTGGTCCGTCAAGAAAATCTGGTCTGAATTTTGTTTATTCTGCCTATATTTTCCGCCCCAGCAAGTCTGTATTCGTGTCCCGGTATCGGAGAGACGGACAGGCGGAGAGACGGACAGGCGGAGAGACCGACAGGCGGACCTACGGACAGACGGATAGACAAATAGGTACACAGACAGATAGACGGTATTTAGTAAACATCGACCTAGACAATGGTAGAAATCGTATCAGGTCCCAAAACATACCAATAAAATAATGTACCAAAACAATACGAGTCAAATAACTTTTTTTTTTTAAAGTAAAGTATAAACGCCAGACATGAAAAAATATTTTTTCTTGCAAAAGTAAATCATCGTAAATGCAAGACATTAAACAAAGTTTTGGGTAAAAGAAACTCATACAAAATAGATAATGGCAAAAACAAGGTATAAAAATCCTTATACAAATGTTTTAATACAAAGACCACCCGTTTTTTTATGTTGGACTTTTGTTCAGAGTTTTCCAGAATGTGTTGTGATGTCAGATGTTCGTCAGCCACATTTATTTATTGTTTCTACAGAATCTGGTTTAGACTTTAAAAAGCTATACGACAAATGAGGACGAGGAATGTTTTTTCATTTTTCTGCGTTAAATGTCGGCCCTGAGGGGATCAAACCTTTTTTTGATTGGTCCGACCAACAACAAACACAACTTCCGCTTTGGATCAGAGCAGTGATTCCCCCGCGTTCCGCGCACACTGCGGACGCCCCTGGCAGAGTCGCAGAGGGGGGGTTGCTAAAGAAATTTGGGGGGTGGGGGGGGGAGTAATGGAGGTGGGTGCCCCAGTGTGCATGTTTACGTTAGACTTGTCAGACAAGGGAGAGAATAACTACAAACAGGTCGACGTGACCTAATAACCGCAAAAAAAAAAAAAAATGTGCCTGCGGCGTGGGCTTAATCTATGCCGTGGAAGCAGGCTATGGCTTTAGTATTAGAAAAAGCAAAAAAACTATGGGATGTTTGTCTTTAGGGCGAAAAAAAGATAAACTTGCAGTTATTCTTTCCGGTGACGAACGGTGTGTGTGTGGGGGGGGGGGGGGGTATAGGCGGACGTAAGATATGAGATGTAATCGAAGAGGACTTAAGCGAATGGTGGAAGAAAGAAATGATGGAAGAAAAAATATGATGGTAGATAAACGTTATGGAATAAATAGATGATGAGAGAAAGAAAGAAAGATGTGATGAAAGAAACAAGATTTAAAACAAACTGAGTGAAGACAGAATTGATGAAACAAAGTAAGAATGGGAGATGTGATAAAATAAAGTTATGGAGACAATTAGTGATGGTTTATAACAATTATGGAAGAAATGAGTGATGGAACAAATGATTTCATAACAGGAAATGAGTGGGGAATAGACGGGGCGAGGGGGGTCAATGATATCAATGTGGAGAGGGGCTATTATAACAGTATAAATAATAAGATAAGATATGATAAGATTGCTTTATTGATTCAAATGAATGGAAAATTGACTTGATTACATAAATTCCGTCTTTCAGCATACCTAAAACAATATTAAAGAACCATTTGTACTCAAACACAATAGACATTCACGCACACTATTATACCCTTTATCATACAAGAAAAAAGTAGGCCTATTATTTAGGAGTCAAACTGTTAGAGTGATAGACAAACAGATAGGCATATAGACAGTTAGATAGACAGATAGACAATTAATAAACATACATACATGGGTAGATAGATGGATAGATAGATATATAGATACATAGATAGATATAAAGATAGATAAATAGATAGATATATAGATATGTACATAGATAGATATAAAGATAGATAGATGGATAGATAGATGGATGATAGATAAATAGATAGATAGATACATAGATAGATATAAATATAGATAGATAGATAAATATATGGATACATAAATAGATATAAAGATAGATAGACAGATAGATAGATAGATAAATAGATAGATAGATAGATAGATACATAGATATAAAGATAGATAGATAGATAAATAGATAGATAGATAGTTAGATAAATAGATAGATAGATAGATAGATAGATAGATAGATAGATAGATAGATAGATAGATAGATAGATAGATAGAACACCAGTACTGTCAATACTTTCATCAAACATGAGACTCCTCCAGCAATGTTGTTTTATTTCTCTTCAATGATGTGCTCCTATCTTCCTTTAACTGTAGCGATATCGGCAGCGCATATCCCCGTTGACGTATGTATTCTGAACACAGACACCGTATCCGTTTCCAGTGGGGTATGGAACAATATCATACGGTTTACCTCACGGCGCACTAATGACATGAAATGAAGTGGAACATTGTGCCACAGCCCTGGATAAACCTGACCTGGTTTCGATCGATTTCCAACTGTTTTTGGTTTGGTTGTTGTTGTTTTTCTACCCTTACAAAGTTACTGAACAATCAACATACAAGTGTTGATCTTTGTGTAGCATATGACGGGTTAGGCATACTACTAGGTGAACTTTCTAACCCCAAAAAAACTATCAAGTACTGCCACAAAGACGGCAGTGGGGCGTAACATAACCGGTAGGACAAAGTATTGGTGAAATACGGTGTTAACAATGCGTCCTAAGTTTTGTACGAAACTAAATAAATATTTCATGAACAACGAAAACCTTCAATAATAAAGGAAAGAGCTTTTACTATATGTGGGGCTTAATTATCAAACTAAAATTAGTAATAATAATAATGGTAATTTATATAGCGCTTTTATCCATGCTATTAATTTAACAAGCTGGGTGCGCTCTTGATGTGAATAGCAGTGGCAGTTGTATTGGTATGTAAGGTACACAACTACTAGCCAAATATCTTTAAGCTCTTTTTAAAAGACTCGTTTTGTCTCAGATTCTCTCCATTCTCTCCGTGTCTGAGGTAATACAAAATGCACACATTTACTTGAATTTTTAGTTTTAAACATAATGTATGGCTCTCACAGAATTACTTTTCAAAATATGTGGTGTCCATGGCTCTTTAAGAAAAAAAGGTTCCCGACCCCTGTCCTAGGTAGATGTACTTCTTGTTGTGTCCAGTCAAACTGTGATGAAATGCTTTCTGTAAATTCTTTTAAACCTATTGGCGGCCAACATAGAAGCAGCTTTGACTAAATATTGAACATTGGCGTAGAATAGTTTTTTTTTAAAAAAGAGATGGTTTCAATTCAAGAACCTTTCACTTTTAATCAATGCAGCAGTCAGTAATTCTGTATAAAACGAGCGTTTTATAACAAAATATAAGAAGTAACGCAGACTTTCGCCTCGTCATTCCTCGTCACAGACCACAGCTCGTAGAGATTATCTCTTACGGATGAAATCACAAATATTTTGTGCTGTTATATTAAACATGTGTTATAAAAATATTAGAAAAATAATTTTGTTATGCATTATAAAGACTTACTTTTCATAGTACGAAATAAATTTAGCCCTTATTGTTTACTTTTTTACCTAGTTAAATTTTTACAATTAAAAACTTGGAACACACACGAAATGTTTTTTGTTCTAGGATGTGCATATTCATATTATTATTATTTATCTAAAAGATCAATAGTTTCAGCAATTTAGGGGTCGTCCATAAAGTACGTACGCACTGAGGGGGGATAGGGGATATTGCGTACATTTGCGTTCGGGAGGTTGAAGGGGGTGAGGGGTGGTGTGTTCTATGCTGAAGGTGTATGTACCACTGATCTATAATAAGAATGGATTATGCACGGAAGTAACATTATCGAAGACAAAATAAATAGGCTTTCACGTGACTTTCACTTATCTATGAAATTATATTTCCTAAACACTCACCTAAATACATATCAGGTGACTTAGACTTCCTTTTTATCGTATGGATTTGTTCTATTAATAAGTGGTTTATAGGGGGTTTGCAATCACGAGACAAAAAGCACGTTATTTCTGTTTACTTTGTGTAGTGGTGTACAATGGCCGTTTCATATCGGCTCGAGCTTTTTTTAAAATGATATATTGTGTTTTAAGTCTTATTAAGATTTAAGCTGTATTAGGCCTATTATCATAGACATAGATCATTAACAATGTGAGCCTATTAGTGACTTGACAAGATATTCACCAACACAATCACTTGGCATCGTAGCTGCCCTACTTAGCCATTAGCCCATTAGCCTAGCCTACGAAACATTAAAAGTTTAGGCCTATAAAGTGAAATTGAAAATGTAAATAGGTCTAGCCGGCACTAGCCTAATCACATTAATCAATTAATCTGCAGTAATTAAATTAAAATTTTAAAATAGGGGAATACATATAATTAATGTTGTACCGAACGATTACAACTATTCGCAATGACATCAATAATATCAATAAAATCAATTCAATTGCAACACTTACCGGTCGGATATGAAGAGGATAAATTGGGCGTAAAATGTTGAAAATCGTTGGAAAAATACCATGTCAGGCTTTCTCTTGTACTAGGAAGATGATCTACTGCTATTTACCTCCTTATTTTTGAGTAGGATAGCCAATATTCATATGTGAATTTGGCATGATAAAGAACAACTTCAACATATTTGTTCCTCAAGTGGCTTCTATATACAAATGACGTCACTAAAAAACTTAAGCTCCGCCTATTGCAAACGCTCTATTCCTGTAACTCGCTTATGTAGATAAGTGAATTCCCCTTTCTCACTATTCATTTTGGCTTCAATTTGCGCATACACATTTAATATAGAGGCGCTATCCATTCTTTTTATAGGGCGTTTGCAATCACGTGACAAAAATCACGTGTTTTTTGTTTACTTTGTGTAATGGTGTACAATGGCCGTTGTATTAATATAGTTTCATATAGGCTCGAGCTTTTTTTAAATTGATATTTTGTGTTTAAAATGATGATTAATGTATTAATATGGATTTTATTAATTCTATATTAGATTAATAGACCTATCACAAGAAGATTCTTACATTAAAAATGTTATATTACTATTGAACGATTAGGCCTACAATAAAAATAACAAATGACTCCAATAATTCACTTCAATAAATCCATTCAAATGCAACACTTACCGGCCAGATATTAAGATGATGAATTGAGCTTAAAATGTTGAAATTCGTTGAAAAAAATACCATGTCAGTCTTTCTCTTGTACTAGTAAGATGATCTACGACGATTTATCTAATAATTTGTGCGTAGGATAGCCAATATTCAGATGTGAATTTGGCATGATAAAGAAGTACTTCACCATTTTTGTACACCAAGTGGCTTCTATTTACACAAATACGTCACTAAAAAACCTAAGCCACGCCCCTTGCGAACGCTCTATAGATCAGTGGTATGTACGCACAAATTTATGCATAGCTTAGAAAACAATAAAAATATATATATATATAAACGTTTAGACAAAAGACTGGTTAAAATGACACATAAATATTAGAAGTCAACAGAATGACTTTCTTTCAGCCAACGAGTCACATGCATGGGCGGATTAAACTATTTAGCTAAAAAAGCGTGTGTTTTGGGGCTTCATAGAAAATGGCACAGTACAGACAGTAGAACATTACAATATTATGTGGCCCAATAATCTAATGTGCAATAAATCAGGGGTCGGCAACCTAGGACACGCTGGCCAGACTTGGCACGCAGAATGATTTTCAGTGGCACGCAAAAGACCTCCAAGAATTTTTTTAATGCTAGTGAAAACAAGTAATGTCAGCATAATTAATGGCTACTGCGTGGCGAACTAAATGGGAATCACACTGGACGTCGACTGATTTAGTTCAGGAATATTTGTATGTAAAGCTCTCATCATTGAACTTGCGATCTGTGATTGAATCTATTGTTAAGGTTTTATAGTTTTTCAAGTCTGTACTAGAAGAAAGTGATACGGAGTAGGCCTATAGGCAAAGTCTTGACTGGAAGCATTAAAGTGTATCTTAATGAAAAGAATAATTCCGGCATTGAATGAGGAGAACTGACTTTTGAAGCCAGTATTTCTGAAAGACATGGCGATACGTTTCAGTGAATTGAACTTGCATTTTCAAGGACGGGGTTGAAAAGCACTTGAAGTATTGGACCTTCCGAGCACCGTAATGGATTTGCATTGAAACTGAACACATCTTGCCGTGAAATCAATTTCAAAACATTTAACCCTTTCACTAATGTAAGGCAAATTATGATAGATGAGCGTTTTCAGAAGTACACTAGTTATATTAAAAGAATGAACTCGTTTGGCATAACTGGCATCAAATTTGGAGAATTTAGTTGAATGCAGATATTTAACCCGTTTTCTTTGCATCAATGTTTCTAATAGTTTTTTTTTTGTTTCCTTTAAAAAAATATAAAAGTTTACAATGTATAACTTTAAAATGATCAAACTATAAAAATTTGTTGAAAATAATATAAATATTATATAAATTAAGAATTTATACGTAAATTTTCAAACATTACATTAACTACCCAGTCAATATGACTATCACGTATCTTTTCCGCGTATGATCGTCGTGGTTCGGAAGGATATACCCACCTCACCGTCAAACAGTCCTACAATTTTGTTGATCCAGATACCTATGCCTACAACTAGACTATTGAACGACTCTGGAGGGATGCTAAATCATCGTTGCCAACTAATGCCAACCTTTGGCAACCGAAAACATCACCTCCATAGCCACTTGGCTGAATTAATATTCAGAAAACACCACCCAGAGTCATCGACCAGAATTCATGTCATATTTAAGTGCATAAGTGATTTGTATGATGGAACCCCTAGTCCCGTAGTTAAATCTAGTGAGGATGAAGATGCCAGTGAAGAAAGTTAGGCTAGGGATGTTGGCCCCATTCGATCCCGACATCACGTGACTAGGACAGTAGAACCTTGACAGACGAAGCCGACAGCCCATGCCATGAGACAGATGATTTATTGTGTTTAATTCTATTTAAAAGGTAAGAAAGTGCTTTTTAAAGTTTTTTTAGTACATTTTTATCATTTTTATATCAGTTCTAAACAAATTTAACTGAAAATTTAAAATGCTGGAGCTAATTTAGGCTAGAATAAGATTGATATCATTACAACGTTAGTGACGTCACATTATCATTTAAAAAAAAAAATGGCGGATGCCGTTTTCATTTATCATAAAAAATCATCTTTTTTTTTTTTCTTCAAATTTTTTTTTCTAAACATTTATTGTAAAAAGTATATTCCGTTGTTCAGTAGACACTAAGCAATAGCTCCACGCAAAAATTTTCAGTAAAATGTTTTTAGAACGAAATGGCTATTCGGACCCGATAGACTTAGTGATAAATGGTTAGTATCGGTTAGTTTATAAAGGTTAGGGATGGCATTGCAGTATTTTTGGTAATTGTTAGTATCGGTTAGGTTTTAAAGGATAGGGACAGATTTGGTGTTTTCTGTGCTACTTCTTATAATATATATGGTAAAACCACTATATTTTGTGTTTGTTTCCCTCTTTTTTGAATTTTTTTATGAGTTTTAAGGAATTCGGACTGAAGCCGGGTCCGAATAGCCATTTCATGCTAAAGGGACCCGGTCTGAATAGCGGCAGCCTTTTTAGAATGCTACTTCTGCGTGGGGCCCGTATTCTCCACTATTACCGCGATGTCTTCCACGAAGCGACAGAACATGATAAAACTTGGAGCTATTCTTATTCTTAACGAAGAATTTGAAGATTAAGCAACAAGCAAAGTAATGAATGCACTGGTCTCATCATCGTTTAAGTACAGTTCCGCCATGTTGATTACCGCAACTATGCATTCTCGCCTTTCTGCTCAAAAGAGTGCCATGTTCAGCCTAGGTTTGCTCAACACGACGTGCAAACCTCCAACCATGGTTCGCGATCCATTCCAACCCGAGATCGCCAACCCAAGATCGGCAGGTTAATACGGAGAACGGTTCGGGTAAGATCGACGATCTGGTTTGCGAACCTAGGGTTCGGCCCGGTTAAGAAAGGCCCTTAACCTGTAGTCATTCCAACTCATAGTGACTTTGGATTGAATAATTATACTAGCGTAAATCTCAGTTATGTTGAGATTAAACTATAAAGACTTTATTTATATTACTAGAATAATATCTTGACAACTAAATTCAAATGTCGTTAACTATTAATGTGTAAGTTGAGTAATGAAATTGTGTATTAGCTTTAAATGGATTTTTTTTAAAGATGATAATAACAAGCAGATTAATTTGTTATTAAATATAAAACACTTTAATGACTTTCTCTATAACGCTAATTTTCATTTGGTCTCGGTCTTGCTACGGCACTAAATAAATTGTCTTATAAAAATAATATAGTTGAGCAGCTTGACTTTCACGCTGTTGGCACGTTGAATGATTTAGAAATCCTAGTATGGCACACTGTAAGCAAAACGTTGCCGACCCCTGCAATAAATAGTTATAAACACCAAAGACTATAATAAGATGGACCGCTTGCTTTAATATTTCTGCTATTTGATGAATCGAATGACTTCTTTTCGGAATTCCCGATTCTCTTTTGTATGGTACACTTCCGTTTTATTTAATCGCTATGATTTTCTCAATGGAAAATTAAAATCCTAATCGAAAGTTGTATACAGCGGAAACCTTTAGGCAGCCGTCGGAGTCATTGAAGATAGCGTTATTGGCTGCGAACTGAAAAAAGAACATTTAAGATCTATAAATAGACCAAGCTATCCATCTTATTATAGTCTTTGCAAATACAAACGAAATCAGAAATATTTAAAATTAATTGGAAGTAATTAAAAATTGTATTTAAACCAAAGGCTCAAACGTTTCTAAAATCATTCTCTAAAACATATCCATGTTAGAAAGATTTATATTTCCAGTTCTTAAAATTAGTTCAAGTGTCTCTTTCGCACTGAAAATGTGACATGGATGGCCCTTTTCAAAACAAGTTTGAAAAGCATTCTGTGTGACCTATATATTGACGTCTGCCGCCTGTAGACTGTTGCGCACCGAAACGCCTTTTAGTGTGAATCGGTGCGGACAAGTTTTTTGTCCTTAGCACCTTTTTCATCCCCAGCCCACTTCCTGTGCGCTGACGCGACAGTGGGTTTATCTAGAGCAGGTTGTGTGTGCAACAGGCGGTACGCCGGCCACAATACATCCTGCCATGCTAAGCGTTTTAGTGAGGCCGCGAAGCCTCCACAGAAATTCCAACAACATTAAAACAACAAAAAAAAACTGTCTTAATAAGTAAATCAATTTTAAGAATGTTTGGCCCGTCTTGTTGTAGTAAATTCCTTAAATGACTAAGTAACATCAACATTTTACACATTCCTGATTTAGAGAGAATTAGAATGTCCACAAAAAAAAACAACGCTGTTTTATTTTTCAGCTTTTAGCTACCATTGAATGCTATAAACACTCGATGATTACCATGCATCAATCTCCATTGGGGGAAGACCGCTTTGCAATCTAAGATTTGCTGATGATATCGACATGTTGGCCGGAACAACAAAGACCTACAAGAGCTCACATACATGCTTGCAGATAGAGCAAAGGCATACGGAATGGAGATCAGCACAAAAAAGAGTTTTAAAAAATGATCAACACCACAGATGTCAGAAGTGCAAACATCATATTGAACCAAAAACAACTGGACGAAGTAAATAATTTCCAATATCTGGGAGCAATCATATCCGCAGACGGACGCTGTGAGCCAGAAATTCGAGCAAGGATTTGGACTGCGATGGCGGCAATGGCTCGCCTAAACAGAATCTGGACCAGTAAAAGCGTTGGTCTCCCAAGAAAGCTCAGACTTCACAGAGCCCTTATTAGAACTATTGTTCTGTAGTATAGATGTGAAAACAAGTTGCAGGCGTTCGAAAATAAATGCAGGAGAAAAATACTTCGAATCTCCTACGTAGAACACAGGACAAATGCGTGTGTGGGACAGAATATCCTCAATGGCAGGCCCTCAAGAAAACATTTTGGCTACAATCAAACGGCGCAAACTGACATGGTTCGGTCATGTGTTGCGGCACAATAGCCTGACAAAGACAATCCTCCAGGGCACGGTGAAAGGTGGGCGCATGAGAGGCCGTCAGCGGAGATGCTGGTTCGACAATGTCAAGGATTGGACAGGGCTGCAGTTGACTCAACTATTGACAACCGCGCAGGATAGGCAAAAGTGGAGAAAGTTGACTGCCGAAGTGTCCATTCGCTCACCCCAACGACCTCAACGGTCATGGGATTGATGATGATGATAAAAGCTCGATAATATTTAGGATATTTTATTAAAGGACACAAGAATATATTACCTGTATATTATATGCTGAAAATATGAATTTGAATTATACAAAAATTATCTCAATAGTGAAAAAAAAAGATAGCGTGAAAGGGGACTGCGTGGCCAACACAATGCTCAGCTGCTATCACTACACAATCTGTGTCAGGTAACTTTCACAAACTGGACAGACAATACACGCGTCAAACTATATTGGGTCAAAGATAAAATTGAAAAAAAAAAGGGAAGAAGTTTGAGAACACCCAGTCGCTTTAAGTTGAAGTAAGCTCAGGATTCTAAAAACAGTTATATCTATATTATTCAAACTGTTATAAAGTTCACAGTTTTTTTCTCTAATCATTTCATCTACCTTGTTGAATTTACAACATTTCATTTCAAGTACCTTCTTTTTACAACACTTCAAACAACTTTTTTGAAAGTTGTCATCGAAGTGAAAAAAAAGTAAAAAATAATTTTAATACTTCAACGTTTATCCTAAAAGTAAGAGATTTTTTTTTCATTTCCCGTGATGTGCCACTTGTGAAATATCGCGCACCAGCCTCCCCTTGATATCCCATCCCCCTCTCCCCCATTCCACAAGCAGGAAGTGGCACAGGTTGATATGATAAGTCTTTGAGCTTCTGTTCTCCAAACCTTCAGGAATATTCTGCCGACCCAGCGAAAAATGACCTCAAAACGAGTGCAATAATTATTATTATTCTTTTTACCTTATTTTTTTGTGTGTGTTTTTACCTGCTTTATCCTTTACCCAGTTTTTTTTAAAAAGTATGTTATAAACTATCTGACCTATATAAACTTAATACAACAACAAAAAAAGAACAAAGTACGCACTGGTTCCGGTATTGCTAAAGTAGCCCTACTGAACTTTAACGGTGGGGGGGGGGGGGGGGGGGATGACGCCATTTTCAAAGCGAAGTCTCGAAATTGACGTGAAGAAGAAACAAAAAGGTAGGATTGGGGGGTGGGCGTTGGGGAGCCGTCATACAGGTTGTGAAAGAAGAGAAAAAAGGGTTCGTCCCTGTGGCGGACAAATCGTTGTTCTCTTTTGGGAAAAAGTACAAGGATTTGGTAATGCCAAAGTGGCATCTATGCAATCCAGTATAACCCAGTGACCAGAAAACGAAAAAGGTGACCTTGATTATTTTAGATAAGGTTTCCGATTATTAGTATAGAAGTCAGGTGGATAGATGGGAAGAGGGGGTAGAAACAGAGTGGGGGTTGTGTGGGTTGTTATATTTAAAAAAAAACCACAAAAAACGAGCAAGCAAAGACATTGCAATTTAATTGTTTCGCTAGCTTACAGAAGCGTATCTTGACCTGATAAAATGGAAATGGGAGAAAAGGCACATGAAGAGTGCTAATTACAAAATATTTGTGGAATCTTAAGGTTGGTTTAAATTGTCGTTGTTCGTATTTTTGTTGTGTTGTTTTTTTGGCTTTTTTTTGTGCCTGGAGAGGGTTGAAAACTTTTGGTGACAATTTTTACAACTTCGTTTTCCAAAAAGTTAACCCAGTAAAAAGTGCTTTGATACGCCACTGTTCATTTCCTGCAATTTGTTTCCGAGTCTTTACAGCCATGCCAGTCATCGCCTTCATTGATTTTCAAGTTTTAAATTTAGCCTAGAAGTTTCCTTTTGCAGCTGCAATCGTTAAGCAACAACCAGAAGAAGAATTTATTTTTTTTTAAAGTGATATTTTACCAGGCATCTGGCCATTCCGTGTCATAACCGTTCATCCTTAACACCTCCCCTCTCCCTACCACCACACCCCACCACGAATATTAGTAAAAGGACGGGGGAAGGGAGGGATAAGTCAGGTACCAAAAAAAACGTTTTTTTTAAAATAAATTTTCTTTGATAGCGTTGCATGGATTTATAAATCTCACTTTCTTTTGTCGTAGAGAGTATGTGGTTTTTTTGTTTCGCACGTGGGTTTTACGACATCCGCGTTTCGATGTTCGCTTCCGGTTGATGACTCTTTTTTTTTATATATTCAGAACTCGTGTTGAAAACCGTGTAGAGTGCATTGTGTGTAACGGATCGACGCATGCGTGAGCGCGTGTGTGTGTGTGAGTAGAGGGTGGTGGGGAATGATACTAGTACGATTTCGATTGGTAGATGAAATGTTGGGAAATACTACAGTATAGTACCTAATGGAAAGGTTGGGGAAGTGGGAGACCTGGACTTTTCGAGGCATAGGGTTAAATATGCCATTATTAGTATGTATTATCTTGTGATGGAAGAGAAATAGGTCACAGTAGGGTGGGGATGGGTTCTCAAAATGTTTCGCAGGTTAGGGTCAGAATTTGGTAGATATAGTAAACATGTTAAAAAAATACCCTTTCCCTAATGTTACGTTTTTCTATCGCTTATGGCTTAATCATTTTACGTATCTCTCTATGTCTATTTATGTAATCTATCCAATGCCAACGTAATAGCTGGACATGTAACTAACGTTGGTCCTGATCTATCCATCTAGAGTAAAAGAGTTTATTAACGATGACTTAGTTCCTGGGGTAGTAACCGACTAGAATCGGTAGATCTAAAATGTTTGGGTTGTGTGGTCGGGGGGAATACTTGGAAATTTAGGAATAAGAGCTGACACCCACCTACTGTCCTATCCAGCACAGCTGCTTAAATTTAGCATCATACAAAGGTGTCATTAGACTCAGGGGTAGGCAACCTACGGCTCGCGTGCCAGACTTGGCACGCAGAGCAATTTTCAATGCCACCCGGAAGACCCCCACATAAGGAGACTTTTCAAGTCTTTTCTACAAGTATAGAGCAGGATGACTCTTAGTCTGTTGGCACGCTGAGTAAATTAAGAAAGACTACTTTGGCACGCTAATATCAAAAGGTTGCCGGCACCCCTGCATTAGACTATGGAACTGGGGGACACTAGGACACCCCTGCATTAGACTATGGAACTGGGGGACACTACAAAGTCATCAACACCCCTGCATTAGACTATGGAACTGGGGGACACTAGGACACCCCTGCATTAGACTATGGAACTGGGGGACACTACAAAGTCATCAACACCCCTGCATTAGACTATGGCACTGGGGGACACTACAAAGTCATCAACACCCCTGCATTAGACTATGGAACTGGGGGACACTAGGACACCCCTGCATTAGACTATGGAACTGGGGGACACTACAAAGTCATCAACACCCCTGCATTAGACTATGGAACTGGGGGACACTAGGACACCCCTGCATTAGACTATGGAACTGGGGGACACTCGGACACCCCTGCATTAGACTATGGAACTGGGGGACACCAGGACACCCCTGCATTAGACTATGGAACTGGGGGACACTCGGACACCCCTGCATTAGACTATGGAACTGGGGGACACTAGGACACCCCTGCATTAGACTATGCAACTGGGAGACACTAGGACACCCCTGCATTAGACTATGGAACTGGGGGACACTACAAAGTCATGAACGTAACAGAACTCAAATGCAACCATGGTTAGGCCTATGGAAGCAATCATATCGTCACCACCCACCCCCTCCACGTTATGGTCGTCACTTGGATTGGTCTCGACCAGCGGACATGGAATCTACGCCCCTGATAAATATCATTAAGAACAACTTGCTCATGAATGTCAATCGGTACTCTATTCCAACTTCGGAAGCGAAAAGGGGTCAATACTAATGACTTAGGAGTGTCTTGTATGCTCTTTTATGGCATCTGGAGTACAGGCTTGCCTTACCATAAGCCAATGGGGAGAGGTTAAATACAAGGATGTTTTCATTCATCAAAGTTTAAGATTAGCCCATGAATATTTTGGTAGTTGAAATATAGGGTGCCATGTTTTCTTTCTTCGTTTTTTTATGTACTTCATATGCGAATAAAAGTGCAGGAAGTGTCACCTGAGGAAGTTGGTATGTGTTTTTTTTTTTTTTTTTTTTTGGGGGGGGGGGAAGGGGATGAAGTAAAATAAAACGTAGGTCTAGCTCCCCATTATATATTTAAGAGGAAGGGGTGCTTGGAGAAGAATCGATTTTATGGACTCGGCATGCACGCTTCGCCCGGGATGTGTCTTCTATAATATAGGATGTGTTCGATTAATTCATTAACGATACCGCGATTTAATTGAAAGGGGGGAAGGATGCGACGCGCCGATACCGAGAATCGAATACACCCACCCACATATAATGAGATGCGACCTGCTGGGAACCTTAAGAGTGCGTGAGAGTGCGTGCATGTATTTGTGTATGTGTGTGTAGACTATGCATGTATGCACTCTCTGCTGTGTATATGTCTGGGTGTGTGTATAATATGAAGAATTGGGGTGGCCACTTGAAATATATATCAAAGAATATTTTTCAGATAATTTTTCTTAAGTCTTCATTCAATATTAATACACATTTACGCCAAATTCAGAAATTGCACACAATAGTCCTTCCATATGACGCAAACAAAAAAACAGAAGAACGTTGGTAGTCTAAAAAATTTATCTAGACCTTACGTACTATAGAAAAAGAAAGATGGCGGGATATGGTCTAAATACAAACGACAGATTGATACAAACGCCCAACATATAATATGCTCATATTTACAATTATACGATTATTATGTTTGGAACTTGTGAATATTTTTTATTAGGCAGCTGAACCACGACAGACTTATAAAGCTAAAAGACTGCAACCGATACAATTTAAAGTATTGGCTTACTCTTCAATTATATCATGTACGCTTCCTTAGGCCTACTCTATGTAAATACTTGAACCTAATGTGGGGACGGTAAAAATGCTGCAAAAGGCAGACTTCGCCTTATCGCGGAGGCTAAAAGAGCAGCGAAGAAAAGTAAAGAACATAGGCTGTCCCTCACCAACTCCAACAGTCCCGCTTTTCTAGTGCCAGAGATGCGACAGAGCCTGTCTCTCAAGGTATAGGTCTCCACAGACACAGACAATGCTGCAAGGGCTGGCAAAATCACAAGAGCGCAAATCTAATCGTCTTCCGAGACTAAGGGGGCCAATGATGATGCAAATAGTGCATTTAACTAAAACTGTTAATATTGAATTAAGATGTGACATGCTGGTTTTTATAATTTTTTTAACACAATTAAGCACTTGTTCACACGTATTAAAATTCGTCAAGAAATCATAATCTGCAATTTCATTTACTTCTTAGTTACTTCTCGTTCTTTCTTTATTTTTTTTATTACTGCTATCTATAGAAAGCTATGTTGCTTTATTGGTGTGTCTAGCTAGATGTTTGTACTTAACTTTACGCCCTTTATGTAGAGAAGAGTATTGCACCCTACCTACTTGATTTTCGCCTCCATTGAGCTGTTTTTGATTCATGGGAGGAAATTGAAAAAAAACAAATCGACAAGATCTGATGGGAAGTTTTTATTTTAAGATTTATGTAAGAAGGAATAAGGAGCATTAGGTCATAGGCTTTAAGTTCGCTTCCGGCTTCAGAAATGACAGAAATGATGAGTCGGTAATCCCACTTTCCGTTGACTTCCACGTATTATTAGCCGCATTACTCGCAATGTAAGTGTTCATATCCAGGTGGATCGATCTTAGCTCGCAAAACAATTCAAGCTCTTAGTCTATTTGGGAGGGGGGGGGGGGGTGCACTAGTCCCCTGAATGTTACCTTAGGGCGCCAAGTCAAAGACTTTCTTCCCAAAGTGCTTTCGTTTTTTTGTCATCCCAACTTTTTTTTGTCTAATTTATTGTAGCTTTCGTTTTGTAAAATAATTTGGAAATCGCTTTTAAAATAAAACAAAAACATTGAAGTCGCAATAAATAAAATCCATATATAATATAATATAAAGAATATTCTTATTATGATAATGATGGTTCTTTATATAGTTTTTCCATCCATGCTATTACATTTAGCATGCACAGTGCGCTCTTGGTATAAATTGCAGTGGTAGATAATGGGTACGTAAGACACACATGCACTAGTTTAAGAGAAAGTTAATTAAACTCGTTTTAAAAGAGTCTTTTGTATAAGAATCTCTCAGTGTCTGAGGCAATTGTGTTACATATAGAAGGCGCCACGGAGTCAAATGAGCGCACCCCAAAGGACTCTCTTTTTCTGCCCATCCACACTGGAAATTATCACGTATGACTGTGATGAGGAGCGCACTACCTGTGATGGCGAGTGCTTTAGAATGAGTTCTTGAAGGTAAGAAGGGGAAGTGCCATTCATGCATCCATAGGCAAGGGACACACGATCGCTTACTAAAAGTTGCGGAGGATTTTCGTCCCAAGATGAATCAATCATCAAGTGTTCGATGATATTGAGTTTTTTTTAGGTAAGTTGTAATACAATTAGAGCTACACACCTCGCCAAGATCAAGCCGAATACCCACATTGCATTAAATAAGAAAGATATTTCATTCGGTTACATGAGATATTGCTCCTAATTAGCAAAAGTAAAGGTCTTTACCATATAGTAATAAATCGTTTACAATTTGTTATAAAATAATATGCGCACCATTGATATAATATATATTATTTATGAATATACTTTTAGTCAAGTACATTCACGATAACCAACGCGCAATGTCTTTAATGCGCAGCCTATGCACATGTGTCAATGACATGTGTACTCTATATCTAGGGAAAATCTATATTGCCGTAAAAGTGTATCGCTTTTTATTTGGAATTTTATTATTAAATAAAAGTAAACATTATTAAAAAAAAAAAATCTGGTAAATCAGCAGATATTTAATTGAGCGCCACACGGATAATAACAGATAAATATATACTATAAGCAAACTTTTAAATCAGAAAGAAAATGATTGGTTGAGCTGACTAGGTCAGTGGGTCGCGTTGATAGTTAGAAGTGAAGCGGGAGAGGAGGACGTTTCGAGCTTCCGGTTAGTTTTGGTAAGTTCTATGAAATTATCCGATTGCTCAGAAATTAAGTGCTGTCGTTTACCTTCTAAAAAGAAAAGTTATTGATTCATGGCTGTATCACTTAGCTTACTTTAAACCGCGCCAGATAGTTAATGTTTTTTACTGTAGATCTAACACGCAGCCACACTTTGATATGTGTATTTTAAATCTCAGCCTCACTTTGAAATGTGTATTTTAAATCTCAGCCTCACTTTGATATATATATATTCAAAACTCCAACTTCACTTTGATATGTGTTTTCTAAACCTTAGCCTCACTTTGATATGTGTATTCAAAAACCCAGCCTCACTTTGATATGTGTATTCAAAACTCCAACCTCACTTTGGTATGTGCATTTTCAATCTCAGGCTCACCTTTAAATATATGTACTCGAAACACGAACATACATACACATCTAATAAATATGCACACACCTACTCACGCACGCACGCACGCCCACAACGACACAGAAGTGTTTTTATTAGGTGTTCTCTCTCACCTTGCAGACCCATCAGACTCCATTCTCCTTTAAGGAGTCATCGATTCGTGAAGTGGTTCTCTAAAAGGTTAATTTTCACCAAGGGGCGTTTTGTCTTATTTACAAGGCAGGGTGTACACCTCATTCATGAAAACCTTCTACGCCAAAGATAATACGTCCTATTGTTATAATGCTAATACAAGTGTTATGAGCATAAAACAAGATTGCTTAGTATAGTTGAATATTTTGTTGTTTGTATTTTGTCCTTTTGACAAGTTACGTCTCAAATTCTGCATTTCGGGTAGTAACAGTAAGGTAAATAGCAGCGCGTCACGTTCAAGCTGAAATTTTCGGCCTTTACCATTAATTAGGCTTAAGACGTACATTTGTGATCATGACAATTTGAGAATAAAAAGTGTTATTTCGACAACGTATTTACGACTGAAATTAAGAACACCTGCTTTGCCTTTTTTTTCTGAAGCTTGCTAATTTGATTATTTACGATTGACAGTTTTCCACTAGTAACACATGAGATAGGTTTCCTACATATTACTTTAATTATTTAAGACTTATATTGAACAGCGTAACCAAGGACACATTTTGTTTCTACCAATTGTGAAATTACGACTAAAATACCATTTTTAAACATTACATGTTCAACTGACTTTCACTCGTTTATGCAATTCAAATTGAAATATCGCCACTAGTTGAAACATTGACGAAAACCCATGGAGTGGTCAGAAGAGGGAGTAGTTTATCATTAGTTTATCATACATAAGTTATTGTCCAGTTTCAGTTATTGTACCAGGTTATTGTATATTTGTTTTGTTTTAGCCAATGTAGGTCTACAGTGTTTCAACTTTATATTGAATATTATATTATATTGAATATATTATATCGGCAACCTAAGGCACGCGTGTCACACTTGGCACGCAGAGCAATTTTTTCAATGGCACGCTAAAGACACCCCCAATAAGACAATTAAAGTATCTTCAACAATAAAAAACCAGGATGAATTTTGGGCTGTTGGCACGCTGGGTGTATAAGAAATCCTACTTTGACACACTTCTATCAAAAGGTTGCCGACGTCTGCCGCTAATGTATCGTAGTTTACAGCTAATGTATCGTAGTTTACAGCTAAACAGCTAAAGTATCGTAGTTTACAGCTAATGTATCGTAGTTTACAGCTAATGTATCGTAGTTTACAGCTAATGTATCGTAGTTTACAGCTAATGTATCGTAGTTTACAGCTAATGTATCGTAGTTTACAGCTAATTTATCGTAGTTTACAGCTAATGTATCGTAGTTTACAGCTAATGTATCGTAGTTTACAGCTAATGTATCGTACTTTACAGCTAATGTATCGTAGTTTACAGCTAATGTATCGTAGTTTACAGCTAATGTATCGTAGTTTACAGCTAATGTATCGTAGTTTACAGCTAATGTATCGTAGCTTACAGCTAATGTATCGTAGTTTACAGCTAATGTATCGTAGCTTACAGCTAATGTATCGTAGTTTACAGCTAATGTATCGTAGTTTACAGCTAATGTGTCCTGTTTCAACGAGTGTATCAAAGTTAATTTATAGTGTTTCAGTTTAATGTTTCATATTTCAGGTCGAACGTTATAGAAAAAGTGACAAGTCATTGTTATAAAACACATCTTATAACAAGACTATTATGAGCGGTTGAGATACTCGCTTACTATTAGTTCATCTTTGTTTTGTTTTTTTATCATTAATAAATAGACGCAACGTTTGTTGTTGTTTGTTTTTGTTTGTTCTTTTCTTTTTGCATTTCTTGCGCGTGTGTTTTATTACTCAATTCAAAAAGTCAAGGACACAATGACACAATCACATAATGATTTCAGGTTCATCAGTCTGACACCCCACTCTCGCCCCCCCCCTCCCCTCCTGAAAAAACAAACAAACGTAAAATGTAGTCTGACTAGATCGAAGGCAAAAAAAAAAAAAAAAAGAGCTGCGGTTTGTGAGGACGGCAGGGATAACGGGTGGGGGATATATATTTGTTTGGGCATCTGATATTCCTGTAAGTGGCTGAGCTTAATACTGCAAAAAAAATAAAAAATACATTCATTCATTTGACACGAAAATTAATTCCTTTTTTTTAACAGAATTAAAGAAAATGCTACCCCCCCCCCACCCACCACACACACAAACACATCACCACACACACACACACATTTAAAGTACACTTTTACTTCCAACTTTTCATCTGCACATCTCTTCGATTTAAACTGGCATGACGTCATTCGATATTGATTGAAAAAAAAAGTTTTCTTCCCTCCTCGCAGTCGCCAGAAACAGGAAAAAAAGGGGGAGGGGGAGATAATCATGCTGTCTATATTTCCATTATATTTTTTTGTTCTTAAAGTCTACTTTAAGAGTTCTCCATCGTTTATCCCCCTCCCCCTTGGTTTCATTCTAATATATTATTATTATATTTTGTTATTGTGCAATACCCTTTTTTTGACTATGAATGAAGCAATGCGATTGAATGATTGAATGTCTGCGCGTGAAGAAAAGCCTGAGATAGGTGAGTTAGACAGGTGGGCGATTTGTATTGATTTCTATTTTTTTTTTCTTCTAAGTTAACAAATTGTTGGGTTTTTTTTTTTGTGTTGATTTTTTTCGGCTGTGTATTGAAGGTTAAAAAAATCTTGAATAATGCTATTTTATTTGTTTACAGACCCCTGTGCTGTTGGCAAATATGGATCTTTTAGAAAAAATAAATAAATAAATATAAATATGGATCTTTTAGAAAAAATAAATAAATAAATATAAATATGGATCTTTTAGAAAAAATAAATAAATAAATATAAATATGGATCTTTTAGAAAAAATAAATAAATAAATATAAATATGGATCTTTTAGAAAAAATAAATAAATAAATATAAATATGGATCTTTTAGAAAAAATAAATAAATAAATATAAATATGGATCTTTTAGAAAAATAAATAAATAAATATAAAAATGGATCTTTTAGAAAAATAAATAAATAAATATAAATATGGATCTTTTAGAAAAATAAATAAATAAATATAAATATGGATCTTTTAGAAAAATAAATAAATAAATATAAATATGGATCTTTTAGAAAAATAAATAAATAAATATAAATATGGATCTTTTAGAAAAATAAATAAATAAATATAAATATGGATCTTTTAGAAAAATAAATAAATAAATATAAATATGGATCTTTTAGAAAAATAAATAAATAAATATAAAAATGGATCTTTTAGAATAAGAAATAAATAAATATAAAAATGGATCTTTTAGAATAAGAAATAAATAAATATAAAAATGGATCTTTTAGAATAAGAAATAAATAAATATAAATATGGATCTTTTAGAATAAGAAATAAATAAATATAAATATGGATCTTTTAGAAAAATAAATAAATAAATATAAATATGGATCTTTTAGAAAAATAAATAAATAAATATAAATATGGATCTTTTAGAAAAATAAATAAATAAATATAAATATGGATCTTTTAGAAAAATAAATAAATAAATATAAATATGGATCTTTTAGAAAAATAAATAAATAAATATAAATATGGATCTTTTAGAAAAATAAATAAATAAATATAAATATGGATCTTTTAGAAAAATAAATAAATAAATATAAATATGGATCTTTTAGAAAAATAAATAAATAAATATAAATATGGATCTTTTAGAATAAGAAATAAATAAATATAAAAATGGATCTTTTAGAATAAGAAATAAATAAATATAAAAATGGATCTTTTAGAATAAGAAATAAATAAATATAAATATGGATCTTTTAGAATAAGAAATAAATAAATGTAAATATGGATCTTTTAGAATAATTAAATAAATAAATATAAAAATGGATCTTTCAGAATAAGAAATAAATAAATATAAATATGGATCTTTTAGAAAAATAAATAAATAAATATAAATATGGATCTTTTAGAATAAGAAATAAATAAATATAAATATGGATCTTTTAGAATAATAAATAAATAAATATAAATATGGATCTTTTAGAATAAGAAATAAATAAATATAAATATGGATCTTTTAGAATAAGAAATAAATAAATATAAATATGGATCTTTTAGAATAAGAAATAAATAAATATAAATATGGATCTTTTAGAATAAGAAATAAATAAATATAAATATGGATCTTTTAAAATAAGAAATAATTGAATATAAATATGGATCTTTTAGAATAAGAAATAAATAAATATAAATATGGATCTTTTAAAATAAGAAATAATTGAATATAAATATGGATCTTTTAGAATAAGAAATAAATAAATATAAATATGGATCTTTTAGAATAAGAAATAAATAAATATAAATGTGCATCCTCATAAGCCGTTGGTGTTGTTATCTTGCTTGTTTTTTTTTTTAATAATTTAAAAGCGTGTTTTGGGGTTATACTAACAGCACTTTTACATTAGAGAGGAGAAGGGCGCCACCAAGTCTACAAGCCCACAGAAAGGACTTATGGATAAGCAGGGACCATTAGCTCCCCCCCCCCCTTTCCTTCCCAACGACTATAACGGTTAAGAGAATAATAAAACAAAACAAAAAAAGATAAAGCACTTTATGTTATCCCAATATTCTCTCGACATTTAAATATTGGTCAAATGTTGGGAGAAGGCTATTCAAGTCTTTTTCTACAAGAAATTGAGTTATAGAAGAGGATGGTTTTAAACTGTTGGCATGCTGAAGATATTTGAAACCTTACTTCGGTACACTATAAACACTATAATCTAAATTTTACAAACCCTTGGACTTCGTCTCTGTAAATGAAAGCAAATAATATACTTTTTATATCGTTTACATCTTCTGAAAATATTACATTGTAAATAGTACTTTTAAAAAAATGATATTGATGTAGATATCTATATTAATATTACGTTATTGTACACGAAATAATGTTTGCCGGGAGTGGGCTCCGCAAGAACTGATGACGTCACTCGTATCTCGCAGGGGAAATTTGGGCATAATGCATTCACAAAAAAAGTTTATGACGCATCGCTAGCCTCCACATCAACATGTTCTCGGTTTCCCCCGCGTGATTTACGTCAAAGTCGAGATTGCTGTTCGAGATCTAATTATCTACTGACTTTGGCAACAAATCACACTCCTGCTCTGTTATACACTAACGGTTGTGTAGAGTACAAATTATTGTACCTCTCCCCCCATCCTCTCTTCCCCTTATGTTCACCTCTGAAGTTGTTCTTCTAAAAGACAAAAAGAAACGAACACTTAAACATAAATTAATAGTTGTCAACTGTGCTGTTTTCTCCGTAACTGTCGGAAAGAGTTCAAGGTACGGGCAATGAATGAAAATATGTGTCTAACACAGAATTCGTTTTTCATGTCATTGATATGGAGGGAAGTTGGTCTACTGCTTGAGGCGTGTCGCTGGTAGCATGCTGAAATATAACATATTAGGTAGGAAAGATGGTGGTAGACGCTACTGTTGTTTTTTTTTTTTATCTTTTCTGTCTGTTTGATTCTGCTTAAGTTCTTCCTTAAGTACCAAGTGAACGGCTTCTTATGAAAATTAGGTTTGCAGTTTATTTTGGTAGTAAATAGTGTATTCAGTATCCGACGGCTAATAAACTTTTAAAATACAAAATAGTAATCATAACTTTGAAGTAATTAATTGAATATTTGCACCTAAATATGTGTGTTGTTATTATTAGAAAAGCGGCAAATATTGCAGCCAATTGAGAGGTTTAATTTCTGGCAATAATGTCACGTGACGTCATTCATTGGCCATTCGTGTACGAAAAAATAATGTTGCAGATCTATTGCCACGTGATTTCAATCTATACCCGGTTCATTTATTTTTTAACAAAATGGTTAAATATAGGTTTAGTGGGTCATACTTTTTTAATTATTATTTTTTTTGCTCTACTGCAAAACGACACTTCGGTATGAGGCAATTCCTAATCTCATCACTTTGAGAAAAGCATTAAATTCTAACTTAGAAATGCACGCACAATAATCTTATAAAGAGATAACAAAGATTTTTTTATCATTACATATTCAAGGATAATCTCATTTAAATTCCGAATGACATTCAGACAGGGCATGTGTTTGCCCGAACAATTCTGGAAAACAAATAAATTAACACCGTTAATTAAAACATCGAAATGCAAAACTACGCTCAAAACACGCACAAAGCTTTAGAACGGAATACATTTTCTATATAGAAAGAGGGTATGTAACATATAAAACATAGACTATAATATAGATGGACCGCTTGCTTTAGTATTTCTGCTATATGATGACTTGAAACACTGATGTTCGGAATTCCCGATTCTAAATAACGTAATTGCTATACAGGAAATAAAGTTATTGATATACAACTTCCGTTTTATTTAATCGCTATGATTTTCTCAATGAAAAATTAAAATCGAAAGTTGTACAGAGCGGAAACATTTATAGATCAGTGTTGTGTGCGCACGGAAAAAGAATATAAGCTCTAAAAATAGAGCAGGCGGTCCATCTTACTATAGTGAATGATAATAGGATTAATAGGCCTACAAGTATTCATTTAAAGTCGAAAAAAAATGCGATTTAATAAAACGGAACTTGTATAACAATTACTTCATTTAGAATCGGGAATTGCAAAAAAAAAAGAAGATAACAGCATTAAAAACTAAAGCAAGCGGTCCATGTATATTATAGTCTATGATATAAGATAATAAAATAAGTGAGCTGTAAAAAAGACAAATACTATAATAAGATATTGTTTGATACTTATGCTATTTCATAATTTGAAATACTCTGTTTCGAATTTCCGAACGCACCCTGTCCTCTAGACTTTCAGTTTAGTAATGCGCTATGATTATCTCATTGGAAAATTAAGATTAAAATCGAAAGTTGTATACAGCGGACGTCTTTGGGCAAGTTTAGGAGTCATTTAGGACAACGTTATTGGCTGCGCACGAAAAACAACAACACTTAAGATCTAAAAATAGAACAAGCTGTCCATCTTATTATAGTCTTTGAAAAAGCACATCTTTGAAGAGCACTCACACTGCCTCGTGTTAGTGATATACCAATACACGAGTATAACCTTCAAGACAGGCATGCATATAGCCGCATGTTATAGTAAAACAAGGACAGCGAGCTTTTGATTGAACACATTGAGCTGTTTATTGGGAAGATGTCACGACTTTAGCTAAGTGCATACCACTGTCTGTTTACACTATAGCTAGACAGGGCGGATGGATTTACCATTCAAGCGCAATACGCACGTGGTTAGAGGCTTTAATGGAAAATGGGGAAGGGAGGCACCACTAAAACTTTTCATAACAGGCATTCACCATGACCCAAGGCTCATAAGGTGCACTACAGCAAACTGTGCGGCTTTAACATGGTTCTCAATCGATATTATAAAAAAAGGGCCCATTTACTGAATGAAAGCCAAGAAGGTAATTGTCCGTATGAGTTTTGTCTATGAAATGGAAATGTCTATGTAAAGAACCGGGAAAAGACTTGAAAAACATATATAATATATAAAGGGAGTAAAGTACCATTCGGACCAAATTGATCATAGGGCCGGTGAAGCAGCGTTCACCAGTTTCTGTGGCCACGGCATTCTAGGTGAGTGTGTGACCAGCACAATGCACATATACCTTTACTTTACACCATCTATGGTCAGGTACCCATCAGAGCTGGGTAGACTCGGGGACACCCTCCACACCCGGGAAAAAGTCCTAGCCTTCATTAGGATTTAAACCCACGACCTTCGGTACGCCAGCCGAACGCGCTGCCACTCGACCACCGTACCTCAATATAAAAGAGAGGAGGTACCATTATCTTCCAAGGACTGAGACCGTACCTCAATATAAAGGGAGGCGGTACCATTATCTTCCAAGTACTGAGACCGTACCTCAATATAAAAGGGAGGAGGTGCCATTATCTTCCGAGTACTGCGATCCTCGTATGGTTATAAGCCGCCCTTGACCACACAATAAAAGAAAGTATATATTGTGTGTTCAGCAGAAATTAAAAGTCAGAAATTGTGACAATTATTGAGTTAACTCCCTTATTATTTCTAAATAAAATAAGTTTGCCCGTTCAAGGACTTGAAGAGTAGCCTGGGATTTTAATCTGTGGCGTTGACCAGGGCCTACAAGTAGAGTGTGTGGCCAGCACAACGACCTAGCCTGCCCATGCTTTCAACTTTCAACAACCGGATAACTGGGTACAGAAAAGAACTGCGAATTGACTCAGGAATGGCTTCATATTACAACATAATACAATGTTCCAGCCTTGATCCCCCGAGATCCTTGGAGTTGTATTTCAATGTTTAGCCCAATGACCAAGGCGTCTTATCAATGGCAGGTCACATTATGCTATTCATGATACTTTTACAAAGATTTGGGGCAGTTTCTTATTGCGGACCGCATTCTGTAAATACCGTTTCTAGATCTTTAATTAAAGGATCCGATTAGTGATGCTTGTCCATCGGTTTGGATGAAGACTAACCTCTGACAAAGTCATAATTTATTGTGGGATCGAAAATGGCTGATGATAACAGTTTTTGCCTGAAAGTGTTTGCCGCATTCGGAGCACGGGTGCGTGGCTTGATGGCCAGGTGGTAGCGGAGGTGGCTTTGCTGGATCTTCTGAGGTGACGCTTTTCCATTTCGATCCTTCGCCTTTTCTCTTCGTGGACTGCTGCTCCAGTGAAGGTCATGTTGCGCCAGGGGGGGGGGGGTTCGGTCCTCTGCCAGGCATTCCTAGTTGTAAAGCTACGATTATCTTATAAGTTTTACAGACGTTCCTTCTAGATAGAAGATTATTACATCCACTAGGCCCAAAACTCCTGCAGGGCGACAGGGGTCCGTCGGTGGCAGGGATAGAACCCGCGACGTGTCAGTTGGTTTTTGGTTGACAGTCCGGTGAACTAACCGCTGGACCCAGGCCGGTGAGCTAACCGTTGGGCCAGCCGGCTTCACAAGCAAAGCAACTGATGAATCAATAGAGTTGAGTTATTTTGTATAGACTTTAAGATGTAATCATCGCGAGATCTAATTATAGATTTATATAACAATTAGGATAACTCTCATATTCTCCTATGTCTGGGTTTTATTTATTGTTTGCCTTTAGATTGTGACCAATTTAGACAGTCTAGCAGCATAAATTCAAAGAAAAACAAATGAACGTTTACAAAATTGAACGCAGACGCTATAAATCAATAATGTCGTGAAAGGTGAAGGTCGTTATATAGTTTTGTTATTGAAATCTTTGTCTTGATGAGGGGGTGGGGGTTGTGGGGTGGAGGTTGTGGGGTGGGGGTGGATTTTACTATAATTTCACGAAGAATGTAGAGGTAACGGTTATTAAACAACCAATAATGTGATCTTTTATTTTATTCATGTCTTACTGAGGTTTAAACTATCTGTAAAAAATAGCAAATTAAAAACAAAAAATGTCTGCGCAAACAACACCACACTCAGACCAACATCCACTCACACACGAAGTCAACTCTTCGATCAAAAATTTGCTTTCTGTTCGGTTGACGTTTAGTTTTACCCGCCCTTTGTTTTAATTGTAGCTTAGCCTTTTTTTAAATACTTATTAGAATAGAATAGAAAAAATAACAAGCAGGAAAATATAACTTTCTAATAAGCGAATGTATTTAAAAGTCCAAGTTATCAACACAAAACCTTTATGTTTTACACATGTACAGATTTTTCAAGAAAAATGTGAATATTTCATTACTTAATGTATAAAGATTGTTAAAATGTGAATGAAATGGAAGTGTGGGAGACGAGATTATTCGCGTATTTTAATACGTGAACTCAAGACAGATAAATAAAGTTTTTATTAGAAGACTTTTAAGATTCTGACAGTGGCACATGTTTGTGCTAGTTCCTTTGGCCACGGCGAACAAAAGAGATTGTATGGCTCAATACAATTACCTCATAGAAGCACATAGAACTGTTTGCGGGATATGCGCTATATAAGCTTCATTTATCATTATTATTATTATTACCTGCTTTCTTCAATTATTATTGGGGTCAGGGGTCAGGGGCACTTTCAAGGGTTTGTAGTACGAGTCGACCAAATTGGCATTCTTCACTTTTGAATATATATATATATATATATATATATATATATATATATATATATATATATATATATATAATATATATATATACATAGATTGAACAAGTAAATGCGAGAGATAGTCATATAAAAGATTCCATAGGAAAGGATATATACATGAAGAGAGCGAGAAAGAGAGAGGAAATAATAATATACTATAAATATAACAGAGATAGAGAGAGAAAGATAAAGAAGAGAACGAGGACGTGCGCGCTCGTGTGTGTGTGTGTGTGTGTGTGTGTGTGTGTGTGTGTGTGTGTGTGTGTAGTGAGTAAGACTGGCAGTGAAAATAAGAGAGAGAAATAATTAGAACAGAAGCGAAAGAGCATGGGTAAGGAAAGAAAAGATGAAGATGAAGATTAAAAGCGATAATGCAAAAGAGATACAATTTCTTTTTCATTAAAAGAGAGTACTTGAGAAAACGAAAATGTGAATAGACGAGAAAGTGAGATTGAGAAAGAAAGAGAGAAACAAGAGAGAATTTTAGAGAATGCAGTGATAATATATGTTTGAAATGCAGTTTAATACAGAGTATAATAACATTGTATCAGAAATTATTTGTTTTTGTATATAGCTTTACTACCAATTTCACAGTCTCTGAGCTCATTGTCTAAACCAGGAGTTGGCAACCTTTTGATAATTGTGTGCCAAAGTAGGATTTCTAATTTATTCAGCGTGCCGAACGTCACACTACTATTTTTTTTAAAAGAGACTTGAATTGCCTTTTAGGTTGGGCTTCGTCAGCGTGCCACTGAAAGTCACGGTTTGCGTGCCAAGTCTGACACGCGTGTCAAAGGTTGCCGACGCATCGTCTAATAGTCCAATGTTCTTGTTAAGCTGTAATATTATGGTGATGATGATGTTTATGTGCGTGTATAAAAAACAACCATGGTAAGACACAATAGTTGCCTTCTATCTCCGCGCCCCCGCACAAGTAGTTTGTTTAGATTTCCTGGTGCAGTTAATTTGATAAGTGTTTGCCAACCCCACACCCACTCACCCACCCCCATTTCCGCTTCACTACTCAACTTATCGCAACAACCGTTGTTTTTGTGTGCACAAGGTCATCCGACATTTATCTTACAATAATTTCTCGTAAATCATAAAAAAAAATAATTACTTCGCTTTATCGTCTGCTTCATACTTTTGCAGCATGCAGCAGATCCCGCGCATTTTTATCTTTTACGCTTTTTTTTTTTTTTATAATTTATTTTTTCAATACTTACTTATTTACATATCGTATGCTTATGACGGGAAGTAACTCCAAGATAACGACATATGACGCAATCGGTTTCCCCAGTGACGTAAAATATATTGAGATCGCTCATAAGAAAAAAACAAAACTTTTAGCATTGGTTATGGTAGATATATTGGCGCCTCTCAACATCCGGTCGAGGACATATCACTGATCTATATAATTTATTACTCATTGGAATCAGTTCATTTCTATATTTTAGTTGATTATGGGCAAGGATTATTTTAACTGAATTTAACTGTTATTCGAGCTGTCACAATAGTTTAACATTTATTAAACTAATTAAAAATAAATAAAAAAGGAAGAAAAAGTGATTAATGGTTTTGCTATCTAATTCTAACTATATTACACTGACGTAAACATTGATTTTTTTTTTTCAAATACATCCGGTTTGTTCTGACCAATAATGTTCGGACCTCCTCTCCCCACACACACACACACAAGAGGAATATGTATCCTGAACTCCACACATTTCGGACAATAAGCTATCGACATTTTGTACATCATTGTGTATGCCCCCTTTAAAAACAAAACAAAAAAAAAACAACGAAAGGAATACAAATAACAAAAATGAAAGTAGGGGTTTTCGGCTTTTCACCATGGCGGGTTAAACTCACTGACCTAAGTTCATGGATTGGCCCGAGGCGCGGCAATATTTTCAAATGGCCCTTATGCAGAGCTTCTAGAAGGAGCCTCTTTGATTTCAAAAGAGAGACGAAAATAAACACACACACACATTATACTGTCTGCACGCAACATAAATCAAGTTGACACGTGCATCAAGTCTAAACTTACTTACAGTTGTTTAGGATATATTATTATGTCTAAATTTTAAAAGAAAAACTCCGGTCAAAGACCTCTCATCCTTCCATGACTTCCGGGCCTTTGTGCGCTAATTCATCCTGCAAAATCCAGCGCTATGCCACTAGAATTGGCAATGCTTATAAGAAAGCAAAGCTTTTTTGGAAACTTAAAGCGTGTGAAAAACTACAAACATCACTGACCTAAGAGATTTAGTTTTCTCCTGTTCATATTTATTCGTAGGCTACATACTATAAAAAGAAAAGCCCATATTAGCTGTACACTTGCTGTACACTTTGAGTGTAATAATTGCCCCGGTTACAAGTTATAAAGACGTGTAAAAAAAAAAATTCTTATAAATATAATACGTCTCTCAAAGATAGGTCTCCACAAATACAGCCAATGCTGCAAACCTGGTGAAATCCCGAGGCGAAAATCACTTCGACTTCCGAGACTATGGAGCCAATGATAACTATCATAACGAAATATAATTTATATAATTTTCTGTTTATCCTTTTCACCTTACAACACGGCAGCCCATTTGTCTGGTGTAGCTATATTATTTTAAAGTTTCCGGGTTACAATCCTGAATCTCTGATTGGGTACCTGAAATTTTTTTGGGGAAAACATAAACGCCACACAATTCCCTAGTATGCCGTGGCCACGGAAACTGGTGAACGCTGCTTTACCTGCCCTATAGATCAATTTTGCCCCTCGGGTTACTACTATTACTACTACTAGGCATACATTGTATATGTAATAATATATAAGTGATCTAACTTGTTTAATAGATCTGCTAATTTTTATAGGTAAGTGACTGTGTATAATGGCGGACATAATTATGGCTCTCTGAAATTCAGCAAATTTATATATATATATAGATAGATATAAAGTAGTCTGTGTGAGTATTTAACCAATCAAATTGCTTTTTTTCAAGACACGCAACCTTATTGCCTCATATTTTACCTTTGCAATTTGATTTACATGTGCCCTCGCTAGCTGTGTGGATAACGTATCGAACTGCCATGCGGTCGACCCGGGTTCGATTCTCCAGTTTGTCTTTTTTTTTCTTTTTTTTTTTAAATTTCAATTAATATTAGATACACTTTTTAAAAAAAGATTGTAAATCCACTGGCAAAAGCGGGCAATTTAGCTTCTTTTTCAATAAAAAAGACTTGGCTATTTTTGACCCGATCGCAATATTTATTTTAACTTACTTTCCTAAATGTTTTCAGTAAAAAAAAAGAATATTAAAAACAAATTATTAGACCTATAGCTTTTGATACATTGTAGTTTATATAATTTTTTTATCTGTAGCTCATTTACGCGTGCATTCCTCCCGCCCCCCCCCCCCCCGCCCCTTTTCCACTTCCCAGGACAACGCCCGAGAATTTAGCTTATATATATTTATATATATTTATGTATATTTATATATATTTATACTATAGCATAGAGAGAGAGAGAGAAATAAATAGATAGATCTTTGAGTAAATGATCGTCTGCATGGACAGACGAATGTTTAAATTGAATTTTTGGAGTATTTACACATTGTGTGTGGGGTGGGTGTATGGTTTCGTTATTTCTTCCTTTTTTCTTGAGGAGTGCAGACATGGGCGCCCGCAGAAAATTTTCTAGGGGGGGGCAAAATATTTTTAGTAATGTTTTAATGTAGTTTTAATTTACTGAGCGCATTTGTATGGTGAACGAATGGACAGAACACTGAAGTAATTGTAGTACACTGTAGTAATGAAGGGCATACTGTAGCAACACATTTTTTATTAGCACAATATATGTATATAATAGACGTAAACCATACAAAAAAACCTTACTTTAAACAAACAATATTAGAACGTAAATTTAAAATAAAATGCATTCTTAAAACAAGAACTGGAGTCGTCTGTTATCGCTACCAAACAAATCTACAATTTTGTCCATAAACTCATTTTTGTTGCTGTTCACTTTGTCTCTGTGTACTCGCAACATGCACAACCTTGACAGACGTTCATCTGACATTGTAGATCTAAGCCATAGGTTTTCAACCTTTTTCGGCTCATCGCACCCTTTTAAAATCTTACCGCTCACCGCCCCCCAACTTAATTATAAAATCAACATATATAGGCCTATAATTAATTCTAAAACAAATTTATTTGTATTATTAATTTAGAAATATAAGAGATTATTTAATAGCACTATATCATGTAATTTCTGTAATTATTAATGTTTTAAATATAAACTCCTTATATGGACAAAACAATTAATGCAGGAAATGTTTATTTACAACTGTTTAACGTAAATTATTTTAATCCTATTTAATTAAATCTTGTTATGAATACCACAATGTTGAATGTATATAAAGAAATAATAATAATCAGTAAAATTTGTTATATCACAAAACAGAACTTGTTCAGCATCACTATTGAATCAAACGTAGAAACATTTGTTAATTAAAGGGAGATAATTATTTCGTTTCATTTGAGCTAATATTTCTGTATTTTTTTCTTTTATAAAAAAGAATTAATGGCTTACATTTATAACTTTAAAATGATCAAACTGTAAAAAGTATTTGAAAATTATATAAATATTATATGACTAAAGACTTTATATGTATATTTTTAAGCATTACAATTACTACTCAGTTTGTATGATTACTTCGTATCTATACAATTTAACGATAGCTTGAACATTAATATAAAGGATTCAAACAGATTAAAGAACATCTCGGTAAAACTGAGATCAAAATATCATTAATATTAACATGTGTTAGGGCGAAAGTGAACGGTCAGCAGGGTTGACAGTCCGGTGAACCAACAATAGGACCAGCCAGCCGCACAGCATATTTACCAAGACGCGTCACACAGCCATTTAACAGATGTCGTTACATTATATAAGAACAAATGGGACGGCAGCGACTGCAAAAAGACAGAGGAATAGTTGAGCATAGTTGGTAAGATCTTTGCAGGAGGCACTATCAAGGCTGCAGGTGCTGTCATCTAGAGTCTATCCAGAGTTTTAGTGCGGTTTCAGAAGCGACTTATCCACTATAGACATGATCTCCTCCATTCGAATGCTACAAGAGAGGTTCCGCGAGATGAATAAGCCATTATACATTGCTTTTGTTGATCTCACTAAAGCATTTGATATGGTCAGCAGAAGTGGACTCCTCAAACTCCTGGCAAAAATAGGATTCCCTCCAAAATTGCTCTCTTTCATTGCCTGTTTTTTTTTTTTTAGAAAACCAGGTGCACAGTGAAGTTTAATCAGAGCCCTTTGAAGTCCGCACCGGTGTTAAACAAGACTGCTTACTTGCACCCACCTTGTTTGGAATATTCTTCTCGTGTCTACTGCACTATGCTTATGGAGACTGCAACGAGGGTGTCTACCTTCACACAAGCAGATCTGGAAAGCTCTTCAATCTAAACAGGCTCAAAGCCAAAATCTCAAGCAGTGTTTTCCTAGATGGGGAGATTAATAGTAGAATAGCTAAAACCATGGGCACTATGGCAAGATTTAACCAAAAAAAAACGAGGCTGGATGAGCTCACTGCTCACACGCTCCACTGAGTCACTAGTTTATCGAACATGCGTTCTGATTACCCTGCTGTACGGCTGTGAGACATGGAGCACATATTCCTGGGAGGAGAGAAAACTGAACACCTTTTACCTTAGGTGTCTCAGATTCGTTTTAGATATAAGATGGCAGGACAGGGTTTCAAACGCAGAGGTCCTACGAAGAGCAGAGTGTCAAGACATCCGTATTACTCTCAGTAACAGACGTCTCAGCTGGCTAGGTCATGTACGCCGAATGCCACAGGGTCGACTTCCACAGGACATTTTATATGGAACGTTAGCTTCGGGACAGAGACCTGCTGGACGTCCAAAACAGATTTGCAGATGTATGCAAAAGATATGAAACAACTCCAAACTGACCCAAACAGTGGGGAGATCATGGCGCAGGATAGGCCCACCTGGAGGGCAGGAATCAAAGAAGGTTTCAGGCTTGCGGGAGAGGAGCGCGCCAGGAAAAAGACAGTGGAGAAAAATGTGATCCACTCCGCTACATTCAACTGCAGCAAGTGTGACCGTGATTGTACATCCAGGATTGGCCTCTTTAGCCAAATGAGGGCTTGCAAGGGAAATGAATCGTCTCTCGAGACGAAACATGCCGACGAATCTGCTGAACGATCGCTCCACCGTACATGTTGTTGCTGGTAATGTTAGCACAACTAGTAAGACATACGGCAAGGTAACAAGTCGATGATATTTTGGCTACTTTTGTATTCTCGCGTTTTCCGAAAATCAAACTAACTCAAGGCTTCACTATCTCAATTATCAATGTGGTATACCTGATTAATCCGCAAAGATAATGAGATCGATATGACGATGGTAGGAGTCACAGTTGTTACAATTAATTATAAATGTTTTAATTATTTTTATTTTTGTTCTATTTTAGTCCACATTTTTTTTTATCTATCAATCGGGGGGGGGGGGCACTTTTCCAGGGGGGGGCAAGTGCCCCCCCTTGCCCCCCCCTGCGGGCGCCCATGAGTGCAGACAATAAATCAAAGAAGCTTAATAAAGGCAAAGCCATCTTTTTTTTTTTTTAGAAAAAAATAATTCTATACGGCTAAGGTAGGTAAAAAAAAATAAAGACGGGGGGGGGGGGGAGGAGGGTTAGATCTAACATAATAAGCCGCCATTATCTCGCCAGGGTCGTTTATTACTTCTGCCACTTGCATAATTGCCATGGCTACCGGAGCAGTTGTCTGTCCCCCGTCTGACATTAGCCATGTGCGCGTCATATATTTTCAGCTCCCCCGGATGTCATGCACGTGCAGATCTGCGCGGAAGAAGTTTTCGCTTTTTGTTTTTTAAAACTTCCAGCTATGAAGAGTTACAATATGGCGGCCATTTAGAACTCCCCTTCCCATTTCCTCCCCCCCCCCCCCCACACAAAAAAAACATTATCTGACGAGCCTCATAAACTACGAAGTAAAAGAGAAATTGTATCAGAAGTATGTGCATGGTTATCAAATTTCGTTTCATTTTCTGGGATTGTTCCAATGAAGGCAGACGAGAAGATAATTATGTTTTATGAAAACGCGTGGAATTTTTTTTTTCCTTTTACCCGATGATTGTGTTTGTTTTTTTGTTTTAAAGTCCACCATTAAGGGGGGGGGGGGAGTGCACCTGTTTATTTTTAATATTTATTAATTAACAGCTCACTAGTAGCTGGTGTGACCAATTCAATGCTCAGATTCTAGTCTATGAGTATTCTAGTTTATGGGTACTCTATTTAAGTAAAAAAAAAATAGAACATGTAATATACAGTTGTATATATCAACATCATATGTGGCGCTACAGCCAATGGAGGGCTCAGGCCTGCGTCACCACCTCCTTCCACTCAGACCTAATTGGTGTTTTCTTTCTTCAGGCCTGGACACTCTGTGGACACCGATCTGTCTCAGATCCATCTCGACATCGTCCAACCATCTCAGTCTGGGTCTGCCTTTAGGTCGTTTTCCTCTGGGGTTCTGTGTATATGTTACTTTTACTCCTCTGCTGTTCGGCATTCTCTCCAGGTGGCCTGTCCATCGTAGCCTGCCCTTCTTTATCTCAGCCACAATTGTAGGATATTAACCCTTCCCGTACAGACCTACTTCTATCTATGCTGCCTTCAGTTCCGCTATATACGCGCCCGGGACTGTAATGGTTAATAACATTCATAGACATCTCTATATACGTGTATCATTTAGTTCAGAATTTAATACTCTTTAAGATTTAATAACCCAGAAGGCAATATAAACTTTATATAAGATTTTTTGTATTTCAATATTATGACATAATTTTTTTTTGAAACAAAAATAGACAAAATATCACAAAAATGACAAAAGCACTGAAATAAAACATTTGACCTAGGTGTATAACAAAAAGCCATTTTATCAAGCAACACCCCATTTTTCGACATTCTTTGGGGGGATTAAATAATCCGTTTGTTATAAACTTCAATTTGTTTACTCCACACAGATTTAATTTGCAGCAGTTTAACTAAATGAAAATATTAATAAGCAGTGCAATAGATGCGGCATTAGCGTTGCAGTCTGAATTTTGAAAGTTAAAAAAGATAATAATAATAATGATGACATTTGTATGGCGCTACCAACAAACATAATGCATGCTCAGAGCGCATTTTCTCAGAGAGATATTCGGCTGATGACCGAAAATCAATATCAGTTTCGACCGAAACCGAAAGCAAACAGAATTATTTTTTTCCGTCTGCCGAAACCGAAACTTCGCCGATAAAGGCCATTTGCCTACTTTCTGCGCCGAAACCGAATTTCGGTCGGGCGTTAGTTGAGTGGGCGGTGGCGCGTAAGGGAAAAGGGACAGGATCTCAACATTCGTGCGTCAGAGCTCTGTAATGAGCTTTTAGGCCACCGTCTACCACCGGTAGATGGCGCGGAACGATTCCGTTAGAGATGTATGGCGTCTCGGGGACACGGTGGACGAGCGTCAGTGCGTTCGTAAGGCATACCTAAGGTCCTGGGTTCGAATCCTTGGTAAAGACTAGGATTTGTTTCCGGGACTGGAGTCTACCCAGCTCTGACGGGTACCTGACTTTAGTTGGGGTCAAGTAAAGGCGGCTGTGTATTGTGCTGGCAACACCAATCTCCTAGTACACAGAAACTGGTGAAAGTTGCTTCACCAGCCCCAAAGATCCAATTTGGTCCAACGAGATTTTTTTTTTTGTATGGCGTCAGGTTCTAAAAAAAACTACTAGTTTCCTATCCGCAAGGGTCGTCTGCTGACTAGAACGGCGAAGCAAATCGTATCGACAGGTTAAGGTTAGGGTTAGGGTTAGGGTTAGTGCCTCATATTATTATTTTTCTTTCGTCGTGATCTTCAGAATCAAATAACAAGTTCGCAGTCTCTCTTGACATTTCTTTTTTTTTTTTTTTATATTTAAAACCGAAATGTCATTTTAAGAATTAGCAAACGTGTCAATGAAAATTTTCACAAATGATAACTATTAAATAAAGAATCAATATAATGCTACGATAAGTCTGCTGTGAACGTTCACCGATATAAATATCTAAAACTGTCTTATAAATGTATTATTCAGATTTTATAGAAAATAACTTCTCATTTTTTTTTCTAATCGATTATATTCGAAATGAAAAAATTGTGTTTGAGTGTGTGTGTGTGGGGCGGGGGAGGGGCTTGGATCCCTAAAAATAGCGCGTGCCCATGGTTAGATCACATGGGGCATGGTGGCAGCGCGTTCGGCTTGCGTACCGAAGGTCTTTGGTTTGAATCCTGGTGAAGGCTAAGATTTGTTCTCGGGTCTTGATGGTGTCCCTGAGTCTACCCAGCTCTGTTGGGTACCTGACTTTAGTTAGGGTAAAGTAAAGGCGGATGGGCATTGTGCTGGCCACACAATCTCCTAGTATGCCTTGGGCCACAAAAACTGGCGAAGGCTGCTTCACCGTCCCCGCGGATCATTTTTTTCCGAAGGGTTACCTTACCTTACTTTAGGGTTAGATCACGGTCAGCACCTTCCTACTCAATCCGCCCCTGACGGTAGATATCAACTTCAAGCACCCATGTGACCAATTTTAACTACTTACCACTTGAACCTGCAACAAAAAAAAAAAAAAAAAAAAAAAAATAAAAAAAAAAAACTTTGTTTCCAGATTTACACCAACAAACTATACCCACGTGTACTGGCTCGCGAGCGGCTTTGCCATTGGCCAAGACTCAGTGCCAGAGGTGGTGAGGAAAATGGGATGGGAGGAAGGGGGGGGGGGATAAGGGGAGAAAAGATAAGGAGGAAAAATCATCAGCTGTGAGGAAATTTAATATAATTTTTTTTTTTAGTTAAAGAGCTTGTTTCCCCTCTCATCCTCTCCCACCCCTCACTCTACTCCCATCTCTCCCCCCTCCCTCAACCTCAACTCCACCTTAATCGCCGACTCTGATCCTACCTGTGATATTAGTACAAGGATTTTTTTTAAAAACAACAGCCAGACGTTTGAAGGGCCTTTTCTTTTCCGTAGCAAAGGGAACCGACGTTAGAATTTTTAAATAATTACCATGTGCAATGGTTGAAATTTCCATCCAAATATTTCCAATTGGCTTTCTCAGTTCGCCGAGGGTTGTTTGTTTTTTCTTTCTCTCTCTCTCTCTCTCTCTGTCTGTCTCTCACTCTCTCTACACATATATCCACTACATGTGGTAGTGTGTTATTTGTTTATAGTTTTTTGTTTATTTAATCTGTTTTGTTTTGTTTTTGTGTTTTCTCTTTTTTTTCCATCCAATATTTCCCAACCAACATTGATAATCAAAGGCCAGAGTTTTTTTTTCTATGTATACATTTCTTGTTGTTTGTTCTATACGTATATTATATATTTATTCATCTTAGCCTTGGCAAAAGTCCCACACCTGATTGGCTGTTTTTACCGCACGTGCCTGTACTTGTGTGCATGTGTGTAATTTCTCTCCCTGTATGCCGATTGCAATTTTAAAAAAAATGAAATATCAAAATGTAATAGATTTAGATTACATTTTAAAAGTATCTTCAAATTATTTTATATGAAAATGTAATTTGTCTGTTGTTGTTTTTTCATTATTGTTTTATATTTATGTTTATCTTTTTTTAAAGTTTTTAATATAAAAAAAAGATTTTTCTTTATAAAATATGTTTGCAACTTTTGGATCTAAAATACTTTAACTAATTTGTTGTTGTTTTTTTATATCTTGTGGGTATGTAAGTTTGTGTGGATGTGTTTGAGTGTGTGTGGGTGGGTGCTTTGGCGTGAGTGTGCGGAGAACTAAATAAACGTAAATAGATTGAATCTAGTGTATAAATATTCTGTGAAACACAGATTGTGTATAGTTGTCGTGAATAGATAGTTCGTGTCTACGGTATAAGTTATAGCAAAGACTATAATAAGATGGACCGCTTGCTCAATTTTTAGAGCTTATATGTACTTTTTTTCCGTGCGCAACCAATAAGGCTGTCTTAAATTACTTCTACGCACCTCTTTTTTTCTTAAATGTTTCCGCTGTATAGAACTTTCGATTTTAATTTTAATTTTTCATTGAGAAAATCAAAGCGATTCAATAAAACGGAAGTGCAAAGTATTATACAAATCGGGATTTCCGAAAAGCAGTCTTTCGAGTCATCATATAGTAGAAATACTAAAGCAAGCGGTCCATGTATATTATAGTCTATGGTTATAGCACAGGTTATAATAAGATGGACCGCTTGTTATATTTTTAGAGCTGAATAGTAGGTTTGCGCATGTGCAAGCCTTCAATACGTCCTCAAGTTTTCCGGTGTACATAAATACAAAGACTATAACTATAAGGAGATGGACCGCTTGCTCTATTTTTAGAGCTTAACACTTGTTTTTTCCTGCGCAGCCAATAACACTGTCTTTAATGACTCCTAAACTTCCTCTGTATACAAACTTTCGATTTTAATCTTAATTTTCCATTGAGAAAATCATAGCGAATTACTAAACCGGAAGTCTAGAGGACCTAATGCGATCGGAAAATCCGAAACTAAGTGTTTCAAGTTATCAAATAGCAGAAATATAGAAAAAAAATACTTATAGTCTACATTTAGGCCTAAGTACGAACAAATTTGTTCTTTCAAAAGCCATCAGTTCGTTTCCAAAGAATTAGTTAGTACGCTCTTGTATTTCTTTCCGTTTCAACAGACAAATCGGTGGTCATCAAATCGCAGGTTTACTGTATATTTTCCTTTATAACAATATCTAGTTGTGTTTTCTTTTTTTTTTTTTTTTTTTGTTGTTGTTTTTTTTGTGTTTTTTTTTTAGACAAACAAGCTTGGAATTCAGGGCAAAGGTATTTAGTTCATCCCTCTACTCCAGGAAAAGAAAGACTACCGGGGCTTTAAACGGGAGCTTAGAACGTTAATTTACAAAAAAAAAAAGTGAAAGAGAGAGGAGAAGGGTTAAAAGAAAAAGGTGACACCGAAATTCTCTCCCCCTTCCCTCCCCCACCCCTTCTCATTTCTACCCTTCGATACAGCAAATAAACAAGTCCCGTAATCGTGGGTAAGTGGGCCAATAATTGAATTCAAGAGTTATCCGGACTTGAAACCATGCCAACTACTCGTCTATACAACTGAGGCTTCAAGTGATGCTTGCCCCCCTCCTCCCTTACATCTCCCCAAACTGTCTACTTCTCTCCCCCCCCCACCCCGCCTCACCCACCGGCTTCTTTTACAAAACATTTTTTTTTTAATTTTATTTTTCCAATAAAAATGTGTATCTTGTATCGTGAGTTTTGATTGGTTAATATGTCGACTATATAATTGGTTTGATTAGTGGAAACAAAAGTTTGAAATGACGTCAATTGGGATTGACATCTTACAATTTTCTACGTCGTTTAAACATGCCAGATCTTTCTTTTTTTTAAATTCCCTTTCACTTACATTTTTGTGTGTTCAAATATATTGTAAGCTTAAAACATGTATTTATTGACCAACGAGAAAAAAAAAAAGAACAAAAAAACTATTTTTTAAAAAATCACATTTTTAAAAGGTGCCCCAGCGGGCTCACCACGTCATATCGACGGGGGGAAAACTTGGAAACCCCGTAGAAACCACGTTTTCCCCCCTTCGGAACGACGTTGTGTACCCGCTGGGAAGGCTGTCAAGATTGTTTGTATCGAAATGTTGCTTTCGCCATGTGCCAACAAACAAACATAGGAAGTCGAATGTTCTAGCAAAACTCAGTGCCTGTCATAGTCAAAATAAAAACGCATCTCTTGGTGTAAGTTCCATTACATCGATGTAAGTAAAAAAAAATATATCGGTTTACGAACACGTGTTCGTCCCGAAGGTCGTTCGTAAACCGAAATACGTTGTTGTTGTTGCTTTTTAATTTTCAAAATTATAGGAAACTGTATACATGTCAGGTTTGTGGAACGAAGCTTGGAGAGAAATAGCCTGGAACGGAGCCGTTCTCAATGGAGAATGCAAGTCGACTGATTCGTGAATGGGAAACGAACCAGTAGCGTAGCCAAGGGGGGGGGAGCAGGGGGAGCGGTCATACGACCATTTTCGAAAAAAAGGGCCTTTTCGAGAAAAAAATGTAATTAATAATTTTAACAAGCCACGAAGCACAATTTATGCTGTTTCTAATTATTTTTTTAATTGCATTTCAATAATTTAATTTATTACAATCATATTGAATCATTCTGCGTGCCAACAGCGTGAAAGTCAAACTGATCAACTATATTATTTTTATAAGACAATTTATTTAATGCCGTAGCAAGACCAACACCAAAAGAAAAGGAGCTTCTTAATAGAGAAAATCATTAAAGCTTTATATATTTTAAAGGGTAAGTCCTGCCTAAAAATGAAATACGTAAAGTATATATTTTCTGAAAGCTTATTAAAAAATAAGATTTATCAAATATTTTATTTATTTTTATGCTTTTGAAAAATGTGTTTAATTAATTAATAAATCGTGTAATTATTGATTGACCTAAAAAACGACTATGCAGTGACTTCCCTTCCTTGTGACGTCGCACGGTTCAGTCTTTAATTATAGCTTATTTGTCGTAAACATTTTGTGGGAGAGGACTTTGTAAACATTATTGCAGTCGAGAACGGCTTTCGAAAGAAGAAAATCTTGAATGCCTAAAGCATTCCGTCAATTCACAAGGATATTTGTTTCTTAAAAAGCAAAGTTAGGTGGCAAAACAATCACAATGCAGCCAATGCAGGCCTAAATTTAAGACTGTTTCGGAAGCACCCTCCAACATTCCAACAAGTTACATATTCATATTACAAGGCAACAGGCGATCGGAGAAAAAAAAGCATAGGCCTACTCATAAGAGATCTGAAAAAAGAATTATTATCAAAGGTAAATTTAAAAAAAAAATCATAAGACTCATATTACTCTAGTCTCTTAGGCTAAGCAACTATATTTTTTAAAAGTTAATAGACTTAAGGCCTATGTTATGGCCGTTCAAGTTATGGCACTTATAACTTATACGTTATGGCCTAGCCTATCCTATAGACTATAGATTCACTATAACTATAGAGTATAGTATATTATAAATAGGGGCTTTAGGCATGGATATACTACTATTAGTCTAAGTTCTTTAAGTGGCTTTAGGCCTATATTAATATTATAGAATTATAGCCTATTATATAGTCACGCAGTAGCCTATATTTATTAGACTACAGTCACAGACAATAAATGTATAGTGCTTTAAAGGGCTTATTAGTTTAGAAAATCTATAGGCCTAAAGTTTACTTGTAATAAACTGTATCAAAGCTAAAAACCCATGTTGTAGGCATAGTAGGCTCATATAATACAAGGTCTAAGCTTATTTAATCTATAGGCTAAAAGCCTAATGGTAAATACTACAATTCTGAGTAGAGCCTATGCTTTCTTTAAAGGTCTACTATATTGACTTGCTTAAGATATTATTGTAATTTTTGTAAATAACAATATATAAAAAAATTATGTGGTTTTAAAAATTTAAGATAGATTTTAAAAAATACAAGGTGATAGTAAAATTTTTTAATCATTTTATAATCAGGAAATAATATTATCAACGAATAGAGAATCTCTTTCAATGGACCCAACGCCACCATTGAGTAAAGCTTTGACTTGTTGTGAGAACCAACAATTGCGAAGCCTTAATTTATGTCTGGAGATCTTCAGATCTTATGTGGATCACTGCTCCAAATAGGACAAGATGATACAGACAAATCTCATATTCAGAAGCAAGCGTAAGCATTCAAAAATACATTAATGGTTATAATATATATAAAGATTTTTACTAAACATATAGATATATAATGACTATAATTTATATATACCTTTTTTTAAAAAATTTCACTTTTACTCATGCCATTTACTTTGTAGGCCTGCATATATTACAACCTATCTAACAATACTTTTTAAGGAGTACAAACTGGGATTAAAACATACAAGTCTGTAGAAGTTCAGACCTGTGAGCCATAGCCGAGGCAAGTCTTCAGTGACCTACACCAATAACTAAGTTCCAGATAAAGGTGAATATGAAGACAATGAATCTGATATTAGCGAAAGGTATCTTATAAGATAGACATTTTAAATTAGTTTACTAATTAGTCTTATTAAATATCTGGAATATTTGTCATATTTAATTAATATTGCTAAACTTTGCTTTAATTTTAATCCTATTTAAGAACAAATATTTCATACACTGGTATTAGAAGTCTTGAAACATTTTGTTCAACATTGATATAATAATTCCTTTAAATAACTTTTTTTATCAGTGAAAACTAGGGCTGTGGAGTCGAAGAGTCGGAGGAAATTTAAAGTACCTGGAGTCGGAGTTGGAAGTACAAAAAGTTGAAATTTTATAAATCATCACCACATTTTTCTTGGGGGAGCTACCATCTCCTACCAATGGCGTCCCCAGGTGGCGAATAAGGAAATGGTCTTTATATATATAGGTCAGTTGTGAATACTGAATAAGCTGCCGTGGACCAACTGGTTTGCTGCCATGGAGGGTAGGTGGGATATCCTGTGTTAAGAATACTCTTTTAAAAGTGCCTAAAGCTCATAAATCCAAGGAGATGACTGCAAAAAAGTGAACAGAGGATGATCGTCTTTTTTCCTAATGCACTACCTATTAATTATCAATCATGTTATTTTGTTTATACTGTGTTCAAAAATGTATATAATACATGGGCATATTTGTTTAAATTAGCAACTATATTGAAAGCAATAAAGACATTTCATTCAAATTTAATCCTTTTATTTTATAACTGTTCAAAGAAATATACTAATACTTTAGAACTAAGTCTGTACAGCTTATTCTTTATCAATATCGGCCCATTTGAAACCAGTTAGTCTGCCTTCTGGATAGGCCAACATTATTTTGTTTAAAGCACAAGCAGTCAGCGGTGTGTGAATTTCATGACCTTCTTCTTCTTCTTCTTCTTTATGTGCCAGGTCTGGAACAGACATCGGCGGTCATGACTCTCCATTCTTTCCTGTTGTTAGCTTTTTGCAGAAAGTTATTATTACTTATGTTGTTGTTCGTGGCCCATTCGTTCAGGCTTTCTACATATGTTAGCCTTTGTCTTCCTCTGTCTCTCTTTCCAGATATTTTCCCACACAAAGCCAGTCTTTCTATACCATTTTTCCTATAGATGTGTCCTAGAAATTTCATCTGTCTATTCCTAATGGTGTTAATGAGTTCTCTTGAGGTACATGCTGTTTTCAACACCTCTGCATTAGATTTCTTTTCAGTCCATGATATTCTCATCATCCTTCTTAGGCACCACATTTCTACTGCCTCCAATCTTTTCCTTGTTTCATTATCAATAGTCCAACATTCACATCCATATAGAAGAACAGACCAAACATACCCCTTCAGTATGCGCATTTTGGTACATATTCTGATATTCCTGTTTTTCATGATATTGCTTAAGCTCATGAAGCTGTTTTTAGCTATTGCGATTCTTCTCTTTATTTCTTTGTTGCATTTGCCTTCCTGTGTTATTGTATAGCCTAGATACTGGAAAGAATTGATTTGCTTGATGTTTTCACCTTCACTGGATAAAGAGCATCTTGGAGGTTGTCTTTTCTTAGAGATTACCATTACTTCGGTCTTACTGAGATTGAGTGTTAATCCTTTAAGTCGGCTCTCTTCTACCACCTTATTTAGAATAGTTTGCAGGGCACTTTCTGATTCTGCTATTAGTACTGTGTCATCTGCATATCTCAGATTATTTATATTCTTTCCTCCAACTTTAATACCATCTAGGTGTTCGATATTCCGGAGTATTATTTCACTGTAGATGTTGAAGAGGTCTGGTGATAAAACACATCCCTGTCTTACTCCTCTCTTTATTGGTTTGAATGCACTTAACTCCCCTTCATATCTAATGGCAGCTTCTTGCTCCCAGTATAGATTTCTTATTATTCTGAGGTCTTTACCATCTATGTCCAGATCTTGTAATATATTAAATAGATCTTGATGTTTGACTTTGTCGAATGCCTTAGAATAATCTATAAAGCATAGATACAGGTCTTTTTGCATCTGGATGCATCTTTCAATTAACATAGATAAGGTGAAAATAGCATTTCTTGTGCTTTTATCTGCAACGAATCCAAACTGGGTTTCTGAAATTTCCGGACGGATTTTACTTTGTCTGCCTTCTGGATAGGCCAACATTATTTTGTTTAAAGCACAAGCAGTCAGTGGTGTGTGAATTTCATGACCAAGTATGCCAAAACACCAATATACTGAGTTCCTGTAACTGTAAGCTGTGTATCACATTGTCCTGAAAAAAAAAGAATAATTACTGTTTAGGTTTTAGTCAATACTTTTCATAATTCAGCGGTTTTTTTAACATATCACTATTTGATGTATTTTTAATATAAATCACATATACAACTATATTTTTTAAAACCCTTCTTCGGTATATGAAATATTTTTATAGTATAGAGCAATTGATTCAATTAAAGGTTGAAATGCAAAAAGTGTTTTTTTGTTTGTTTCAAGCTTGAGCTTATATAGCCTAACTATAAATTGGGCTAATTTTCATTATTTTATCTAAAAACTGTTACCAATGTAATCTTTTAATAATCAAGATCAAATAAAATTAATCCTAAGTAGCTTTAAACATTGAACAGATAGGTAATAATCACTGGTGGTAAAGATAAGAGGATTCGTGAAGCCGGCTGGCCTAGCGGTTAGCTCACCAGACTGTCAACCAAGAAATCATTGACACGTCGCGGGTTCGACCCCGCCACCGGCAGATCCCTGTCGCCCTACAGGAGTTTTGGGACTAGATGACGTTAATATTGAGTTGTTATTACATGCGCTTTACCGGCAGCAGTGAAACCTCTCACAGATTAATAGTCTTCTAGAGCGCACTGAGCATGCTAAAATAGCATGGATAGAAGCGCTATATATAAATTACCATTACCATTACCATCACACCCTAAGAAGAGGACCCTATTATGCCTGTTACGGCCGGTATTCCTATGTCAATAGTCTACCTAAATTACCGATAGGCCTATGTAGCTTTTTTTACAAGTATAATTATTAGTCCGTCACAATTCATAATAACTACTTAGTAGCGTATTCATTCTAAACTAAATCGCACAAGTAAGCCTCCTATAGTCTATATATAGCCTATAGTAATTAATATAGTAGGCTACTATACAATAGCTAGCATATAGCTTAAAAGTTCCGGTAGTAAAAGTGAATTTAAAAGTCGTTTTATGTAGACTAGTGTGAAGATTACCTACATATGCCTATCTTTAACGTAAGTCAGAAACTAAAAAATTGATCAAGTCAAACCCTAAGGCTATGATGCTAAGGCTAAGTCTACTAAAGTGTCGAGAAACTGCATAGCCATAGACTATAGACCTAACCTAGGACTGTAGGAGGCTAATCTAGTAGGCCAACTTACCATTTGATATTTCCGATGCGTGATCCATTTTTCTCGATTGATTGATATATGCTGAATTCAGCGTTAAAATTCCTTTCGTCCTCGTTGTCTGATAGATTTTTTAAAATTGTTCAAACATGTAATACATGTATGGTTCTACGTCGCGTGAAGCCATGTCGATTAATTGTAAACAAAAATCTTCGAAACTTGTGACGTCACTACCTGATCGTGAGTTTCCGGCCCGTGGTCGACAGTTTCCGTAATTGGCAATGTAATTTAATTAAATTAACACATTTATCGTCCACTCTCAAAAGAAAGACTTGTATATTTGAAAATGATATTTCAAAGGCTTTAATATGGAATTAAGTTACTATTTAGGCAGGACTTACCCTTTTTTTAATAAAAAAAATTACCCTCTTTGTTATTATCAGCTTTAAAAAAAATCTATTCGTAGCTAATACAATAATTCATTACTCAACTTACACATTAATAGTTATCAACATTTGAATTTAATGTCATTAAATTATTCATTATTCTAGTAATAGATCTCAGAATAACTGAGATTTACGCTAACATACTTTTTTAAAACCCAAATTTCACATTTGAAAATATTATAATTAAGAGGAAGAGATACGTAATAATCATACAAACTGGGTAGTTATTTTGATGTTTAAAAATGTACATGTACATACTTTATTCATAAAATATTTATATAATTTTCAACTATCTTGTTTAATTTGATAATTTTAGAGTTTTAAATTGTAAGCCATTAATTTTTTAAAAAGGAAACAAAAAATAAACATACTAGAAATATTAATGTAAAAAAAACAACGGGTTAATTATCTCCCTTCAATTAAATTCTCCAAATTTGATGCTAGTGAAACCAAACGAGGTAATTGTTTTAATATAACTAGTGTACTTCTGAAAATGCTCCTCTAATTTAATTTGCCTTAAATTAGGGAAATAGTAAAATGTTTTGAAATTGATTTCACGGAAAGATATGACCAGTTTCAATGCAAACCCACTCCAGTTGCCCAACATTTCAAGTGCTTTTGGACCCAGTCTTGTAAATGGAACTTAAACTCTTTAAAACGTGTCGCTAAGTCATACAGAAACATTGGCTTCATCAGTCAGTTCTCCTCATTCAATAACGGAATTTTTTTCTCCATTAAGATACATCTTAATTGCTTCCAGACAAGAAAAGAATGTATCCTAGACTTTACCTATAGGCCTACTCCATATGACTTTCTTCTAGCGGCGACTTTAGAAACTATACAATTGACTATCTTAACAATAGATTCAATCACAGATTGCAAGTCCAATGATGGGAGCTTTGCAAACAAAGATTCCTGAACAAAAACAGTCGACGTCCATGTAGTTCGCCATGCAGCACCCACTAATTTTATTGACATACATTGTTTTCACTTGCATTAAACAATATTTTTGGAGGTCTTTCGCGTACAACTGAAAATCGTTCTGCGTGCCAAGTGTGGCACGCATGCCTTAGGTTGTCAACCCCTGTGTTACGAATGTCGGTTAAAGAGGAATGACTGTCCAGGGCATTGACCTCTTAATAAGTGCGTATTATATACTAAATGAGGCCAAGGGTTGATCTTACATTCCTTAGTGCAGATTTAAATAAATAAGTCGTTCAACCGTGAAGGTTGGGAGTTAGATTCTGGATCGCATTAACCTATGTCGCAGTAGAATTGAAATGCGTATTAGGAGTCAATTAGGACCCTGTAGAATCTTCGATAATAGTAACAGTTTTCTTGGGACAGTCCCTATCTCATTAAAGTAAGTTCAGTTCTAAAGTTTGTAGATAGCAGTCGCTATATTGGTATTTGTACTTTTAAAGAAATTTAATGAAACTTTTATATTCGCCTAACTGTTGATGAATTTATTTGAAGTTTATATTGAGTCTACAATTTAAATAAAATTGTTTATTCAACAACTGAAGTGGTTTGATCTATTATTGTTGAAAGAAAGGTGTTGAAAATAATTATACAGAATATAACTACATTATTGCATAGACCTGTCAGTCAAGGAACCCCTAGCTTGGACTCCAGATCAGCAGAATCTAGAGACTTCTAATAAAAATACAACTATTCTTTGAATCCGATTTAACGAGTCATAACACCTGCTATAGAGCATTCGCGTTGATTCTATAAATACTTTTCGATACTAGATGTTCATCACGAAAATGAGCAGTAGATGCAATCAATTTTGACAGCAATTTCCATCACTATTAGCTGCTAAAAATGAATCGTGAATGGTTAAATAAAAACTGCACTATTATACAGTGTGTGTATCCTGGGGCAAAGGTTTTTTTATAACACTTAATACGTACTAATTCTTAGTTATTCTATCAATCTGCAAAAATTGCTAAAAGTGGGGCCTTTTTCCTAAAATTTCGCCCTCCCTAGCGTCAAAACCTGGCTACGCCACTGAAACGGACCAGTGGTAGGCTACTGCAGCTGGGACAACTCTGTCCGACAAGGGCCGAGGTGTGCGGCACCATCTGAAACGGCCTAATTAAGCCGATCCGTGATGGAAGCTCCTCAGAAGGAAATATCTTAAATCGCCCAGTGTCGAATTGGACATTCTCCGATAGGGGCCTACTGTAGTAGGTTTAGGCCCCATGAAGATTCGCGGTGTCGAAACTGCAGAGAGGCGAATCTTAGAGTGGACAAGGATGGCCAACCGTTTGCGCCAACCATTTGCGGTCGGGGATGTATCAGAACTGCGTGATAAAGCGGCATTCGTTCTTCGAGCCCTAAGATAGTAATATCCGGCTCGCATTCTCTCGTTGAGAAGCGGAGTTGTAGTCTAGTCTGGAGCGGGGAAGGCATTTTTTTCAGCTTGGAGATGAACCAAAGAAAAATTTACTACGCGTCTTAAAAGCAAAACTAAAAAACAAAATGGAATAATTAGATAACAAAGCCATTTTGTATTTTACAGAGTAATTTATTCAACATAATAACCCACTAATATTGCTATTAAAGCAGCAAAGTTTAATATTTACCAGTTTCTGTGGGCACGGCAAACTAGGAGATTGTGTGGCCAGCACAATGCCCAGCCGCCTTTACTTTACCCCCCCCCCAACTAAAAGTCAGGACCCATCAGATCTGGGTAGACTCGGGGACACCCTCCAGACCAGCGCTGCCACTCGGCCACCACGTACCATCACGGGAATGGGTTACCTGAACAGACCAAGAAAACCAGATCAAGATGCAAGACTAGAATCAGACCACGGATAAGCGTAGGACGCAATAATCTTCTTTAAGCGTCTGTAATAATAATATATAAGATAAGTTATGAGAGTCAAGAGACAAAAATGATCTTCATTTATTTTCTACATATTATACTACGGAGAAAGTTGACGGCCTAAAGTTGAAGGTCATTAGTTTCTTATTGATCATAACATAAATCATTATTTCCTTCATCTCCTGACACTAATCACTAATCGACTCCATACTTGAAGACCCACTTGCGGTCTACGTCTGACGGAAAATTGTGTCCAATAAGATTTGTCTTTATTTATAGATTATTTTTTTTTGCTACACTCTTGTTAAAGTGACACCTGGCATATTCAATATATATATATATATATATATTTATTTGTGGCTTGCAAGTGCTTGCATCTGAGGTAGGTGTAGGTGTGTGTGTGGGGGGGGGGCGTTATATCGTTTTTATGAGTATGGTCCAATTAAGTACTGGGATAAAAGAAGTAAAGTCATTTTCTTATATTATCCTTCTTCTCCCCAGGAATAGATTCCCTTTTACTAAATCTGCCTACTCTTACTCTCATACAATATCGATCAACAGTTATCGATCAACAGTGTTATCGATCAACAGTGTTATCGATCAACAGTGTTATCGATCAACAGTGTTAACAGTTTTGTTCGTAATCCGAGTCAAGGTACTTTTCCCGTGGCGTTTGTAGTTTGGAGAACACAGTTCGCAAATACACTTGTTCGTAATTCGAGTCAAAATTTATCGTGACAAATATTCACCAAAATTTTCGCAAATATAGCACAGCTTAAAAATAATAACAGTTCTTCAAAAAAATGCTACCCCCCAGCCCCCCCTCCTTACGCCACGTGGCTTCGCCCTTGAGAACATGTAAATACATGTATTATGTATTATGTATGATGTATTGTGTCTGACGAATGATTAATGATGAATGACTTCATTAAATTAAGTACACGACTCTCTAGACTCCCAACCTTCCAGACTTTACATATTTTATGTTCATGTTGCAGTTTTGAAGCAATCCCTCATTTCTCGCGTGACTGCTAAATATCTATAACTAATCCTTGAGCTCTCCGAGAAAAAAATCTGTTACTATTTTTACTATTGTAATTATAAATTATTACTTTCTTTACTTTAGTTTCATGCTCTGTTATAATTATTCAGTGCATTATATTCTTCCCTATTGTAAGTTGTTTTTTGCTTCTGATTTTCAGTTTCACCTCAAAATTTTCTGTCAAGACTCTTTTTAATTAAGCTAATGACTTGCATAATGATGGAAGCAGGTTTTTATTTTTCTGCTTTTCAGTCTGAACGTCACGTTATCTGTGGCCACGACATGCTAGGTGATTGTGTGGCCAGCACTATACACAGCCGCCTTTACTTTAAACTAACTAAGGTCAGGTAATCATCAATCATCAGAGCTGGGTAGACTCAGGGACATACTAGGCGATTGTGTGGCCAGCACTATACACAACCGCCTTTACTTTAGCTTTAACCCCAACTAAGGTCAGGTACCCATCAGAGCTGGGTAGACTCAGGGACACCTTTGGGATCCGGGAAAAAAATCCTAGCCTGAACCAGGATTGGAACACAGGACCTTTGGTACGCCAGCCGAACGCGCTACCGCACGGCCACCGTGCCCTCAACGTTTTCATTACAGCTTCATATTTGTTTTTCACAATGTTGATTGTTTAAATTTACAACATTGGATAAGAAGGGCCAAACGCGTTGATCTATATATACTGTCGATAAACGTACAGTGAATGTATAATGTATCCACAGGCACAAAATACCACGTGTGGCACATACAAAGAAAGATATTTCTGTCGGATAGACTGGGCGGTCAGTAACTGGTAGTTTGCGTGAGCCTTGTTAGTTATAGAATGAGAAAGGGATAGATAGAAATTGAATAGATGGATAAATAGATACACAAAAAGATACAAAGAGAGGGGGAGAGAGAGGAGGGAGGGGAAAGAGAAATAGAGAGATAGAGAAATAAATAGATTTAGAGAAAGAGGGAGAGACATAGAGATAAATATATACATATATAGAGAGAGGTAGATATATAAATAGAGAGAAGGAGAGAGAGATAAAGATAGATAAATAGAGAGAGAGAAGGGGAGAGATAATAGATAGAGAGCGAGAGAGAGAGAGAGATAATTAGATGTATAGATAGATAGAGAGGAAAACAGAGATATGCAGAGAGAGAGAGAGAGGCAGAGAGAGATAAATAGATAAAGATAGAAGGGGGGAGATAAAAAGATAGAGAGAAGGGAGGAGAGAGAGAGGGAGATAGAGATATCAATAGATGGATAGATAGAGAAAAAGAGGGTCACCGTTGATATGATACAGACATGGGTATAATAATGTACTTTGACACGTGCGTTTTAAACCTTTAAGGGGGAAATAATAAGACGTCAAGAGTTCCACATACCGTTTAACTCCCCTTCCCATGTAAACTTTTTTTTTTATTACTGCTATTAATTTTTGTTTATAATCTCGCTATAATAATAATTGGGGGAGTTGTGAGGAAGGGTGAAAGAAGTGTGTGTGTGTGTGTGAGGGTGGGGTGGGGTGGGGTGGGGGTGCGGATGTAATGCGATTCACTGCCAAAATATTTCTGTGTTGTTGTTTTTTTTTTTTTAAACTGACTCCTGGTGTTTTAGTGGTTTTAGTGTTACCCTTGAGGGTAATTAAAGTTAATTAGTCCGAAGTATTTGACGGTCATATTAAAAGTTACTTAAACTAGAGGAGGTTTATTTCTTTGTGTGTGTGTGTGTGTGTGTGTTTATTAATGAGGATATTTTTTTATGTGTTCTTTACATTTTGTTACAGTGCGTGGGTTTTCTTTTGACGAGCCCCGCGTGACGTGGAAAGGTATACCGTTTGATTGAATGTTTTTTTAAATCTATAAATCGTGTATATTGTTTATAGATAAGAAATTCTTAAAATAATTTTTGGTATTTGACAAAAAAAAAAAAAGAAAGAAAAATCACCTACGGGTTTTGCTGTTGTTGTTTTGTTTTGTTTTTCTACTTTGATTCAAGTAAGTCCCGCCTGATCGAAATGATCCATTGACAAGTCTTAACGGTTATGCATGCATGGTGAGCCTCAAGATAGGTCGATTCATTCCAACACTTCCGGTACTGCTCGTTAATTTGCTGACAAAAAACAAAACAGCATGCCAGTGTGCTGCCTCCCTGGTTGTTCTGAGAGTAAGAAAAGATGGAGGGGTAACAAAAATTCATTTCCAAACGATGTTGCCCGAAAAGAAAACGATTGATTTTGAACATCAGACGTGAAGGATAAATTAAATATAATGTATTTTTAAAATAAAATAAGCTTGTATCCTTTGTATAGTTATAAAAGCTATACTTGAAAAAAGCCGAAAAGATTATTCAACGTTTGTTACCGGAAATAAACCGGAAGTTCATGTATGCATTGAACCTAAAATGTAAGGCATCATTGAGACTTATCAACGGTTTCAGCGTTCATCAGTTATCAAAAAATATTTGTAATTTTAAAAAGTAGCAGAAAAAAAATTGTAAACATAATAATAATGTGGTTAGTATGGATCATCCAAACATCTTGCTGTACTGTAATATTATTTGTTTAATTGTTCAATTGTATCTCTCCGTCCACCTGTTTACATAATTCAGTTCAGCTAAGTCAGTAAACGACTATATAGAACAATACACTATAAGCACAACATAATAGATATAGCAGAAGGAAGATGATGAAAATTTCAGTTGTAGGCTACTTTTCTTTTCTTTCTTTTCAAGTGCGTCGTTCCAATATGGTAAACATAAATGTATAGCATTTTTTTAGTGCACACCAAAAATAACTTCGGAAAAACCCGATAATGCTCGTCCAATTTTTACACAGAGGTAAAAAAAAATGTGTTCAATTATTTTTTTGGCCTCCATCTAGACTACATAATGTGTGAAGAAAATTTATGTAAAGAATAAAATAAAAACATCCATAATTATCTTAATGTTGAGTTTAGCAGAAGCAGAGGTCTTTGTCTCTGCAATGATCATCAGTAAAATACTCAGAGGAAAGACGCTGAGATAAAAAAAATAAAAAATTTTTGTTTTACAGCACATGTGCAAGAACAAACGAATATATATTATCTTTCTTTCCTAGTGGCATATGGTCGTGGAATGGGTTGCCTGTACAAACCAGGAAAAAAACGTAGCATCATTTAAAAGTAAAATCAAAGACTATAGTAAGATGGACCGCTTGCTCTATTTTTAGAGCTTATATGCACTTTATTTTTCCGTGCGCAACCAAAAAGGCTGTCTTAAATTGCTTCTACGCTTCTACGTTTGCATTAGAGGTTTCAGCTGTATGCAACTTTCGATTTTAATTTTCATTTAACAAAAATCATGGCGATTAAATAAAACGGAAGCGTATAGTAGTACAAAAGTGAATCGGGAATTCCAAAAATAAGTCATTCGAGTCATCAAATAGCAGAAATATTAAAGCAAGCGGTCCATCTTATTATATATAGTCTTTTGTAAAATCAAAATGCAAGATTAGACTCAAAATTGCGGATAAGCGTAGGACGAAATAATCTTATGAATATACAAATTACAAATAACGTAGAAGTATTTTAACATATACGATCAAAATATAATACGTTTTTTTTATATAGGAAAAGTGAAAACTCAAACTGAATAATATGTATATAGTTTAATAGACCGAATTATATAAAAAAAATATATAAAAATTAAAACCAGGCGTAACTAGAAAGGGGTTGTCCCAAAACCTCTCAATACAAGAAAGGGGCGACCCTGGAACTGTCAATGCAAGAAAGGGGTAGGCCCAAGACCTGTCAATGCAAGAAATGGGTGGGCCACAGACCTGCCATTGCAAGAAAGAGGTGGGCTCAAGACCTGTCAATGAAAGAAAGGGGTGGGCCCAAGACCTGTTAGTGCAAGAAAGGGGTGGGTCCAAGACCTGTCAATGAAAGAAAGGGGTGGGCCCAAGACCTGTTAGTGCAAGAAAGGGGTGGGCACAAGACCTGCCAATGCAAGAAAGGGGTGGGCCCAAGACCTGCCAATGCAAGAAAGGGGTGGGCCCAAGAAATGTCAATGCAAGAAAGTGGTGGGCCCAAGATCTCTCAATGCAAGAAAGGGGTGGGCCCAAGAACTGTCAATGCAAGCCGATGGTACGCAAAATGATAGGTGTCCCTCAGGGCACATACAGTTACATTTTTATCCCTTGCGCCATTCCCCTTGGATCATTTAACGAGGCGGCATTGCCTCGTGTACCTGAACTTTCGCCTGGTAGTGCAAATACCAGACTTATGGGCCTGGTCGTCCAGACTCCCACCGGGGCTTGGCGAGACGGGAAATTGTTGCGCCTATTCCTTCCTTCCCACCGAGTTTCAGTGGACTATCGACGAGCGCAATAATCTTTTGGTGCGCAACGATGGACGTCCCCCCCCCCCCCCCCCCAATGTGTTGGCAAACGGTGTGCACCTAATAATTGGAGCGTGTCCGTTATTTACACATTTCGACAACTGTGTGTCCCACAGGTATAGAAGTGAGAGTAAAGGACCTACCGTAGAGACCCGGAGGTAAAATTTCACAGTGGTTTCTTTACTTGCGTTTGAACCAGAGTCCTAGTAAATTGCGAGACCACACCGAACGCTAAACGCTAAAAGTGTGGGCCATGTTTTTAACTCTTAGTTTGGGCATACATACCATGGCAAGACCCTGCGCAAGCATTGTCACACACACACACACACACATACAAACACATACAAACACTCACAAACAGAAATATCGTGTGTACAAGAAGTCAAACAATGACGTCAACTACCTACAACTACCGCATTTCACCCCCCACCCCCACCAATATAGCTTACATGAACAATTTTTGTTTTACTCGTTAAATGACTCATACCAATTTTTTTTTTGCTCATACAACTTTTTGTTGCTTTTCAGTTTTTACCTTGCTACTCAATCTCAACAATACTAAGACGAAGATGGACTCTTTTTTTTTAACGCTTTGCTCATTTTTTTTTTCTTTTTGAAACCCTCCGCCTGACATGCGCAGTGTGTACTTCTTATCGATAACTGTCAGTGTAAGCATCATTAAAAAAAACACTAAAATTTCATGTCCATTGTTGCAGTGGATCTAACACTGGCGTTGAAACAGTTCCCCCTTCATTTTCAAGTCCATTTTTCACAGTAGATCTAACACTGGCATTGAAACCGTTGCCGCCCCCCCCCCCGAGACTTCACAAGCCGATGTGGCGCCCCAGGACAAAAGTTTCAGCGACGCCCCCTTGCATACTGTAACTGCTTTGTTTAGTGCTATATTTGGTCATTTAGACTATATATGCCGCCCCTCTAGAAGTAGAAGTCATATGCCACCCTCTGCTCCCCCCTATGTGAGGGGACTGCCCCCCCCCCCCCCCATCAGTTTCAAGTCCTATTGTCGCAGTGGATCTAACACTGGCATTGAAACAGTTGCCCCACCCCCTCAGTTTCAAGTCCATTTGTCGCAGTGGATCTAACACTGGCATTGAAACAGTTGCCCCTCAGTTTCAATGTCCTTTGTCGCAGTGGCTCTAACACTGTTGTCATGTAGGCTATATTGGTTTCCAAGTATTGGAACACACAATGTTTATTCCCCCTCTCTTTTTCTCCCTACACACGATTTTGTGGGCGGGGCTTACTTTTTCCAATTGCTTGACGTTTAGTAAGAAGGCGAGAGATTCTTGGTAATTTTGGTATTCAGTGTTGACCTCAAATTCTCGGAGTGGCTAAGAATGGTTGATTATTTCGGCATGGGGGAGTTCATATCATTTTCACTATGAGTTTTGTAGTGATACCATTATTTTCACCCCTCCTAGTAATAGGTCTGTCCCTTGCACCACTTGAATAGTATTTAATGATTTGTTTGTCTGAAAGGCAGTGAGTTTCGAGATAATTTCTTTTGAGGACGCTTGTGTTTGCACTATTATATTCTAACTGTACATAATCTTTATATTGTATATATTGGATCATATCACCTGAATTAAATTATCAACAACATTTACACTGAAGCTTCCTCGTCAAGTTACTATTCTATTGTGTTGTTTACAATACTATAATATTTATTTACTACTCTAACGTCAAGGAAAGGAACTGTTAGAACGCAAATCCTGAGTTTGTGCCCAGGACTATAAGGAGAGTTCGTGTAATACTGAAACATAAATAATAATAACTAAAGTCTACCCTAGGACTAACGAGAGATATCAACGATATCTACACAGCTCTGTCCACAAGGGGATTGTGGACGTAACACTGTCAACGAAGAAATTCCACAGCAGGCCCAGGGCCGGCTCTACCATATAGGCGAACTAGGCGGCTGCCTAGGGCGCAAAATTTTTGGGGGCGCAAAATTGAGGATTTATTTTTTATTTGGGTATTTAAAAATATAAACTATATTAAAGTTTAGTGCTTCTGCGCGCTACAAGCATAGGTAAATGAATTGACAAGTCTTAATGAGGCGTGAACTTTTGAACCCAAATGTTCGTGAACTTCCTGTTCTATTTTTAAACTAATAAACAAAAAAAAAAATGCTTTTGCTGGTGTTTGACAATTGATTTCAACCTCGACGGCCAGTTCTAGTCTTTTAAAATTATTCAAAGGATACAATATTAGTTATGAGGAATCCGTTTTTAACAGCAAAAGTGAGTAGGCGATAACTAATACTCAAGTGTTAGTCGCGTGAAGTTAAATGTTTATTTGTTTACAAAATAAATTAGTCAAGAGTTGCGTTTTCTTGGTTATTGAAAAACAAAATGCGTAAATTCATAAAAACGAATAACAAAAATTCCTTTGCATTTAGCAATAAGTTTGATATTTTAAAAAGGTGATTTTTCACTTCTGACTTTCACAATACATTGTTTTGTTTTGTAAACATCTTTTGGAAATGAAATACATTTTAATCCCCAACAAATTTGATTACAACCAGTAAAGTAGCACACAGACATGTTTCGAAACAAATGATTGAATTCGACCGGAAATGTATTTTATTTGTCGACCTTTTATGCATGCATACGCGTTAAGACTTGTCAATGAATAGGCAAAGAAAGGTGAAGGGTATTTTATTTAAATTGTCTTAGAAAATAGGAAAGCTTGCCTAACAGTAGCCTACTTAGTTTGGCAACCACGCTGTGCGTAGCGGAGTGCACAAAGTCAACCCCTCACTTCCCCCGGCCACACCCTGGATGCGATGCGGCGGCGGAATATCATAGTGAAGTGAGTGAAGTGACGTGACGAAGACCTTCAAGTCCCTTCGTGAATCGTAAGTCATGAGGGCGCTGAGTTGTTTGCATTGGCAGTGCAGTTGTTGTTTTTCAGACTGTTAATTACGAAAACGAGTACCGGTACATTAAATCCCCTAAGTGACCCTAAGTGGCACAAGATGGTCCAGTCGAATTGATGCACTAACACCTCTGAGGTACCATTTATCTCATGCTTGTGATGCTTTGGAAGAAATTTCTAAAGACACTAATTGGATCTAGTGGCAATATTGCGAAGATAGAAGCACTTGGGTTACTTAAAAATATCTCAGACTTCAAGTTTATCGTTGCACTTGTCACATAGCACAACATTTTGTTTCATGTAATAATAATAATAACGGTGCTTATATAGCGCATATCCCGTTGGTGACAGTTCTATGCGCTGACGACAGTTACGGAATACAGACAGACAACGAAATATGTAATAATACGCTAATTCTGCTGACGAAATAGGTGAGTCTTCAGCCGGCTCCTGAAGGTGGGATCCGCTGAGTAAGCGCGTCAGAAGCCGAACGAAGTGGGCGGGACTGGGTGTAGAGCTCCAGACAAGAGCGAAGATAATCCGGGGTACGGTTATTCAGGCACTTATAGCAGAGAGAAGCCAGCTTATATGAGATTCGGTTGTTGATGGGTAGCCAGTGCAGAGATCGGAGCAGAGGAGTGATATTATTTGACTTCTTCTTCTTGAGAACTAGTCGGGCTGCGCAGTTCTGGATACGTTGGAGTCCTTGAAGGGAGGAGGCCGAGAGACCAGCCAAAAACGAATTGCAATAGTCCAAGCGGGAAAAGAGGACAGAGATGATGAGCTTAACACAACTATTAAGACACTGCAACAAAAGGACTTGAGTCCCCAGAGAGCAGTTAGTCACCTGGTGTCTTTGAATTTTTGTACAACATTCCTGACCTTAAAAACAAGACTAGACCAGAGTTTAAGTCGATGTGCAAAAACTTGGAAAAAAACACATTAACAATTGAAAAAGATGAAGGTTTGAATGAATCTGACATTGCTGCTGTACGACAGTGTTCTGAACTTAGAGCAATTTCTCATCATCTCCATGACTCAGTATCAAACCCTGAAGAAGTCCTAAACTACATAAACCTACATAATCTTGAAAATGGATTTCTTATCATTTGTGTAGCCCTTCGTATTTTGCTTACGTCGCCACTTTCCGTAGCTAGTGCTGAACGAAGTTTTTCAATATTTAAGCTAATTAAAACCTATCTGCGTAGTACAATGTGTCAGGAGAGACTTGCGGGTCTGGCGACAATTTCTATTGAAAGTGAGATAGCAAGACAATTAGACTAAAAAGCCCTCATTCAAGAATTTGCTCAGCAGAAAGCAAGAAAAGTACCATTAGGGTTTTAGTCTTGAGTATGAATACTGGTGATCAGTATTTAAAAGTGACTTTTGGACCGTAATTAAGAAAACAATAATCCAATATCAAACAATATCAAGTAGTCTTTGTGCATTTTTTTAAGTGTTATAAAAACAGAAAAAAATATCTATAATATAACTGTGAGTTTCGGTTTGTTATTAAGAGAACTGAACATAATGCAGGTATAAAACCTATAAACCCATATATCTATTGTAAAACTGTGTGTTATGTAAATTTTCTAATAATAATTTAGATTTCTAATTATTAATTTATAATGCAAAACGATTGTTACTTTTCATTCAACTGTTTTATCTACATTTCACAGTCATCAATCAAAGGTTATGCTATAAAATAAAATTCTTTGTTGGGCTATAAAAATTATTAATAAAAACACATTTTCGAAGTTCCATACGCGGCAGACCTCGCCGAAGGCACTTTAATGAGGGCGCAGAATTTGTTTTCGCCTAGGGCGCCAAAAACCCTAGAGCCGGCCCTGAGTAGGCCTACATGTACGAGGCCCTGTACGGTAAATAAGTACATCTTGTCCAACTAAGGCTGTGTTTGTTCAACATCATCTCCAGGAGTAGATCATCCTGTCCAATCATGACCTTTCTGACTTTCTGACCAATTCTTTGGAGATAATCTTAATGTTTTGATCATGTAGTGAGTTGACCTTGCATTTACAAGGACGGGGTCAAAAAACACTTGAACTGTTTGACCACTGGAATGGATTTGTATATATCTTGAGTGAAATCAATTTCAAAACATTTAACTTCATGCACTTCCCTTTATTAAGGCATATATTGAAATAGATAATTGAGGTTTTTCAGAAGTACATCGAAGCACCCAAAGCAAAGGCAAGACTTTCAAATTCATGGACTCATTTTTTCATACCTCATCAAGCCTAACTGGATTGATCTTACTACAACCTTCTTAGGTGTACATTTTTTTAAAGTGGAGGGGTATTGGCGATTTTAAAACGTTGCAAGTTGAATTTATTTTAAACATAAAAAAAAGGGTATCAAAATGTGCCAATGGGAGGAAAAATCTGTAAGGAAGCCGCTTAGGAAAGTCGTCTGCTATTCTCAACTGTTAGGCATTCGCTCCACTTTCAGCTTTTGATTCAACTTACACTTGTGAGCAGTATTTATTGCACACGAAAGCTGTTTTAAACATTCAAAGAGGTAACTTCCATTTCCCTACTCAGAAATGATTAAAATATGTATCTGCCATTATAAATCAGCGAAGCATTCCAGACTAATTACATGTAAAAATAGTTTTTATGCTCATTTATTAAACATAAAATGAGTACTTCTGAAACAAATTAATTAAATTATTTCAATAAATATAAGAGATTTGTCTCTTTTTTTTTTTTATTCTTTATCGCTCCCTTGGAGCATAAGGCAGCAACAAAGTTCCGCCAGGCCTCCCTACCCTGGGCGAGCCATCCGATGCCAATGGTGTAGAAATAGAATAGATAGAAAACTTCAAATACCTTGGCTCTGCTAATGGAAGCATAGACATGGAGATCTCAACCAGACTAGCTATGGCAGCTCAGGCCTTCAACAAACTGGGAAAAATATGGAAGTCATCCTCTCTGCAACTAAGAACAAAACTGAAACTATACAAGTCAAATGTACGCTCAGTCCTTCTCTATGCTGCAGAGACCTGGAAGACCAATACCAAAATCGAAAGCCGCCTTAGAGGGTTTGAAGAAAGATGTCTCCGATGCATACTAAAGATTAACTGGGAAGACCACATCTCCAACAGTGAAGTTCGCAAGAGAACTGGTATAAACTTCATCATAGAAGAAATCAAGAAAATAAGATGGAGATGGCTGGGTCACATCCTCCGCATGGACAAAAAGAGGCTCCCAGGCAGTGCATTGAAATGGACACCCAGGAATAAGGCGAAGGGGAAGGCCAGTTGGAACGTGGAGGAGAACGATGGACGAGGAAGCAAAGGCCACCAACAAAACATGGCATGAAATCAGAAGAGACTTATTTAATAGTATCTTATTATGTAAGAACTGTAACTCCTTAAATGCAAGGACAAACAATTAATTATTGCAGGAAATGTTTATTTACAACTGTTTAAAGTATAAAAAATATATCTCTAATAATTAAATCTTGTAATGAATACCATAATGCTGGAATTATATAAAGAAATAATAATTAGTCAGTAATATTTGTTATAATATTTTAAAAAAATAACTTGTTTGGCATCAACATTGGATTAAATTTTGAAACCTTTTAATTTAAGGGAGATGATTCACTATTTTTATTTGCAATAATATTCTAATATTATGTTTATTTTTTATAAAAGACTAAATGGCTTCCAAATTATAGTTTTATAATAATCTAACTGTAAAAAGTAGTTGAAAATTATATAAATAAAAATATATGACTAAAGAATTTATAGACATATGCACATTTTTAAACATTACATTAACTATCCATTATGTATAATTATTTTGTATTCAATTCCAATCGACTCTGATATTGTCAGATTGTTTCTATTTAAAAAAATATTAATAGAATTCTCAGTTAAACCTGGAACTTTGAAGTTTTCGAGATTCTTATCTTGATGCGCAAATCATAATGTTTAGATACTAATTAGTATAATTACCATAAATGTGAAAGTTTAGTAATACAATTTTGTATTTGTTTTAAATGCAAATAAAAAGGATGATAATCACAAACGCTTAAAAAAAATTTGGCCTATTATTAAATATAAAAGCTTTAACGATTTTCTCAATAAATTTCCTTTATTTTTGTCCTTGGTCTTGCTACAAAGTTAAATTGTCTTATAAAAAAAATTAATTAAAAAGTATACTAAAGCAAATTGACTTTTAGGCTGTTGGCACGCTGAATTATTAAGGAATCCTAGTTTGGCACACTATCAGCAAAAGGTTGCCGAACCCTTCTCTAGAATATAATTATGTTAATTTGTTTGTAAAGTTTACGCTTGAGAAAATAGTTTTCTATAATTATTTTTTTAACTTTTGAACTTCTATACAACAATAAGATATCAGCCCAGGTAAATTTCTTTACATAATCCTCTTCGAAATATATAATTAATAATTATTATTTTTTTTTTTTTAAATAAATAATAACGTTTGATTTTATTCTTTAAAGTAATATTAAAACGTTGAGTGTCATATTTTTAAATAAATTTTCCAATACGGCTTAATCCCTCCTTGTGAAAATAGAAACTTCAGCTTCATGCCAACTAATATTACATTCTAATGTTTTAATTTTGACACTAAAAGGTGTATTTTAAAAATATGCTGAATAATGTGTGTGTGTGTGGGGGGGGGGGGGAATCTTTTTTTCTCCCTTTGTTCTGACGGAGTCTACATAACAAGGTCAAGGTCTAGATAAAAATGGGCGCACCAAAAACAAAATGAAAACACAGACATATTTACAATGCCCCACAAAAATAACAAAACAAAAAGAATGACCACAAAAAAGAATAACAAGAAGAATATGGGAAAATGAACAAATTATATTATCGTGATTGAGTTATATCAGTGACGCAAAACATTTTATCGCAGAAAATATTTCTGATATCAATACAATAGCAAAATAAAATACAACATCAACAAATCGGGAAACGCAGCGGGAAATAACGGTAAGAAACACTTCACCTTACTTTGAAGAAGTGTACCGGGAAAAAAAACTGAGGTGAAGAGGCCGGGGCGAATGGGGGTGTAGAGATAATGGGGAGTAAATGATATTTTGTCGCCACTCCCCCGGATATTGGCACCCTGGGAATAAAATCATTTGGTTGGCTGCTGGTAGAGCCAGTCGGACGATATCTAGAGAAGCTGCGTTACGTCTGGCGGCTGGTGGTGATGGTGGAAGCTTTATCGTGAGACATTTAGTGATGGTGAAGATGGTGAGACGGGTGGAGGTTAAGAGGAAATAGTGAGACAAGTGAAACGGTGCGTAACACGATCAAAGGCGATCTTAAAATGACGTGAATCGGCTGTGGTCAAGTTGGTGGACGTACTCATGACGTTTGACTATAGTGAGGCTGTGAAATGGTGAGGCTGGATAGCTGTAAGAAGGTGGCGGTAATGGTGAGACGGTGAAACGGCCAGACGGTAAAATGAAGGAACGGTGGAAATAATGAGACATTGAATATAGTGATATGTGAAATAGTGAGACAATTAGAAGGTGATGGGAAAGTTATACAGTGGAAAAAGTGAGACAATGTAATAGTGAAACAATAAATATTATGACAGTGAAATGAAGAAAAGGTGGAAATGGCGAGATGAAGAAAATAGTGTAACAGTTAAATAGTAAGATAGTTAAATTTGTCAGACAGTGGACAAGGTGAAACGTGAAAAGGTGAGAGAGATACAACACAATGACAACCTGTTGCAAAGCTCAGATAAACATAAAGACAAAAACACTTTCCTTGTCCCTTATGCGAGAACAAATGCATATGAGTACTCTTTCTTCCCGAGTGGCATTCGGGCATGGAATAGGTTGCCTGAACTCATGGACAATGTTATCTTATATATTACAAACGCTCCTTCTATAGGGGGGATTATTGCGTCCTACGCTCATCCGTGGTTTAAGTCTCGTCCTGCATTTCTATTAGTGTTTTAAATGATGCTAAGTTACAGTGAAATAGTGCAACAGTGCTAAAAAAATTGTTTACAAAGGTGGAAATGGTAAGAAGCTGCTGAAATTAGTGTGAATTGGTGAAACAACTCATATGTTGTGTATCATGTTAAAGATAGTTCTGATAAGTTGATGGTGAAGTACAGAGGAAATAGTTTAGGCTGATTGTTCATGAGCAGCGTCGGTAATGATACCATCTCCCCCAGAATTTAAACTGCGTAACCAAACCAAAATATGCTGTCACAGCTTGTGAAGACGAGCGTTCTCGTGGGTATGTGAACCCATATTTTAGTGGCGCCCCCTCAGTGGCGAAACTAGCCAGGGGTATACCCGGTGCATATACCAACCTGCCCGCTCCACTTTGTGCTTCGCGTGCATAGATGTCAGCGGAATTTTTTGCAGGCGTTTGAAGAAAGTGGGGGTGGGGGTGGGGGGTCTATTTTAAAACATACTAGCTAACTTATCCGGCGTGATAACAATGAATCATTAATGTAAGTACGAATGGCACATACTTTCTATTTGAAATATATTTTTTAAAAAGAAATTGAAAAAGTTATCAGTGGGGAAGCGAGCCCAGGTCACCTGTGTATTAATGAGCCCAGGTTACCTGTGTATTAATGAGCCCAGGTCACCTGTGTATTAATGAGCCCAGGTCACCTGTGTATTAATGAGCCCAGGTCACCTGTGTATTAATGAGCCCAGGTCACCTGTGTATTAATGAGCCCAGGTCACCTGTGTATTAATGAGCCCCTGTCACCTGTGTATTAATAGCGAACTCCAACCACTCTGCTACACATGTGGGGAAAGAAATCACAAAAATGTAAAATATAAGACAATAAAATACTTTTAAATACTTGACATTAACAAAAGGTCGGGATCGGTCCTTACACATAGTCTACTCACAGAAGTCGGCAACCTGATTTTAAATTGCACGTGGAAAACCTCCAAGATGGCAATTTTTAAAGTATTTTCTACAAGAAATTGATTGCTAGAGCGGTAGGCTATACATTTGAGGCTTTTGCCACGCTGAATGAACTAGAAATCCTTCTTGGGCACAGTATTATCAAAAGGTTGCCGACCCGTGATCTACTCTATATATTTAGATGCACTCATTCACCAGGGAGGGGTGGTAGGTAGAAGTTTAGATAGATCTAGTAGTAAAAAAAAGCGTCCGCCCATTCCTACCCTGGGAGAAACGCCCAAGATCCTTAACAATGAGAACAAACAAAACAACAAAAAAAAAAAGAAAAACTGCCACCTTGTGAACCAAACTCCACTTGACGTCTGCTGTTGGGCTACGGCGACCTGACATGGTAGATCACTGATAACCCGGATGTAGTTTGTAAATCTCCTCTTCGCAAAGTTAACAAAACGTGGGCGACCTAACCGTTTAAAATAAAAAATAAAAAAAGAAGAGTGCACTAACCTACCGGTAGAATTTTTCTTTCCGGCTAGAGAGCGTTACTAGGGGGAAGTAACTAGATAGAGGTTTGTTTTTTAATAAATTGAGTTAACTGTTGTGGTCTCTATGTTTAACCGTTAACAAGCAATAACTAATGATAAAGTTGAACCGCGATTTAAAGGACACTGGATTCAACGTTCAACATTCTTGACTTCTATAAGTCTTCCTAAATCAATGAATACTGTGTATGATACATTTCTGGCAAACGAATACAACCAACCATTTGCTAGTTAAACTCATATAATATAATACAATAATATAATATAATATAAAATAATATAGGTTTACACAAGCGTTGCACTTACTTATTAAATATATAATAGAATTTATTGTGTTTAACTACATGAATTAGTCTTTACAACATAGGGCACAAAGAAATCAACAAGCTTAGAGATTATACAGAATATTATTTTTTCAAGAAGAGAGTCGATTGGGGTGAGGCATGGGCAGGAAGGAGGCGGGGTGAATAATATATATCACAATGCATGTAAACGCAGTCTGTGAGGAAGCAAACATGGAGTTTTAATAGTCCTAGAACTTAAAACTCATTAAACCCGATCGGCCGCTAGGAGCGGCCGAGCCGACTGTCCATTTTGCCGATCGGCCGCTGTCAGCGGCCGATGAAAAATTCCTTATTTATTTCGTTTTTTCTCCGAATAGATGTTTTTAACTGCTCAAATGGCTTATGGGATCGCTTAAGCGGCCATTTTAAAAGTATTTTTATTCTACACATGGAAGCAAATAGTGGGTTAGAAATTTTATAAAAAAAAATTTTCAAACTATATGCGGTGCGGTTGTATTTGTTTACTATGGTGGGCTTTGCTTCTGTTGACTTCAAATTAGGATCAATCTATGTTTCTAAATAGTTATTTTGATAATAATGATTCGATGGACAACGCATTTCAGTTTTAACTTCAAATAAATCGGAAAGTGATTTAAAGTCTAATAATACTAGAAGTAGAAGCCAAATGTATGACGAGTGGGCGTCGCCCTATTGGGGTCCTAGTAAGACTAAACGACCTAGCATTACCAAAACTGCATTTGTAGCCCTTATACAAGCTCAAAATGTTTTCTGTTAAATGTAAATGTTTTCTGTTAAATGTTATTTATTTTTGAGTGTATATTCGTGCAAAATTGGTGTTTAAATTGGATAGCTGTATTTTTCAAAACCTCTCGTAAGGTGTTTTTTTCCTGAATTTTTTTTACATTCATTAAAACCCTGTGCTAGAATGTAAATAACTTTTAGTAATTAATAAATTATCAAATTATTTTTATTTCTTCATTTAGTTTATTGTATTGCCAACACTTTTGTATAAGATATGTCTATGTTTAGAATTATAATAAGCTAGCTATATCGATTTTTAACACACATGTATGTGAAAAAAAAAATTTTAAGTTAAATAATTCCGGCAAAACAAGCAAAATAACCCCGGTCTTATTGAGTAAAAAAGGTTTTAAAAAACCCACACATTTTGCCATCCCGTTAGACAAGATTGTATTACAAGAAGTTAAAAACAGAATAATTACCATTAGGCCTAGAGATTCCTTAATACAAAAAGCTTTTAACAAGCAGACCCCCCCACACACACACACACACACATTTATGCACATACACATAAACCTTTTTTTCTACTTTGATTAAATTTGTGTAACGTTGTCAAGTCTTCTGGCTAAGACGATGTTTGTTTTTTTTGTTGTTGTTGCTCTATCTGTTAGTATTAACGCGTCTTAACCATCCTGTCTACATCATATCTGTGGAGAAGTGAGCCCAGGTCACCTGTGTGCTAGTCGGGTAGCCTACTCAAATCACTCTGTTACACATGTGGGAAAAGGAATCGCAATACTTTTTAAATACTTTAAATGAACAAAAGGCCGGGATCGGACCTTAAACACATAGTCTACTCACAGGGGTCGGCAACCTATGGAACGCGTACAAGACACCAAAATTTCTAGATAGGCTAGGTAGGTGCCAAAGTGACAATTTCTAAACCACTACGTGCGTTAGCTTAATAATAAACAATCCAAATTTCGACCCCTACCCCAGTTTTCCAGGCGCCATTTTTCCTTGGTGACGCCACTGGCTAAGCTACGTATGTGTCCAGGTGTCCAAAAGCGCTTGACTACTCTTGATACGGCCCTGCTGATCGAGACGTCCATTTTGTTAAAGGACCACAAAACAAAGAAATCTCGCCGTTTCTTGTCTACAATCGTACGAAACATTTTTCTGTTTAAATTATACACATTAGAGTCTTGTTTGTGGTTTTGCCAACCTCCACTCCATCCCCCCACCGTCCATTACATAGTTTTAACCTAGGGATCGTTGCATTGTGTCGGCTACACAATATCTGCTAGTAAATATGCCTCATAACGCCATAAAGTTTCTAACGTGATGTGTACGCACAGACATCAGGCTGGCTAAGGTGTGCAGGGGAAGGTAAGGGATATTATTTTACCTTTCTTTCTTTTTTTATATTTCCGAAGGCTCTTAGGATAACCAAAAAATATGACATAATGAGCTCATGGGGTTGAAAAATTCAGAATTACAACAGGCGCTGTGTAGAGAAGTTGTGAATGAAATACATAATGTTTGCCTGATATACAGACGTTATGCCTGAATTAGAGAAGTTGTGCCTAAAATTTATACGCTGAGACTGAAATGCAGAAGTTGTGCCTTAAGATGTATACACAGAGACTGAAAAACAGAAGTTGTGCCTTAAAATGTAAACGCTGATACTGAAATAAAGAAACGAGACTGAAATAGAGAAATTGAGTTTGAAAAACAGAAGCTAAGATTGAAATACATAATCTGAGTTTGAAAAACAGGAGCTAAGATTGAAATACATAATCTGAGTTTGAAAAACAGAAGCTAAGATTGAAATAGATAATCTGAGTTTGAAAAACAGAAGCTAAGATTGAAATACATAATCTGAGTTTGCAAAACAGAAGCTAAGATTGAAATACATAATCTGAGTTTGCAAAACAGAAGCTAAGTCTGAAACATAAAAGTGAAGTTTGAAATACAGAAGGTAAATCTGAAACATAGAAGCTTAGTGTGATAAAATGCTTACCTTTAGGACTGGTGTCTATGTGTTGGGTTGTGGGGTCGTGGGGGGGGGGGGGGGGGGGGTAGGAGAATCTTCGGTGCAAACTTTAAAAGGCAGGCCATTATCTTATTTATTTATTTATGGCTCACGTGGGGGAGAAATAAATGTTTGTGGAGGCACACCACTTTGGCGCAGTGGTGCTCCCCTGTGGTGATGGTTCTTGAACCTTCGCCTCAGAAATATAGACTGGGGTGGTCAGCATGAGTTCTCTCCCCAACCCCCCTCCCCCACCGTGCCTCTTGCATTAAATTACCAATTTCGCTTTAATCAGGAGTTCGCCATATTGAATCCTAAACGAGGCTTAAATTTGAAAACATAGATTATATAAAAATCTTAAAACTTTTGTGTTATACATAGCCTGAAGAATTACGAAACAAAAAATGTGAAAATATGCGTGTACGAAAAAAGCATTTTGTTTCTTCATATTATTATGCCTTAGCTTTAGATACATTTGATTTAAATGAATCTACTAGACCAGGGATCGGCAACCTACGGCACGCGTTCCCTACTTGGCACAAAGAGCGACTTTCAATGGCACGCGGAAGACCTTAAAAAAGGCATGAAATTAAAGTGCTAGAACAGGATAAATTGTAGGCTCTTGGCACGCGGATTGAATAAGAAATCCTATTTTTGGCAGATAAATTAGAGGGTTCGAAAACTGTTTTATATTATTTGACATTTGTTTTTCGTTTGGCTACCTACATCTTATATGGTTTTTTTATAACATGGCGAGGCTAGCCCACTACTCCTGCCTTCTCTGATTAACGTGTGTCAGCCAGTGGAAAGTTCTTGGAATCGTTCCCCCAAGCGCTAGTAATCATATAAATGAATACTTAAATTAAATGTTATATTCTTTCAAATAGACTTGCTGGTGATTTTAGACTAACCAAATGGTTTGAAGAACATATGGATTGCAAAGAAATGTGCTACAGGAAAACGCATCTATTATTTTACAAATGAAGTTTTAATATATATAGATAGACCTAAGACCCATTAGCAGCAAAACATTACATCAGAACACTTAAAACTCTTCTGTTCTCTAGTGCAGGGATCGGCAACCTAAGGCAAGCGTGCCAAACTTGGGGTAAAGTAAAGGCGGCTGGGCATTGTGCTGGCCACACATGTCCTCGTATGCCGTGGCCACAGAAACTGGTGAACGCGGCTTCACCAGCCCCTATGATCAGTTTGGTCCTACGGGTACTGTTACTTTTTTTTACATCCATTTATTAAGGCATATATTAAGATGAATAGTTGGGCTTTTTCAGAATTACATCGAAGCACTCAAATCGGAGTTTTCTAACCAAAGGCAAGACTTTCAAATCCATTGACTCATTTTTTCATACCTCATCAAGCCTTACTGGTTTGATATTACTACAACATTCTTAGACGTAGAACTTTTTTAAAGTGGAGGGATATTGGCGATTTTGAAATACAGCAAGTTGAATTTTACACATTAAAAAAAATGGGCATCCAAAAGTGCCCATTTGAGGAAAATAACTGGAAGGAAGCTGCTTAGAAAAGTCATCTGCTATTCTAAACTACTAGGCTTTCGCTATTCTACTTTCAGCTTTTGGTTCAACTTACACTTGTGAATAGAATTTATCGTACATGATAGCTGTTAGAAGCATACAAAGAGATCACCTACACTTGACCAATCAGAAGTGACTAAATTTTGTTTCTGATAGTATACAATTAGCGAAGAGCATTCAAGGCAAGGCGCTCATTAATTAATACAGACTAATTACATTTAAAAGTGTTTTTATGATCATCTTTTTCGATTAAACATAAATATAAGAAATTCTGAAGTAAATGTATAAAAGGAGGTGGCGAGGCAGGACAGAGCCGTCCATGGGCTGTAGCGCCACAGGTGATGATATTATGTAATTTCTGTAACTATTCATGTTTAAAAGATAAACTCCCTAAATGGATAAACAAGTAATGCAGGAGATGTTTTTTTTTACAACTGTTTAACGTAAATTATTTTAATCCTCTAATAATTAAATCTTGTAATGAATACCATAATGTCGCATTTATATAAAGAAATAATAATTGCTCAGAAATATTTGCTATATTACAAAACCTGACTTATTTGGCATCAATATAGAATCAAATGTGGACATCTTTTTTTAATTTATGGGCGATAATAAACCCGTTTTATTTGAGTTAAAATTTATAACATATTTATCTTTTCTTTAAAAAAAAAATATGGCATACAATTTATAACTTAGAAATTATCACACTGTAAAAAGTATTTGAAAAATGTATAAATATTATATGACTAAAGAATGTATATGTATATTTTCAAACACTACATTTGCTACCCAGTTTGTTTGATTACTACGTATCTATTCCTCTTAACGTTAATCAAGTCAATGACACGTTCGGAAACAAACATTCAAAGACATCTCAGTTAAATTGAGATCAAAATATAATTAATAATAGTAGGTGTTAGATCCTCATCTTGACAAATAAATTATAATGTTTAGACAATAGTTACTACATTACTATAAATGTGAAAATGTAGTAATAAGATATTGTATTTGAAATAAATGCAAATAAATAGGATGATAATTACAAGAACGTTAATTTTGTATTAAATATAAAATGCTTTAAAGATTGTCTCTATACATTTCCTATGCTTTTGGCCTTGGTCTTGATACAAAGTTAAATTAATTGTACTATAGTGTTTCTAATATGGTGGTCTTAAGATATGTAGGTGCATGGGTTATTAGTTATATAAGTAACAGGATAAATTATTGAACAACAATGAATAAACAGTAAACATGGTCTGGTTTAATAACATGGCTGACTGCCATGATGCTTGACTATTAAAGTAATAGTACCCGTATGTTTTACAAGGACAGGCTACTCTAATAATGTTTAATGTACTTTTAAACAAAATTACTAAGTATAATAGAGCAGGTTGACTTTTAGGCTGTTGGCACACTGAATGATTTAGCAATCCTAGTTTGGCACACTATTATCAAAGGGTTGCCAACCCCTCAGTAGCGTAGCTGGGGGACATGACACAAAGTCTGCGTCCCTTCTCGGATCGACAGAGTCTGGGGGGGCTCAATGAGCCCCCAAGAAAATTTTGAAATTTTACGGTTTATATGGTTCATTTTTGAAGCATCTGGTATTTTAATGAAATAGAATAAAGACTAATAAGTCTCTATATGATTGTAAACAATTTATTTGAAAACAATTCTAGAATACAGACTAATAAGTCTCTATATGATTGTAAACAATTTATTTGAAAACAAATCTAGAATACAGACTAATAAGTCTCTATATGATTGTAAACAATTTATTTGAAAACAAATCTAGAATACAGACTAATAAGTCTCTATATGATTGTAAACAATTTATTTGAAAACAAATCTAGAATACAGACTAATAAGTCTCTATATGATTGTAAACAATTTATTTGAAAACAAATCTAGAATACAGACTAATAAATCTCTATATGATTGTAAACAATTTATTTGAAAACAAATCTAGAATACAGACTAATAAGTCTCTATATGATTGTAAACAATTTATTTGAAAACAAATCTAGAATACAGACTAATAAGTCTCTATATGATTGTAAACAATTTATTTGAAAACAAATCTAGAATACAGACTAATAAGTCTCTATATGATTGTAAACAATTTATTTGAAAACAAATCTAGAATACAGACTAATAAGTCTCTATATGATTGTAAACAATTTATTTGAAAACAAATCTAGAATACAGACTAATAAATCTCTATATGATTGTAAACAATTTATTTGAAAACAAATCTAGAATACAGACTAATAAGTCTCTATATGATTGTAAACAATTTATTTGAAAACAAATCTAGAATACAGACTAATAAGTCTCTATATGATTGTAAACAATTTATTTGAAAACAAATCTAGAATACAGACTAATAAGTCTCTATATGATTGTAAACAATTTATTTGAAAACAAATCTAGAATACAGACTAATAAGTCTCTATATGATTGTAAACAATTTATTTGAAAACAAATCTAGAATACAGACTAATAAGTCTCTATATGATTGTAAACAATTTATTTGAAAACAAATCTAGAATACAGACTAATAAGTCTCTATATGATTGTAAACAATTTATTTGAAAACAAATCTAGAATACAGACTAATAAGTCTCTATATGATTGTAAACAATTTATTTGAAAACAAATTGATCCTTCTTGATTAGACTGTCGTAAACTCGTCAATCATGTTGTCAAAATTAATATTCTCAAGTGTTTCTCTTTCGATGCTAAGGAGTGCAAGATCATTCAGACCAGGGGTCGGCAACCTTTTGCTAATTGTGTGCCAAACTAGGATTTCTAAACCGTTCAGCGTGCCAACAGCCTAAAAGTCAACCTGCTCTATTATAATTGTTTTATTTGATTTTTTTATAAGACAATTTAACTCCGTAGCAAGACCAAGGCCAAAAGCAAAGGAAAGTTATGGAAAAAAACGGTAAAGCGTTTTATATTTAATAACAATAATTAACGCTTTGTGATTATCAACTTTTTTATTTGCATTTATACCAAAAATAATATTTTCAAACTTTCACATTTTTGGTAATGATTTTGTAAACATTATCATTTGGTTGTTCAGATAAGGATCTAGTAACTGATAATAGTGATGATAGTTTGTTCTCATTTTAACTGAGATTGTCTTTAATTTGCTTAAAGACCAAGTGGAGAGCTTTTTATCAAAATTTAGTTAACATTAGATTTTGATAATAAATAGTGTATTCAGTATCTGAATGTTAATAAAAATCATTTAAACAAAATATCAAAGATAACTTTTAAGTAATTAGTTCAATATATATGGCATCCTTCCATCCTCAAGGGACGATGGCGCAGTCTCCTTTCTCTCTGCCTCTCGCCTTTCTCCTGGCTCGTTTCTCTTCGCTTCTTTCTAAGAGGGTGGCTTCTGCAGCTTGAGTGCCCTCGCGCACCTTGGACCGTCAGGAGCGTTCCTCAGCATGGCTCTCCCACGTGTTGGGCTCAATGCGTGCCAGTAATAAGTCTTTCTTGCAGACGTCTTTGAACCGCAGGCAAGGGCGACCCCTCTTTCTTGTACCGGCTGCCAGCTCTCCATACAGTAGGGCTCTTGGGATGCGCTCCGCACTCATCCTGTGGACATGGCCTATCCATCGCAGGCGCCTCTCACTCAGGATTGAGTTTATGCTCAGCATATGGCTTCTCCTGAGCACCTCCACATTTGTGACTCTTTCCTGCCATTTGATGTGGAGTATTGCAGGTGAAAGCTATTGAGCTGCTTAATTTGCTTAGCGTATGTAGCCCAGGTCTCGCTTCCATAGAGGAGTGTGCTTAGCACACAGGCCTGGTAGACAGAGATTTTTGTCCTATCAGTGAGTTGAGCATTATCCCATACTCTTTGGTTGAGCCTTGCCATTAAAGATACTGCCTTGCCGATTCTGGTTTGTATTTCTTTTTCCAGGGACAGTGAGCTTGAAATGTTGCTGCCAAGGTATGTGTAGTCCTCGACAACATCCAGAGTGTTTCCCTCAATTGAGATTGCTGGGATGCATTCTGTACCTTGCCTCATAATATTGGTCTTTTTTAGGCTTATTGTTAGGCCAAATTCTTTGCACGCCTCCGAGAATCTACTGACCAGTTGCTGGAGTTCTTCCTCTGTATGTGAAACAAGAGCTGCATCATCAGCAAATAGCAATTCTCTGATTAATACGGTTTCCACTTGGCTCTTTGCACGTAGTCGGGCTATGTTATAGAGATTTCCATCGGCCCTAGTATGGATGTTCACGCCCTCGGAGCAGTTCTCAAAAGCATATCGGAGAAATACTGAGAAGAAGATACCAAAGAGTGTTGGTGCCAGGACGCAGCCCTGTTTGATCCCGCTACACACTGGGAATGGTTCTGATGTGGCGCCGTCGAAGAGAACTGTGCTTTGCATGTTGTTATGGAAAGCCTCAATAATACTTAGTAGCCGGGGCGGACATCCAATCTTTTTCAGTATGCTAAAAGATCCAGTGCGGCTAACTAGGTCAAATGCCTTAGTCAAGAATGTATGCAATGAAGAGGACCTTCTGCTGTTCCCGGCATTTTTCTTGTAACTGGCGCAGTGAAAAAACCATATCCATAATTGACCGGCCAGCCCGAAAGCCGCATTGGGATTCTGGGTAGACGTTTTGTGCCAGATTTTGCAGGCGTGCCAGAACCACTCTTGCAAAGGCCTTTCACACAATACTGATTAGTGATATGCCTCGATAGTTGTTACAATCGTTACGGTCACCCTTATTTTTGTAGAGGGTTACTATCTTGGCATCCCGCATGTCTTGTGGGATGTGGCCACTTTCCCAACACTCGCAGATGAGGTCGAGCAGAGGCTTTAGTAATAATGGCTTACCGCACTTGAGGACTTCTGCAGGGATGCCATCGTTTCCTGGAGCCTTTCCACTACTGAGGTGATCAATGGCCTTACTGAGCTCCTCTATCGAGGGCAGGGCATCGAGTTGATCCAGCACTGGTAGTGCTGGAACTCTATTTAGGGCGGAGTCAGAGACAACGTTCTGCATTGCGTAGAGTTCCAGATAGTGCTCGGTCCAGCGCTGCAACTGCTTGTCTTGTTCAGTTATCACCTCACCTGTCTTCGACTTGAGTAGAGCTGACTTTGAAATTAGGGGTCCAGTGGCCTTTTTTATGCCTTCATACATTTTTTTTGGCATCTCCTTGATCGGCAGCAGATTGGATACCTATGCACAGATCAACCCAGTATTTGTTGGCGAAGAAGCGTGCGGTCTTCCGGGCTATGTTCCTGGCGTTTCTGAGTTTTTGCAACGCATCAGGTCCTGGGGCAGCTTTGTAGGCCATTTGGGCTTTTCTCTTTGCCTCCGTCACGGGCTCCATTATCTCCCAGTTGGCTTCAAACCAGTCTGCTCTTTTTCTTTCCTTTTTCCCAATGACGGCAATAGAGGTGTTGTAAATGGTTTCGCGAAGGTGAAGCCATGTGACATCGATATGTTCTGGCACATTTTTTCCTGCATCATGGCTCTTGGAGACGTCTTTCTGCGAGGTAAGGTCTGTGTGGGCTGAACTAAGCTTGTTATTGAGTCGCTCCCTGATCTCCGGGCTATTAGTATGGCATGTGTTTATGCGGGTTTTCCCTTTTCTCTTAGAGTGGTGAAGCTTCTTTGGGGTTATTTTTATTTTGCTTGCGACCAGTGAGTGGTCTGTGTCGCAGTCAGCACTGTGGTAGCTACGTGTTTGGAGTTCACTGGCCAGTTCTGAGCGCCTGGTGATAATGAGGTCAAGCTGGTGCCAATGCTTGGAGCGAGGGTGTCTCCAGGACACTTTGTGGATGTCTTTGCATTTGAAGAAGGTATTAGTTATACACAGGTTATGAGCGCTGCATAGCTCGAGCATTCGCTGGCCATTGTCATTCATTTTGCCAATTCCGTGTGTACCAATAGTGGTAGACCAGGCTTTGTGATCCGCTCCGACTCTGGCGTTAAAGTCACCAAGGAGGTATAGACTCTCATGTTTGGGGATATTTGACACTACTGAATCCAGAGATTCATAAAAATGGTCTTTTGTTTCTGCTTCAGAGCAGAGAGATGGGGCGTATAGGCTGAGGATGTGCGCTGTACCCATGGATGTTAGTAGTTTGATGCCGAGTATCCTCTCAGTGCCTTGTGCCACTTGCTCAATGTATGTCATTAGTGAGTTTTTAATGGCAAAACCAACACCATGTTGCCTTGGTCTGTCTGAGGGCAGTCCCTGCCAGAGGAACGTATAGTTTGCTTCACTTATTCTGCCATTGTCAGCCAGCCGTGTCTCCTGCAAGCATGCAATGTCGATGTTTAGTCTGGAGAGTTCCTTGTCTGATTGCAGTTTTCCTCATATCTTCTGTTGAAGGAAGGTCATTGTAGATTCCAGAGCACATGGTTCGAATGTTCCAGCTTGCAAGTCGAAGTACTGGAGACTTCTTGCTTGTTCTTTTTCCTGGTGCTTGGCTTATGGCTCGCTTGTTGAGTTAAGCACTCTGATCCCCATGCACCCAATGGGGCAGGCAAGCCATGGCTGAACATCACCTTATTGGCTGGGGGCTGCCCAGCTTGAGGTGGGCGGTAGATGCTCAGTGAGACGTGAAAATCTCTCCCACCGTCTGGAGCGACCCCTGGCGCCTAGCTCTACGCCAATCGAGCAGTAGCTTATAACCGGTAGACTGCCGCTCCACGTGTTGTGCCTACGCCTTGCAGCGAAGCTGGAGTGACCTCTCCAGGTTGGGGTGAGGGAAGTCGAAAAGGAGGCCACGATGGCCTGGGCGATGCTCAGTCAGGCCAGCTGTTGCCCATGCAGCAGGCCCTCTCTCTCCACGCTGATGGCGGTTCCACGGGAACAGCGAGCTGATACAGCGTGTGACCATTTGCGTCGCAGGAGTTGCCAGAGAGATAGCGCGTTCGCTATAAAACTGCCTTAGGGACTCCATCTCCTGATTTTCTGTTAGGGTTTACTCCCTTAGCCTCTCCATGAACAGGTGTAGCCGCGAGGCAGCGGAGGTTTGAGATCAGAGTTTCCTTCTCCTAGATGAGCTACCTATCAAGGTTTACGAGCCCCATCTGCCCGAAGCTGCTGGTTTTAAGGCGCCAGCGACCTGCCTTCGCCCCTTCTCCTGTTAGTTGAAACATGGTCCGCCAGACTTTGTAACCAGTCGTTCGAGAAGGCCAGGAGTTGGATTTTGGTTAGCAGAGGCTATTTGAGACGCAAGCCATGAGGATATTTCGAGAGGAGTGGGTGCTTATTTCCCACCCCCATCCCCGGCAGTACTAACCTTGGACCACAATTAGTTCAATATTTGCACTTAAATGTGTGTGTTTTTTGGAGGACATGTCCAAATCTCGTAGCCATTTGAGATGATTTTATTTCCGGCATCATAGGAAAGTGACGTAAGAGAAAGAATTTAGAGTAGGAAAAATGAATATTGTCACGTGTTTTGAATCTATTGCCACATGTTTTGAATCTTTTCCCGGTTCTTATTTTTAACAAAATGGTTAAATATAGATTTATAGCGTCGAGTTTTGTTTATTTGTTTTCTTTCTCAAACGTCACTGTCGTATGAGGCTATTCCAAATCTCGTTCCTTTGAGAAAAACCTCTTCACTTGGTCTTTAACGCTACTACAAAATAGAAAATGACTATAATAGAGCGGAATTCGTATGTAGTAATCATACAAACTGGGTAGTTAATGTAATGTTTAAAAAATATGTATGAAATGTTTTAGTCATATAGATCTAATATTTATATAATTTTCAACTAAGTTTTACAGTTTGGTCATTATAACGTTATAAGTTGTAGGCCATTTAGTCTATTATAAAAGAAAAATAAGAAACACAATATTATAAATAATAGCATAAATAAAACGGGCTAGTTATCTCCCTTTAATTCATATAAAGTTTCTAATTTTGATTCAATATCGATGCCAAACAAGTTATGTTTTGTAATATAACATATATTACTGACTAATCATTTTTTTAAAATATAAATCCAGCATTATGGTATTCATTACAATATTTAATTATTAGAGATATACAATTGATTTACGTTCAACAGTTGTAGATAAAATTTCCTTCATTAATTGTTTGTCCATTTAACCCACTTGTTTAACCCGTCCTTGTAAATGCGTTCAACTGTCGCTCTGTCATTCAGAAACATCGTCTTCAACAGTCAGTTTTCCTCATTAAGAACTGGAAAATGTTTCTTTTTTCATCAATAAAAAAACATCTTTTTTCATCAATAAAAAAAACACCTCTTGGAAGTCTCTCGCGTGCCATTGAAAATCACTCTGTCTGCCAAATTTGGCACGCATGCCCTAGGTTGCCGACCCCTGACTCAGACGATCTTGTCCCATTGAATTAAATAAGACGAAATAAGCTTCAGTTTGCTGAAGGACCGCTCACAGCTTACAAATGAAACCGCAATCGTTAGAAGTATTTGCAGTGAAATGCGCAGATTCGGAAAAACGTCATCTCCATATGAAACAATAAAACCAAGAAGATCCAAAGGAGTATCTGGTAGAACTTCAGTTCGGGCGCTAAACAGCATTTTGCAGTCTCCGATTTCTGTGCACAATGCGTGACTTTTGACGTCACTGTCGTAGAAATTTTTCAATTTTGTCGAGGTGTATCGACATTTGTCTTAGCGAGAAGAGTTTCGACGTCTAGTAAAAATCCAAATTTGGTGTTTAGCTTTTTTTTTTAGACGTAAAAACCGTATTGATATCTCCTGAGTCTATCAAATACGCTGTTCATAACACGTGCAATTTCTTCTTCTGCAGAAAGTCCTGCAACTCTTGCTAATTCTTCTGTCAACCTCGATTCCAAAAGTTACGCATCTTGTTTTTCCATTGTCCAGACCTGTCTACCCTGGAAAAACGCTTGGAGTATTCTTGAGAAGGCTAAAGTGTACTTTTCCGAGGTCAAGTGTACTATGTAATAATAATTGTCATCTATCGCACCAATTATTCAAAATAATAGTCATTAAAATTTAAACAGTTGTTTCATTTAATGTTTAAAACAAGCAAAGAAAATCTGTTTTGTATTTTTAGCATAATTTAATAAATCTATGTTGAAAATGTTAACAAAATAGACAGCTGGTGTGTGTTCAATAATTTTTCTGTCCTCCTCCATTTGGTTACTTCAGCTAGTTGTTTGGTCATTCTTTTTTAGACTCTGGTAGTATGCCCCTTTCAGCAGTTTTAAGTCTTTATCATTAAGAGCCTTTACAGACTCCAAAATGCCCACTGGCCGGGACTTGAGCACCAGAAGGCTCCCCATGGTCTGGTCAGACATTGAGGAATGCTGTGGTGTCCGGTTCTTCCTGACACAGCTGAAAACACGTTCGCCTTGGGCACTGCTGTGTGGTATGGTGAGAAGCCCCAACATCACATTCGCCAAGTCTTCAAACATCAAGCTGTCAGTATCTTCATGCTTCATTTCAGCAATAGAAAACCAATTCTGTTTTTGATGCACCCTGACACATCAGTAGATTGATATAGGCAGACCTGCTCAGCAACTTTGTCTAGTGAGGTGTTGGTGACCAGGACAGGAAATCTGTTGATGATGAATTCTAGATTGCTGAACCTGCAAGACTCCTGCAATTTGACGTCTGCCACTTCTGCATGCATCAACAAGTCAACATCGACGCCACAGCCTTTGTCAGCACATCAGAGCACGATGTTGCAAATCATTGCTTCTGCACGAGTCACATCATGCTGAAGTTACTCCTCCCCAGCGACGGGCTCAGGCTTCACAAGAAAAGACCTAATATTTTGTGTATGCCTAGACTTTTCTTTCTCAACAGCCAGTTTCTGGTGCGACTCCGATTCGTCATGTCTCTTACAGTCATAGAGCCCTCCGTGTACCACCAAGAAGTCGATATGACAAATAGTGCAGTGTGCCGATGTGTCACTTTTCAATGACACATGCAAGTACTTATATTTCATAGAATATTTATTTATAAACTTTTGCTTCCGAGCAGAATACACCTTCGCTTTTTTACTCGGAGCAGACTAGGAAGCTTCTTCGTCATCTGTTTCATGATTTCGTGCACGCTGTGTAAGTTTGCTGTCAGCCATACTTTTGATAGCCGAATTTGGACATTTGCGAGAGAGGAAAAAAAGGATATCAGGTCAAGGTCGCCGCGCCGTGTAACAAGTTAGGTACTACTAACAATGTAGGGCCTACAGCGAGCTCCGTGTTGTACAAAAACAAGTTTATAGTGACGACTTTACATCATTGAATCATTGATAGTAATAATTGAAACCCCGACGTTGAGCCGAGATCAAATCTATTAATAAATAGTTGCTTTCGTTTTAGTAGGCTGATAAACAAAAGTTTTATTGTAATGAAAACAACGAGTTTTAATCTCTCCGTTAGTAAAATAAAACGTCAAGAATTTAAAAGAAAGCCGCGAGTAAAGCGTGCGTGATGTACAGATTGACCTAAAGACAAATTCGCGTGAAGTAGGCTTATTACCGATTGCCGTGTCAGACAATAAAAACGTTGACTTCTTGGAGATTTATATAGATCTAGACTATAGCCTATGAAACTACAGGTCCAAAAAAAAGCTACATTACGGGATTGCGCTAAAAAAAAGTTTTTAAAACTCAGTAGGCACGAATAGGCCACGAAAGCAAAAACTAGGGAAACCCTGACCTAAAAATAAATATAGAATCACACATGCGTTTTATTTCGCCTTTTAAGTTTTCATGAAAGAAAAAAGTTGATCATTTATAGTTTCCCAAAACTTAAATTGGCCGATAGCCGGCAAACTCTTGCACCCAAGCAGAATAGCCTACCCCTTCGCTTTTTTACTCGGAGCAGACTCGGAAGCTTCTTCGTCATCTGTTTCATGATTTCGTGCACGCTGTGTAAGTTTGCTGTCAACCATACTTTTGATCGCCGAATTTGGATATTTGCGAGAGGAAAAAAAGGATATCAGGTCAAGGTCGCCGCGCCGTGTAACAAGTTAGGTATTGAAACTGACGATATCCATTTTTGACCAATCAAAACATCGGTTTTATGTAACTGCGGTTTAGTGATCGTCTAATTACCGAAAAAAAATAGAAATAAAAACGAAAAATTGCGAAATCATATTTTTTTTATTCAAGAAGTCGTATTTTTAAGACGCTCGGTGTAACAGCCGTATTTTGTATCCTAAAGCGTACGAAAATACGCCCAAAGCGTACGGGTAGGCAGGTCTGATTGTCTACCACAACCTGGCTCAAATTATCACGAATGTTGACAAGTTCTTACTCCAGCGATTCAAGATTAGATGCTTGCTGCTTCTTTGAAATTCATAAGATCCTGCAACAGTCTCTGGACACGATCAATTTTCCCAAGTATGACGTTACAGAAATGTAACAAAACAAGGAAGTTAGAGTTTAATATACCTGCCAGCAAAGTTTATGCATCACTTCTGGTGTCAGGCGTCATAGTTGCATCTTCTGATAATTTTTCCAATAGCCCTACTAGTTCATCTAGTCCTTCATAAATAGCTTTAACAGCTTCTGATCGTGCACTCCAGCGTGTTTCAGACTCCATCTTCACTGTGATTGGCACAACTCTTTTTAATTCGCCCCAACGAGTTGTTGAACAAAAGAAAAAGAAATATATACTTTCAACTGTTCCAAAAAATTAGATAAGAACTGGATCCTGTTTGGCTGAGTGTATACTCATGCTGAGTAGCCTATATTTGACTCGAAATTATCCAACCTGTATAATTGTTAAAACCAGATACCACTTTCAGTACATGAAGAATAATATTTGAATCCGAACTGATCTTTGTTTAAAAAAAAAACGCCATCAGCAATCCTACATTGTGGATGTGTCATTTGTTGTATGAGTAGAATGGCGCCCCTTAATGGGGCGCCAAAATCATGCTTGCCAACTGGTTTGTAATGAAGATATTTGTGGAGTTCCAAAATTCAATCTTGCAAACGTATTTGGGATACATTATTAACATTAGTTTACATCACAATAAAATTAAATAATTAGTTTTAATGCTCATTTTGGCGCCCCCTAACGTGGCGCCCGGGGACATATGTCCCCCCTTGCCCCTCCCTAGCTACGCCACTGCCCCCTTCTCTAGTGTTTCAAGGTTTAGTGATGTAACTATTGGTGTTACTCTTGTCTGTTGTGAATATTCACGAGTAATGAACCTTGAAGCTCTATTCTGAATTTGTTATAATTTTTTAATGTTTTCTTTAGTTGATGGGTTCCATACAGATCCTGCATATTCTTGTATAGGCCTAACTAATGTGAGATAGCATTTTAGTTTTATATTCTTATTACATTTGTAAAAGTAGGCCTACCTTTTTATGAATCCTAATTTTTTGTTTGATTTTTTAATTACTTCATCAATATGAGGATTCCAAGAGACCTTATGATTTATCATTACTCCTAGATACTTAGCATTGTTAGTTTGAGTTAGTTCTTTACCATGAATGAAGTAGTTTTGAAATTGTTTCTTTTTCTTAGATAGGCCTACCCTTATTAGCTGGCATTTTTTTTTTTTGATGAAAAGACATACTCCTGTTTGATTCCCATTTTTGTAGATCATCTAGATCTTTTTGTAGGAGTTCACTGTCTTTTCCTGTCTTTATTATTCTATAAATTATGAAATCATCTGTAAACAATTATATATATATAGTCCAAGGTATACACAGGGGCGTATTTAGACAGGTTCCTCATGTTCCTATGGAACAGGGGTCCCCACAGAAAAGGGGCCCCCACACATTCCACCCCCCCCCCAAATTTTTTTTAGTCCTTTCTCTTGCCAATTAGAATAGTTTTATCACATTTATGGCCAACATAAGTAACAAGGCTGCAGAAATGATCCATGAATCCATGCACTTCAAGATTTCCTTTCTAGAGCACATGACTGTAATGGGCCGTATTGCTGCTGAGAGTTAACACCCTTGCCCCTTTTACAAGTCAATCTTTTATGACTGACTTGTAATTTACAAGCCCATTATACAGGCCCATTAATGATTGTCGTCACACGATAGCACTTCGTCAATGAGGAGAAAATACAATAGACTTCGTGCTTTGGTTCTGAACAGCAACCCGCCAGCAGTCTGGGAACCATGCATCGCAGATTCCCTGAACTTAGTTCAGCTGAAAGATGTTCATCAGATGTGTCATTTTTGACCTACTGCAACATTGTTATACTTTTTTGTTCACAGCATCTATCCACCGTTACGAGATTTGAACACAGAAATGGCAATATTTTGGTGTACCAGTGTGTGTAACAAAGAAACTGTCAAAAAACAAGCTAGTCTTGCCGGTATGATGCGAAGAAAGCATTTGCGGCAGGTGTTACGAAACATAGTTTCGTAATAATAATAATAGTATTAAATGTATATTGTTAATTAAAAACGAATTTCGAATTTACTGTAGGAAGATAGACTATCTACGGGGTTCGCCGTATTCATAACAGAAACAAGCTTAGCGTCCGGTCTATTTTGATACTGGTACTTAAAAAGTATTCGATTGCCAAAAAGATAGAATATTTTCTTATTGAACCTTAGTGACGTCAGCAATTCTAGACGCTTCCTAGAGCATCTCGATTATAAAACATATTCGCCCATTTCGCGTCTATTTAAGAATCGTGCACCACTCTTCTGGGCTCTTCATTGCTAGTCCAGCATAGGGAAAGCATGTTCAATTATAACTCTTGAGTTCGTTTATGTTTTTGTTCCTTTTTTGGATTTTTCATGTGTAATTTCACATAATGAATTACCTGAATATTATATCTGCAATTACTATTTTAACACATATCTACTGTGTAGGGCTTACACGCTCGTATCAATGTTACTACTTGGATTATCATTATTTCAACTTTGTAAATATCTAACATATTCAGAACTTTTTGTTCTACAGTAATAAAAATATCAATGTTGATTTTCTACGCTGGATTTATTTAATTATTAAAGTTATTTGCGTGTGATTCTAACACCTAATAATTCTATAGTCCTAATGAAACACAGATACAATTCAACTTAAACTAAAAGCCAATATAATAACTTATTCACTAAATGAATAATACACTCCATGTTACAAATGCTCGACTCATCCAGTGAAGATGAATCAGGACCACCCTTAGACACATCAAATTAAACATTGAACTAATATATTATAAATATATTACTGCTGTGCTGATCAAATTAAACCAATTGTTTATAATTTCGAATGACGGCATAATTCAGTCGTATTCGTCAAAAGGGGGCTCACACGTGCCAAATACATAATTCAACTACTCATGACAGCACTAGCATATGTCATCTATTTCTTTAATAATACATAATTAAAGAACTGGCTTGTCTATCTAAATATAGGCCTATGGAATTTACATCCTAGACGCTTGACCAGAACACTGCACTGGCTACCCATCAACAACCGGATCTCATATAAGCAGGCTTCTCTCTGCTATAAGTGCCTGAATAACTGTGCCCCGGATTACCTTCGCTCTTGTCTGGAGCTCTACACCCAGTCTCGCCCACTTCGTTCGGCTTCTGACGCGCTTACTCTGCGGATCCCTCGTGTGAGGCTAGTGTCCGCTGGTGAACGTTCATTTTCCTACGCAGGACCGTCCGCTTGGAATCACCTCCCTTTACAGCTTCGCCTGAGCCCTAACTATGACACCTTCAGGAGCCGGCTGAACACTCACCTATTTCGTCAGCAGAATTAGCGTATTATTACATATTTCGTTGTCTGTATTGTGTAACTGTCGTCAGAACGCTATATAAGCACCGTTATTATTATTATTATGTACGACAGTGCTAGATGACTGTCACGATTCTGGAATTAAATCGTAACCTTATTAGTACTCATGGATAGATCATAGCGCAGAAGTAGTGTAGAACTAGAAACATAGGTTAGCGTAGAGTTAGATTAGGGAGTAGAAAGTAGCCTGACGCCATTACCTCTTTCCCTCTTCTCGCGCAATAGGAACACCCCAACCACTCTTCTCCTCACCTCTCTTTAACCCTCTCTACACTCTGTCATTCCCGAATTCAGAGTTTGCTACTTGATTCAGCCAATTGGTATTACACTATTTGTATGTGTGATTGTATGTGTGTGTATTCTTTAATGTATGTATATATATATATATATATATATTCTATTATGCTGTCAATTATGATTCATGTTGTATTCGGATAGTAAATACTCATTTATTTTGCTAAACTCAGCATACACGTAAAACCCCCACCCACCTGTAGAAACCCCCACCCACCTGTAGACACCCCCACCCACTGCTACACCTTTTTTATTATCTCCCCTCTTCGTCCCCTACTCAGCGCCCGTGGGCATAGCCCTTGATCCACTCGTCGTAGTGACATCTGGAGCGAAGCGTCTCGCACATACGTAAGCACCTTGGGCTGCACTCGACCAGAACCAATAGAGACAGGTACATCAAGGGAAATAAGTCATTATCTTATCCTTTGTATCTCCGTATACGTCTACCCACCCCCCCTTTTCCCCTGGGCCCCACCCCGCAAAAGTCGGCGGTACTAATTGCTCGCCTACACCCACCCCTAATTTTCCCCCCAATAGTCAATCTTCTATGCAAGTATATTTCAAACCAGCCAACCAGAACATATGCAATTCTAAACTAATGTAGCTATCCAATCAAATTGACCACTGATCACGTGACTAAAATGCACGAAAGCGGGCTTAACTAGTTTTAGGACACTTGGGCTCAAGCGTGAGGCGGAGAAGGTTGTTCGATTCTAGCCTCCACTTATTCAGTTGTTCCATAGGATATACCGCCTGCATGTGTATAGATAGATATTCTGTCAGTCTAAGTATTTTCATGAACACAGCTACGTTTGCCTAAATTTTGGGATAACCTAGCAGTACCATGTGTTGAGTGTTAACTGAAGCCTGTGCAAATTCATATATGTATCTTGCCATTGAGTGAAGAATTGAAATGATAATAAACACCTGAACTTAACCAACGATTTATTTGCCTGCTTAGAACTATTTGTTGTGTCCGTCATAATATCTAACGAGCCAAGAGAGAAATAATAATTATTCCAGGGCGATTCCAGTCACAGTAATTCATACCCCACGACGACCTGCCACTACTACCCCCCTCAACTACGACTCCGCACCCCTCTCATCGCCCAACTTCTGCCAGGTTGATGTCCTAATCGTAAACACATCCTGACAATGACCACTGGTATATCGTCGAGGCAACACTGAATAACTGATTGCTAAATATCACCAGTTATCACATCAGGGATCAGTGGTGTTTTATTCACAGGCAATCTCTTGATACAAAAAGCTTTTCATTCTATTGCCGATGATGATGACGAAAAGCCATCACCCGTTAACAGGCTGATGCCACTAATGGCCTCTTTAACCAAATGTCATCTTTGGGGTTGAATAGATATTCTGTATTTTGGAATGATGTTTTAGAACGTCTCAATGCCACACGCAAAGCCCTTCAAGACCCAAACATGAGCCTCAATATTATCGTTGACTGTCTCAAGTCTCTCAAAACCTTTGTTGAATCCAAGCGAAACAGCTTTGATGAGTATGTAGCTCAATGAAAAGTGAAGTCTGGGACAGCCCGATATGTTAAAATAAATACCAGACAAAGTCTTCGCAGTGTTCGTGTGGACTATGGACAGGCACAAGAACCAGAGTTATCACCAAGAGAGAACTTCCGTTTGGACAGTTTTCTTCCAGTTAAAGACCAGTTGAAGCAATCACTTGATCGGCGTATTAATGCATACATTATTGTTTGGGAACTATTTGAATTCCTTGGCAAACTTAACAATATGTCAGCTGATGAAATTCAAATGCAGCTGTGAAATATGTCCAAATAAATGCAAAGATCTGGACGATTGTATCGGTAATGAACTGGTTAAATGTACTGAATTATCCAAGCAACATGCTGATTTAATGAAGATAAACAAAACGTAGCTTTGGATATGAACAGTTAATTTACAAATTGATTATTTATCAACGTCTTTTCCAAACATTGAAGATGCTTATGGCTGCCAATGCATTTAGTGAACGATCATTCTACAAATTGAGTAAATAAAACAAACAAGCTGCGTACAACCATAACTCAGGAGAAGCTGTCTGCCCTAAGTCTACTCAGTATTGAATCAGACATCTTGAGTGAATTGGACTTTAAATTACTTTAAAGACATCATTGAAGAATTCGCCCTTCCTAAAGTACGAAGACTTAATGTTATGTTAACGTATTTCTTCCTTTTAGTTAAGGCTTATAAACTATTCTTTTTTTACTTTAAAAAAAAATATATTGTATTGATTATGTTATGTTAATTCAATGAAAAAAATGTATTTGTTTGATATATGTACCGTACAAAAAAAAAACACAAAAAAAGAAAACATGAAATAAAACACAAGTTTAAAAATATTTTTTTAAACATCGCTCATTAAGATTCAGACCAGAATAAATCATAAAGACTATAGAGGGCGAGTAACTGTCAGAAACGGTCAAATAGAGACTGAACTTAACTAGCAAATAATGCAACAAATACTTTAAATATGAGTGTTCAAACGAGCAACTGAAGTTAAATGAAGTGTAATGCTAATTTGCTTGCCAAATCGGCAGTCAGACAGAGTGGATTATATACTGGTTATCATTTAGCATCAGCAATACTGTACACAGGATAATACAGCAATGTCGGAAGGCACTGCTGGGGCGAGGTCACGAGGGGCCCCCACATAAATTTAGGAACAGGGCCCCCCACAAACCTAAATACGGCCCTGGGTATACAGTATACATATTGTGTAGGCCTTTGAACGAGCCCTCAATTTGACTCTGAGACAATAATCTTCTGCCCATCTTAGCAAGACTTAAAATAGTCCTAGGAAAAAAGTACAACCCTTAATGGTCAATTGACATGTAAAAAAACTTTGAGTTGCAGAGATTAGTAAAAATAGTAGACTAGCATCACTCACGATAAAGAAGAAGAAGAAAAACAGACCCCAAAACACAGCTGGCAGAAGAGAGAACTATTATGACCGAATTATGTAAATCTTTGGAGTTATCTCCCCTTGCAGCCATCAATATTTTGGCGTCTTGTCTCCCCCTGTTTATGCTGACAGCAGACGAAACAGGGGGACGCTACCGAAAGCAGTCCGTTAGATTACAAGGGATGAGGGGGGAGCAAAAAAAAACTGAGCAAGGAAACATAAGCGGGGGGTAATGGCGGGAGTTTTGACTCTCGGCTGTCATCTCTCAGCATCGCCTCCCCTTACTCTGGAACTCCTCCCCCCCCCCACATCCCCCACGGCTCTTCCTCCCGCGGCGAAGAGTTTACAAACTCGGGGGGAAAAATCGCTGGAGTAGATAGCGCCGAGTTATCTCGCCATGAACCGGTCTTTCATGGGGCTATGTGTGTACAGTTTGAATCAAAAGCCCTCGCTTCGGCCTCGGAAGCGGATTACATCCACAATAATTTTTTTTTTATTCTATAATATGAACACCTGAAGGGTGAGGTACAAAGGGAGATAAATCTACTGCCTAAATGTAAACAAAGAGTTGCTGTTAATTAAAACAAAAAATTACGTCCCCTTTCCTGTTATTTTTAAAAACATTTTTTGTTAGAACATTTGCTTGCAAAATGATGTAGAGTGTGAGGAAGTGGAGGAGAGAGAGAGAGGTGGGGGGAGGGGTTAAAGTGGATGTACTAAGTACCCGCCCCTGACCTTCCGAGTTTCTAAATCACAGACAAGCTCTCTGTGATAAAAAGTCTCGTACACACACGGGGGGGTGGGGGCGGGGAGGGGGGGAGCTCTTGAAGTTTTCAACTAACATATTTGGATTAGCTGGTGAAGTGTGTTATCGCCCCTTGAAAATTATAAAAATATCAAGTGTAGCCTACGAATTTGAGGGCATCTTTGTCATGTCTGGCCCCAAGACGGCAAAAAGAAGAGAGAAAAAAATCAGCATGAGCATTTTTTAACAGTGTTCATGTTGTTTTGACCGACAGGTACTTTACTACTTACTATTTAGGCCTACTCTTTTTTAACGTAAGCCTATAGTGTAATGTATTTTAAAAATTGGATAGTTGTTTTTTTCTAGGTCACTAGCCAGCGGGCACACCACGTCGTATCGACGGGAGAAACCCCGTCGATACGACGTGGTGTGCCTTCTGGGTACGTTACTGAACTGCAGCCTTGCTCTTTACTGATCATAGTGCCGGTGAAGCAGCGTTCGTCAGTTTCTGTGGCCAACGGACATACTAATGGATTATGTGGCCAGTACAATGCCCAGCAGCTTTTGATTTACCCTTACAGATTTTAGTGCCTCGCACTGACAAATAAATTCATATTTAACCCCTTCACTTCCCAATGTCACTTATAAATCCCGCTTCAAAATGTGTAAGCAAGTAACCCATTTCAGACCATTTCGACCCACTCGTTTTGTGTGGCCAGCACAATGCCCAATCGCGGCCTTATTTATCCACAAGTACTTAAAAGAGGTAGGCATACAACAAATTAAAATCACATTATTTATATAGCGCTATTCATAACAAAGTCTACGAATGTGCTTTACATTTACCATATGTTATTAAAATAAATCGAAAAAGTGTGTTTTTAATATAGTGTCGGTTTGTTTAACTGTGTTCGGAAGTTCATTCAACCACAGGGGTAGACTCGGAGGCACACAGACCCGTGAACAAAAAGAAACTAGCTTCACCAGAATTCGATCAAGAGACAGTCGATTTGAAAGTGGTTTCAGTCGATATGAAAGTGGTTTGCCCGAAACGTTTGATTTGAATAAAGGTAAAAAATTAGAGATGTTTATGATTTTAAAATGGTCTTTTTATTTGTATTTTTAATTTTCTCTTGTTGGTTTAGACGTTTAGTTGCTGTTGTTCTCACATCTAGCGCCTTCCCAAGTGAAGATTAGGGAAACACTGCCCAGATTTGGAAGATACCAAGGAACTAAAAGACCAGGGGCAGACCAAAAAAAAACAACACAACACTACAGTTACAGTGCGCAGGAACCTGATCTGTTGAAAAATCTAGAACTGTCTTTTTTTGGGGGGCTGCACCTACAGTGTGGACCTGGCAGAATTCACAGATGAGGCCCATTACGGGGGTCAACAGTTAATGAAGGCAGTGACAGCAACATTCCGTGGAGTGCGACAAAGAGCGCATCATAGCACAAACGACCAATGTAGGCCTTTCACTGTACCATTATCTATCTCCAGGCATATAGATTATGTATTGCCTGCCAATGGAACAAGATAGACTGGTCGAGAAAGGGATGCTGAGGTCCTTCGCAATTCTCCCTCATAGAAAATAAGAAGCGCAAGTTCTTTAGCACACTAGCTAGTCACAGACCGAACCTATTGCCGAGATGCAATCATTGCTGATGCACACTTGGCAGAAAACATTTAAAAAAATGTCCATGGCTGAATATTAAAAGGGTTAAAGATAAAATAAATACAAAGACAAAACACACTGCACAGCCATAGCACAACCACCAAATTCTAAAGCCGCAATTTTTGAGAGCGGCAGATGCTAACGACATTTTGGGCAAAGAAACGTGGAGAAACCACAAAGATCTAGAAAGACGTGGCCAGTCTTCGAAATGAGGAACGAAAGACACCACTATTACTCCTATAACCAGCGATCACGGTACGTGGCCTGTCCCTACATTTATTTGTTAAGGTTTGAAATTCGTTAGACAGAGTAAAATTAACTTTTTTTATTTTGTTTGATTTAAATTTCCATGCCTAGAGTTTTTTTTATAATAAGTATCAGCCTATACAGGGAATTTCTTCAGATCAACCATCAGCTGGTTACTAGTTGAGCTTCCTATCCTCAGAATAACCAATCAAGAAACTGAGAGACTATCTTCTAAATTGGCAAAACCAAGAACCCAGCAGACATCAACTTAAAGCAAAGGCACCTGCAAGTTATCTGCCCACCAGTCGAACTTATTCCGTCTCTCTCTCTCTTTCTTTTAAACCAGTTATTTTTTTTTAAAACTTTAATTTAACACCTAAAGAATTTTTAATTCTTATTCAAGCAGCGTTTCCATAGAATAATTTTTCTCAGGTAAGGGTGTTCAAGTTTTATAGCATGTGGTTCCCGGGAACTCTTTTATTGATCTCAGTTCCAAAAAATACGTTTAACAGCAAACATGGGAGAATTGGCATATCTTAGCCAAGAATATTCAAATTTTCAACAAATGAAAACTAAACAAGTGACTCAAAAAAGGATGTTTTTTTAAGCAAGTTTCATCAGTTGAAAAAAAAAATTCTTGCATGCATAATATGATTAGAAAAAGTTTCTTTCAAGTTTGAGTGAAGTGTATAAAAAAAAAGGGAATATGTGGTCCATCGGGTGCGGATACTTGGACCACAGGAAGGGGAGAGCTGGATTATTAAGGTAAAGTTTTGAAAAAATAGTGAAGAGTTCATTCTAATGAATTTTTTTTTTTTTACAATGAAATAAAGCTACAATCACGGCAGTTTGATTTCTGGTAGTACATTATCATTTACAAATAGTGAAAGTGTTCAAAGTAACACTATGGGAGAAGGGGGATAACTGGGCCAACGAAGTTCAATATTTATACAAAAAACAAACAAGTGTTTGTAGCAATTTCAAGTTAAATTAACGGGGCGAAATTAGTGTTCTTATCACTATAAAAATGTTTTTTTTTTATAAAAAAAATATATTTGTGCCAAACTGTACTGGAAGTTCCATTTTGGCGAAGAGGGGTGGTTCACTAATTTTCACTAGAAAAGTTATCCCGGGTATCCCCACTCTCCCCTATGTAGTTTATGACGACGCCTCTGAATATTTTCCATTAAAGCTACAGAGTTGAGCACGGAGTTTTTACGGTGATGGGCGAGTTATAGCACCTCCCATTCTACCACAACTTTATTTTTTTAATATAGTTTTTTTTTTGCGTATTCCTCCGGTTTGAACCCGTTTTTTTTTTTTTTTACGAGCCATCTGATACATTCAAGAGATCCGTGAAAGCCACACCGCCACGAGCAGACGACTTGAGTGATACAATAACTGGCAGCGCTGCCCGTGGAGGACGGAGAGGGTTAATCCTTAAAACTAAACAACTTGAGATTTGCTTATAATGTAAGTATTTGTGTTGGCCTGGAAATTATGGAAAAGAAAAAAAAAAAACACGAGATTCTATGGTTTAAATACCCAGTTGTTTGGTAACAGTTAAGTCATATCAGGGTTATCTCTCTTATCAAGATCACAATTTGAGTTACTTCCACTTGTATGAATTTGTTTTGTGTTGAGCGAAAGTATTGTTGAAGATGTTTGTTGAATGCTTCAACTTTACAACTTGCATGCACTTTACATTTTACATTTAACTTTCACTAACATTATCTCCATTGTAACTCTGAAGTAGTAAACGTCTGCATTAAAACCGGTGTACTATAATGACCTATAAGTAAAGTAACCGTCCGACCAAATTGATCATAACGTCGGTGAAGCAGCGTTCAACAGTTTCTGTGGCCACGGCATATTAGGTGAAGTGTGGACAGCAAAGTGCCCAGCCGCCTTTACTTTACCCCCAACTAATGTCAGGTACCCATCAGAGCTGGGGTGGCGTGCCATTGCAAATCGCTCTGCGTGCCGAGTCTGGCACGCGTTTTCGTAGGTTGCCTACCCCTGTGTCTAAGTTCACCTTGCCACGTTGCCCGTCTGTGCTTATAAGCAAGATATTATACGTTTATTCTCCCGGCAACGTTAAATAAATATTGTTCTTCTATTTATAAGGGAAAATGTTATGATTATAATTTCTATCCAGTCTGAAAAGCAAACACGAACAGGTGCCGGTTTGGACGCTGCGATATTTTTCTTCTTCTCCTTCATACATGTGGCTTAAAATGTATCTTTTTTTTTCTTCTCTTCTCTTTGCTATGCAATTAGTCGGATTCGTTTATATAGGCCTACTAAAGGGGGAAATTGATGAAACGTTAATATTGATTTAATCTAGAATCGAATAGAGATAGAGAGAGAGGAGTAAATACACTCAAAGACCTTTAACTTATCAATGTCTACTTCCCGATTCATTGCCAAATATATTTTTTTTTCATGACGCTATACGTTTTATTTTCACAGAGAAAAAAATAATGTGGTTACTAATTTTCAATGCCAGGATGCCACTCGGGAAGAAAAAATACTTATAGGCCCACGCATAAGGAATAAGGAAAGTGTTTTTGACGATATGTTTATCTGAGCATTGTAGCATTTTGCTATTGTATTGTATTTCTAAATTAGAGTTTAATGCCATGTATTATTACTACTTTACTCTTGGCCCTTTGTGTCCTCTATGTGTATCTAGGTTTAGTGATTTGACTATAAGTGTTGCTCTTGTTAGTTGTGAATATTCGCGAGTAATGAACCTTGCAGCTCTTTTCTGAATTTGTTCTAATTTTTTAAATATTTTCTTTAGTTGATGGATCCCACACAGACGGTGCATATTCTAGTGTAGGTCTAATTAATGTGAACGTGTTAAAGAAGGAAAAAAAACCAACAATAATCGCTTGAATATCTTTTTGAAGCTCTATATTCTAGATTAATCTAGATCCACTTTAAATCATTCCAGACAGTAAAAAATAAATAATAAAAATCCTTTTTTTTTTACAGAAACATAGAAAAAAAAAGAAATTGATCTAGAGATGTAGAAAAAGCCAAAATGAAACTTAAGCCTATAATATAATTCAATCAGTTGGATTCATTTTGCGAACAGTATTTCTATTTTAACTTTCATTCTCACAAGTTTCTCTAATTACTTCCACTAATATATTTCTCGATCATTCTTTTTAAACTTCTTACATTTTAATGCCTCTTCTACTATTGTTTTTTCTTTTTAAATTTATTTAAGCAGAGTTCTTCCCCCTCTCTATTTGTCTTTTTAAAACCCCTGTTTCCTGTTGGTTTTTAATCCCTGGACTTAGCTGTAATAAGTTATTGGCATTGTCTGTGAGAAGCAGTAGATCTATGTCACTTTGCTGTAATAAGTTTTTGGCATTGTCTGTGAGAAGCAGTAGATATATGTCACTTTGCGGTAATAAGTTATTGGCATTGTCTGTGAGAAGCAGGAGATCTATGTCACTTTGCTGTAATAAGTTTTTGGCATTGTCTGTGAGAAGCAGTAGATCTATGTCACTTTGCTGTAATAAGTTATTGGCATTGTCTGTGAGAAGCAATAGATCTATGTCAATACAATTTTATGTTTTAAAACAATCAATTACACTATTTTGTTTACTGAATACAAAGAAAGTTAATCATTTTAACAATGTGATAAATCTTACTTCTTTAATGAATAAGGGTATGATGTCGAAATAGAGAAATATTGTTTCGCAAGAAAATCCGTGACAATCATGCGTCCATACGAAATAAATTATACAAGTGTTGTTTTCCTGTAAATATAATTTGAAAAAAAATTGTTTCTGTTACTGTGCTATAACTGTTTTTAAAAATAGTTCCATCTTTTACAATATTTTCATTCTACTAAAACATTTAGATATCTTTCTCTTGTTATTGACTTTAACTATTTAAGAGTGCACTGGTGATACATGGATAGGCTGGCTATACGTGGTACACAAGTGAGATAAGAACTAAATACATTGACTCTAAATATGTGGCATTTTACGTCTCGAGAGCTGATCCTTTCCCTTTGCAGGCCCTCATGTGGCTGAAGAGACCAATCCTGGACATAGAGGCACGGTCACACTTTGTGCAGAAGAAAATAGCGGAGGTGCACATTTTCTCCAACCTTCTTGTGCCTTGCGCGATCTTCCCCTGCAAGTCGGGAACCTTCATTGATCCATGCCCTCCAGGTGGGCCTATCCTGTGCCATGTCCTCCCGACTGATTGGGTCAATATGGAGGTGTTTCATGTCTCATTTGCAGACATCCACATATCTCAGTTTCGGACGTCCAGCAGATTTCTATCCTTTAACTAACGTTCCGTAAAGAATGTCCTGTGGGAGTCGACCCTGTAGCATTCGGTGTACATGACCTAGCCAGCTGAGTCGTCGGTTGCTGAGAATAATTATGGATGTCTTGACACCCCGCTATTTGCAGGACATCTGCAGACTTTAAATATGAAATCAACATAAAAAGGCAGCAACGACATAATAGGAGATAAAAGAGTAGACATTTAAAGACAAAATAAATCCAAATTTTATTAAAATAATGTTTTAACTTGTTAGTTATATAATATGTTTATTGCTAGAATAGTTTAGAGGTGAAATGAAATTTTAAAGTTCTCTTTGAAGACCTTGTTGGGAAAATACTAAAAGTTTTAGATGGTGATGACACGCAAGGGATTGCGCGACCAACACAAAGTTATCAGTCTTTTTCTTTTCCCCAACGAGTGTAGAATCAAGTGCGCCACTCAGAGGGCGCCAGCTTGACCTCTGAGTTTTCACGCCGATACGGGGCATGGTGGACAATCGGCAGCACGTTCGACTGGTGTTCCGAAGGGTCTGGGTTCGAATCCTGGTGAAGGCTAGGATTTGTTCCCGGGACTGGAGTGTGCCCCTGAGTCTACCCAGTTCTGGTGGGTACCTGACCATAGTTGGGGTAAATTAAAGGCGGCTGGGCATTGTGCTGGCCACACAATCACCTAGTATGTCCCTGAGTCTACCCAGTTCTGGTGGGTACCTGACAATAGTTGGGGTAATTTAAAGGCGGCTGGGCATTGTGCTGGCCACACAATCACCTAGTATGTCCCTGAGTCTACCCAGTTCTGGTGGGTACCTGACAATAGTTGGGGTAATTTAAAGGCGGCTGGGCATTGTGCTGGCCACACAATCACCTAGTATGTCCCTGAGTCTACCCAGTTCTGGTGGGTACCTGACAATAGTTGGGGTAATTTAAAGGCGGCTGGGCATTGTGCTGGCCACACAATCACCTAGTATGTCCCTGAGTCTACCCAGTTCTGGTGGGTACCTGACAATAGTTGGGGTAAATTAAAGGCGGCTGGGCATTGTGCTGGCCACACAATCACCTAGTATGTCCCTGAGTCTACCCAGTTCTGGTGGGTACCTGACAATAGTTGGGGTAAATTAAAGGCGGCTGGGCATTGTGCTGGCCACACAATCACCTAGTATGTCCCTGAGTCTACCCAGTTCTGGTGGGTACCTGACAATAGTTGGGGTAAATTAAAGGCGGCTGGGCATTGTGCTGGCCACACAATCACCTAGTATGTTCCTGAGTCTACCCAGTTCTGGTGGGTACCTGACCATAGTTGGGGTAAATTAAAGGCGGCTGGGCATTGTGCTGGCCACACAATCACCTAGTATGTCCCTGAGTCTACCCAGTTCTGGTGGGTACCTGACCATAGTTGGGGTAAATTAAAGGCGGCTGGGCATTGTGCTGGCCACACAATCACCTAGTATGTCCCTGAGTCTACCCAGTTCTGGTGGGTACCTGACAATAGTTGGGGTAAATTAAAGGCGGCTGGGCATTGTTTCTTCTAAACTGGTGAACGCTGGTAAAAAAAAAAAACGCTGGTTCACCGGCCTTATGATCAATTTGGTCCGAAGGAAACTTTACTTCGCCCGATACCCATCTGGGATCCGGTGCTATGAGGCGAAGAACGAGCCACGTCACAAAATGACCAAATAACGTATTCAAGTAATGTTGAGGTCCATGATTTTAAAGGGGAATGGCAGGGTGGCGCCGGGCGTGGGGGTATCGGGGGGGCTATACTTTTACATTACATCACAGAGCTTGGCACCCTGAAACTTGATACGATTACCTATATAAAAGATGGAAGTGTGTGTGTGTGGGGGGGGGGGGGGGGCTTTGTCTGGCGGTGGAACTGAAGGGGTGAGCGGCTAAAGACATTTGATTTACATCCTAATATCGCCTATCCTTGGTATTGTGCAGTGGGGGGAGGATAGTGTGTGTGTGTAAATGTGTGTGTGTGTGTGTGTGTGTGTGTGTGTGTGTGTAAATGTGTGTGTGTCTGTGTGTGTGTGTGTGAATCTGTTAATAAAGCAGACAGGTGCCATGTGTTAGGGGTAATGAGAAAGAGTGAATACGAACACATAAAGAAAAGAAAATAAGAGTTGGGTGTGAGGGGGGGGATGGGGGAATCCTATACACTATTTTATACAAGCAGAAGGCGGGGAGTTTTCTTTCTCTTTTATTTTTATGTTTAGAAAAACGTTCCGAAACAAGAAATGGGAGGGGAACTCTGGGAGTATTAACGATGTCTACGTCATACTTTGATAGCCCGAGGTTGTCGTCTGCGTCGTCTGCTAGGTCATAATTAATTAGGAATCCGGGAGTGGACGAGAAGTTGTGGGGCGCAGGAGGTGTGGGGCGCAGGAGGTGTGGGATAAGGAGATGTGGACGGGGAGGGGAAGGGGGGGTTAGGTGCGAAGTTTGGACACCAAGAACGTGGGTGGATGTGATGTAACGGGATGTTCCATCTTGTTGAGTGGGTAGAGACTCAAGATGCCTATAAGGAACTTTTTTGTTAGTACTGCAGTAACTGACATGGGCACTAGCGTGAACTGGTAGAAGCTCCACAAAACATTCCTATCCATTCATTAGAAACTGCACGAAGAGAGACAACAAGGTCCACGCTGTTGATCATATTGTGCACGAACTGAAAATATTTTTTTTAAAGATTTGAACTATATTGTCGGTCAGTTATTTGAGATTGATTTCGGGGCTAAGACTTAGCTCTTTGTCAGACTAAGCTCTTTGTCATGGTAAACACGGAGTAATAATAAATGATCTAGGAATCCACATATTGATGAAGTTTTTAAAAAAAAATCTAACAAAACATTAGGCGCCATACAAGGAACTTTTACAAATATGGTTATAAGGAGACCGGCTCAATCAGAGGCACGGTCACCTAGCGATTGGTTCAATCAGAGGCACGGTCACCTAGCGATTGGTTCAATCAGAGGCACGGTCACCTAGCGATTGGTTCAATCAGAGGCACGGTCACCTAGCGATTGGTTCAATCAGAGGCACGGTCACCTAGCGATTGGTTCAATCAGAGGCACGGTCACCTAGCGATTGGTTCAATCAGAGGCAGGGTCACCTAGCGATTGGTTCAATCAGAGGCACGGTCACCTAGCGATTGGTTCAATCAGAGGCACGGAAACCTAACGATTGGTTCAATGAGAGATACGGTAACCTAGTGATTGGTTCAATCAGAGACACGGTAACCTAGCGATTGGTTCAATGAGAGATACGGTAACCTAGTGATTGGTTCAATCAGAGACACGGTAACCTAGCGATTGGTTCAATCAGAGACACTGTAACCCCGATATTCCCTTTATTTTGCAGACAGATGCATCGGACAAGGGAATTTCGTGTTGTCTTATGCAAGAGGTGGATGGGACACTTCACCCTGTGAGATTCTTGAGCAGAAGGCTCCTACCTAGAGAGCAGAGGTATTATGTGGGCCCTGCGATTGTCTTGAGTGTCCAACGCCTGTCAAGATATCTCTGTGGGACCACTTTTACGATACAGTGTGATCACAGGCCATTGGTAGCTGACAAGTTGTCTAGATTGACTAGATAGACAAGGATAAACTTAGTTTTAGTACAATAGTATCCATTTTTTTTATGTTATATGTTCATGTACGTAGATATGTTGCTAATGCTTCGCAAGGTTTAGTTTTTTTTTAATTATTCTAGTATACATTGGAAAACTCCTCGGCCAAGTTTTATATGTAATTAAATTTTGTTGTTGTTACATTTTGCACTTTCTTAATTAAAAAAAAAAAATATGATTACATTCATGATCAGATGTTAATTTGGATTTCTTATTTCGGTCTGACCGATAAATCGGTCAAGGGGAAGAGGAGGAAATGTCCAATAGTGAGTTTGGTTCACTATTTTACTTGTGGCAATTGTTGCTCCCCCCTCCCCTGCCAAACTTTACACTGGTGGCCCTTTCCCCATCCCCTGCCTTGCCATATTTCGCACTCCCCGTCTCCCAATTAACAATACTCCAACACGGAGTCAAGGTGAATAGTGTTCACTGGGGGGATATTGTGTGTAGGGGGCTACTCTCCTTTACGGTATACAGTTTAGTGTGTGACTGGAAAAGGGAGGAGGTCTATACCTGGACGTTTTAGAATGAGCGGAGTGCATATGGGGTAAGATTCAATAGTTAAGATTGATGTATAACTTATATGATTGCATTGGATTGTCCTGTATTAATAATATTTTCACTTATTACCTTGTGCGTTTTATGTATAATAATTCTAGACCTTGTTCTAGAATTATTCATTGTAAAGATTTAATATTCGACTTCAATTGTATTGCCATGCTTTGCAGTCTTTTGTTCCAATCAATTGTTAATTATTATTTTTCACATTCCTCGACGAAATATTGAGTAGGTGGTTGTTGATGCCTAGTGTGTGATCTTGAATTAGACGTCGCCGTGGTCGAGTGAATTGGCTATTGATACATGTTATGTGTGTTGACCGGAGATCACCTGGATGGGCTATTGATAATGTTGTGTGTTGACCGGAAATCACCTGGATGGGCTATTGATACATGTTATGTGTGTTGACCGGAGATCACCTGGATGGGCTATTGATACATGTTGTGTGTTGACCGGAGATCACCTGGATGGGCTATTGATACATGTTGTGTGTTGACCGGAGATCACCTGGATGGTCTATTGATACATGTTGTGTGTTGACCAGAGATCACCTGGATGGGCTATTGATACATGTTATGTGTGTTGACCGGAGATCACCTGGATGGGCTATTGATACATGTTGTGTGTTGACCGGAGATCACCTGGATGGGCTATTGATACATGTTGTGTGTTGACCGGAGATCACCTGGATGGGCTATTGATACATGTTGTGTGTTGACCGGAGATCACCTGGATGGGCTATTGATACATGTTATGTGTGTTGACCGGAGATCACCTGGATCGGACTTTGATGAGTGTTAAGTGTGCTGACGAAAGCTCACCAGGAACCGGACCTTGTTAGTGTGTTAACGGGGGAGGGGCTGAATTTTGTACTGTGATGATGCAATGTTATAACTGTTGTATGTCATGTTATATACTGACCTTTATTATATCTTTTTTTCTGAATTATATGTAAATAGATAATCTATATACTAGTTTAACCAACACCTAATAGGAATTATTCTCCATGTTTTGAACATGTTCATTATTCTAAGTTCATTACATGCTGTGTCCGACCTGGCGCAAGTTAGGTCGTGACAAGAGGCACGGTAACCTAGCGATTGGTTCAGACCCTTCAGACCTATCAAATTTACACAATACTAACAAATATTACCAGCCAAACAAATATATATCAACAAACTTCTATTTATATATATCTATAGAGACTATACATATCCAGATCTATATGTGTTGTGTGAATTTTATTTTATATGATGTTACATATATATACATAATATATATATATATAATATGTTAAATATATGACAGATAGTTTTCATGTGTACATAATACATACATAAAAGATACAAATCTCTTCTGCAGATCTCATACCGGAAGTCAACGGGCATGATTTCAATCTGAAGTTTGCATGCAGTGTGCCCATCAGCAGACGTAACTTTCCGTGCAACAAATTAGCACACATTTAAAAAAAAACAAAAAACGTCAACATTTTCGATTTCATGCCCTGCTACTTGTAATTACAGGATCAGATAAAGGGATCTAACTCTAATCGGGTTAACCCTAGTTGATTTACTTTATCCCGTTTTCTTTTTTAACCCTTACAATCCCGGGCGCGTATATAGCGGAACTGAAGGCAGCATATATAGAAGTAGGTCGGTACGGGAAGGGTTAAATTCCCTCTTCTTTTTTTATTATGAGCTGTCCATAAAAAAGACGTAACGCAGTTTCAGCGGAGTCGTCCACAACTTCCACCCCAATAAAATAATACAAGGCGTCACCGAACTTTAGAACCTAAAAACCAGATCTATGAACTTTTCATGTCAGACCCCCATTGCGCCCCACGGAAAAGACAACCACAACAACAACAAATAATCAACAAAGCAAAGGCAAGATGCGAGCAAATTGAATGAAGTAATGATTTAATATAATGTGTTCACAACTTCAAAAACGATTTCAAATACTTGATTGATATTTAGCTGATTAGAGTTGGAAAGTATTAATGATTACTTTTTGTTGTAGCAACCTCATAGAATTATGTTAATTGGATCAAATGAATCCCCACCTCACACACACACACACAAACACTTCATACCGGATATAGATATAGTCTTTATTGTGACCTTATTTCCTTACCAGAGGGCACACCAAATCGTATTAACGGGGGAAAATGTGTAGAAACCACGAAAAAACGTGTAAAACACGGGGAAAAGACGGGTAAACCACATCTTATCCCCGTTGATACGACGTGGTGTGCCTGCCAGGACGAAATCTTGTAGCCGAAACATCTAAGATGGCTTTCGGAATTGGAATGGGTTGCCAGGTTGGATAGATAAAAACCATAAACAGAATTTAAAACTTTTTTTTTCCAACTTTTTATCTAAGGTAAAGCTCACAGGTAAAAGGTAGACCACAATTAACGACTTTATAGAAGGAGTGTTTTTGAAATATCTATATTTAATATATACGTTCCGGGTAGTTAAAATGCCACGGGGGGGGGGGGGGGGGGGGCGTAGAGTAATGGTCGAGGTGGATTACGCTAAACTCGACGATTCTCAATGTATTTATTTTTAACTCTAAGTTACTAAGTTTGAAGTAACTTTCTTGCTCATTGTGCAATTCTCTGATTCACAGATGTTACAAATCGAACTCTTGGAGTAGAAAACGAACAACCAAATCATGAAAGTCTTAGAAATATTCTGCAGCGCCCTTGTGAAATGCGCCACAGTAACACCAAGGCTTGAGGAACTACTAGGCCAGGGGACTGCAACCTTTTGCTAATTGTGTACCAAACTCGGATTTTTAAATCATTCAGCGTGCCAACAGCCTAAACGTCAACTTATACTTTTAAAATTTTTAATAGGACAATTAATTAAACTCCGTAGCAAGACCAAGACCAAAAGCATAGGGGATGTATCGATTAAATCTTTAAAGCATTTTATATTAAATACAAAATTCCTTTTTATTTGCATTTATATCAAATACAATAGTTAAATACTAAATTTTCACATTTATAGTAATTATTGCTTTAAGTCTTAATCTTATCTATTGTTAGTCAAAAGTCAAGATGAGGATCTTTGACCTGATATTAAATAATTATTTAAATTAAATAATTATTAGTTATAATTAGGACTGAGATGCCTTTTTAGAGACTAATTATTATTAATGCAGAATTATCGTCTAGCGTTAATTATACGTAGTAATCATACAAACTGGGTAGTTAACCTAATGTTTTAAAATATACATATAAATTCTTTAATTAAAAAAAAATATTCATGCATTTTTCAATTACTGTTTACAATTTAATCATTTCTAAGTCAAATTATAAATAATTGTAAGCCATATATTTTTTGTGTAAAACAAGAAAGAAATATATGTATTACAAATTTTAACTCAAATAAAACGGGCTTGTTATTTCCCTTTAATTAAAAACCGTTTCCACATTTAATTCCATATTGATGTCAACAGTCAACAAGTTATGTTTTCTAATATTATAGCAAATATTACTGAATAATTATTATTTCTTTATATAAATGCGACATTATGGTATTCATTACAAGATTTAATTATTAGAGGATTAAAATAATTTACGTTAAACAGTTGTAAATGAACATTTCCTGCATTAATTGTTTGTCCATTTAAGGAGTTTATCATTTAAACACGTATAATTACAGAAATTACATAATATCATCATTTGTGGTGCTACATCACATGGATGGCTCTGGCCTGGCTCGTTACCTCCTTTTATACATGTATGCTTCTGTCCTGTGTTGCGGTATAATAACCTGTCAAAAACAATCCTCTAAGGCAGGGGTCGGCAACCTAGGACACGCGTGCCAGACTTGGCACGCCGAGGGATTTTCAATGGCACGCGGAAGAGGCCTTAAAAGTCTATTGAGGTCTCTTCAACAAGAAATATAGTGCTACAGCATTATGATTTTTAGGCTGTTGGCACGCTGAATGAATTAAAAATTAAACTTTGGCTGTTATCAAATGGTTGCCGACCTCTGCTCTAAGGCACTTTAGAGGAGAGGCCTTTAGCGGAGATGCTGGTTCGACAACATAAAATATTGGACAGGGCTGCAGTTGACTCAACTATTGAAAACCGCTAAAGACAGGCAAAAGTGGAGAAGGTTGACTTCTGAGATGTCCATTCGCTCCCCCCCCCCCCCCCCCTCTAACGACCACAACGGTCAAAGGATTGATGCATAGTCACTTTTAAATGTAATTAGTCGGTATTAATTAACTTTGCATTGAATGCTCTTCGCTAATTGTATAATGTCAGATACATATTTAGTCACTTCTGAGTGGTCAAGTGTAGGTGATATCTTTGTATGCTTAAAACAGCTATTATGTACGATAAATTCTGTTCAAACGTGTAAGTTGAACCAAAAGCTGAAAGTAGATGACTTTCCTACGCAGCTTCCTTCCAGATATTTTCCGCAAATGCGCACTTTTGGATGCCCATTTTTTTAAAGTGTAAAATTCAACTTGCTGCATTTTAAAATCGCCAATATTCCTCCACTTTAATAAAGTTCTAAATCTAAGACAGTTGTAGTAGGATCCAACAAGTAAGGCTTGATGTGGTATGAAAACTCAATTTGAGTGCTTCAATGTACTTCTAAAAAAGCCCAACTATCCATCTTAATATATACCTTTATATATGGATGTACATGTAGTAAAATATTTTTGAAATTGGTTTCACGGCAAGATATGTCAAGTTACAATGCAAATCCATTCCATTGGTCCTTGTAAATGAAAGTTCAACTCACTAAATGTGTCGCTAAGTCATTCAGAAACATCGGCTTCAACATTCAGTTTTCCTAATTCAGAACCGGAAAATGCTGTTGTGGTTTTTATCATCAATAAAAATCACCTTTTGGAGGTCTCTCGCGTGCCATTAAAACTCACATTGCGTGCCAAGTTTGGCACGCGTGCCATGGGTTGCCGACCCCTGTACTAGGCTTTCCTAGGGTTCGTTGGGTCACCATTTTTTGATTATTGAAAAATTGTATGCCATTCGTCTCAATCCTGCGCCGCCCTCTGAGAATTCGAAAGAGACAAGCCGCTCCACTCCCTGATGTCATCCGCCCATCCCTCCCATCGTTTCTACTGCCTGCCTCTCTTTCTTCCACCATGCTTTGTGCCCTGCAGGGTGATTTTCGCCAGGCCTTCGGATCTTGCCACATGCCCGTACCATCTTTTTTGCACTTAATGGCGCTGAGTAGATCCTCGTGAGGGCCGATGACGTTGGTGATTCGCTCACGGAATGACTCATTTGTTACGCGATCTTTGTAGGACATGTTCAAAATTTTACGGAGGCATTTCATTTCCAGGGCTCTGATTCTTTTCTTGAGATCTGATGTAAGTGTCCATGTTTCACAGCCGTACATAAAAACTGCCATCGCCAGGGAGCGCATTAGTCGATTCTTTGAGTAAAGTGAGATTGTCTTGCTTCGCCAGATGTTTTTTAGCTTTCAAAGTGCAGCAGTTGTCTGGGCTATTCTTGCAAGAATTTCCGTCTTGGACCCTACATCGAATATTATAGATCCCAGATATTTGAAGGAAAAGATATTTTTTTTCGAGCTTTGGTCTTTTCAGCGTTGATTTCCATGCCATACGCCATTGATATTTTCTCTAGTTTGACAAATGACGTAATTAGCTACATTGCAACATCCACGTTTTCCTCATGAAATGTACAAGTTGCAAAATCTCTTGATTAATGGGAGGGGAGAGTACTCTCAAGAAAATCTGCAAGTTAGTTTTCTGCAAGTCACAGACTGGAATCAACCAATCATCTCATTGATCTTGTTCATTAGTATGGCCCTAATGAGGTACTTATTGCTGTGGCGGAGGCGGAGAGAGAGGAGGGGTGTACGGCGGGGGGGGGGGGGTACGCACGTAGAAACACACAGATACAATTATATTAGCAAACATAGGCCGCATAGATACAACTATATAGCAAACATAGGCCGCATAGATACAACTATATAGCAAACATAGGCCGCATAGATACAACTATATAGCAAACATAGGCCGCATAGATACAATTATATGGCAAACATAGGCCGCAATGATACAATTATATAGCAAACATAGATACAACTATATAGCAAACATAGGCCGCATAGATACAACTATATAGCGAACATAGGCCGCATAGATACAATAAGAGATACATACAAGCGTTAGCCCACACGAATGTCTTATACTAATTTTATTGTGGTTTGGGGGGGGGGGTAGGGACCTTTGATGGATGCGGGCGCGTTGAGAATCTGTGTTTGAAAATTCCCGTCACATGAGCGCGACACAGACAGGCGAATCATCCTTCTGAGCGAAGAGCTTATACACGGGAGAATTTTTAACAAAGACCATGACATATAAATCATCAGTGAAATCGAAAGAGAACACGCTAAGTCTAAGGCCGAACTGTCACAACAAGCAAACACATCGATCTGTCAGTAGTTTTATTGCTGCATGTCACAGGCAAACACATCGATCTGTCAGTAGTTTTATTACTGCATGTCACAGGCAAACACCTCGATCTGTCAGTAGTTTTATTACTGCATGTCCAGGCAAACACCTCGATCTGTCAGTAGTTTTATTACTGCATGTCACAGGCAAACACCTCGATCTGTCAGTAGTTTTATTACTGCATGTCACAGGCAAACACCTCGATCTGTCAGTAGTTTTATTACTGCATGTCACAGGCAAACACCTCGATCTGTCAGTAGTTTTATTACTGCATGTCACAGGCAAAGGACACATTATGTCAATATTAAAATCTATTAAAAATAATATATTATTATGTTTTGTTTCAAATTTAAAAAGCATATTATATCTAAATGTGAATTAACATTATAAAGATTAAAAAAAAAACACTAATTTCTTTACTTTTCTAATTTATATTGTAAATGGTTTTACTTTTGCAGTAGTCTATATAAAGAAGTTTAACAAGTTCTCAATTAGCACATCACATGTTTTTTTTTAGTAAGATAAGATAAGATAAGAACGGGCATTTCTTATAGCGCTTCAATCCATGTTTAATAGCATGCTCGGTGCGCTCTTTGTGACTTGCAATGGCAGATGTATTAGACAACGAGGAACGTCTTTAAATTCTTTTTAAAAGATTCTCTTGTCCCAGAATCTATCAGTATCACGAGTATCACCGACCATCAATAAAAAGCTTACCGGCATTTAAAGACATAGTTGTAGTAAATTTATAAAAACATACCCCGTCGGATCAATCTGATCCATAGGACTGGTGAAGCAGCTTTCACCACTTTCTGTGGCAACGGCATACTAGGTGATTGCGTGGCCAGCACTACGCACAGCCGCCTTTAGGCTACTTTATCCCAACTAAGGTCAGGTACCCACCAGAGCTTGGTAGACTCAGGGACATAAGAAATTAATTTTGCATGATTAACTCGTGTATTTAGTTCTATAATTGCGCGCATTATCTTGGAGTGCTTTATTTTGGCAGACGAAGTGATAATAAGCGTGACCTTTTCAAATAGAAAAGATCATGAACTTCCGTTTCCTGTTTTAAATTTTTAATTATTTTAGGCATGCTTATGCTGGTGTTTGACAATCGATTTCAACCTCGAGGGCCAGTTCTGGTCTTTTAGAATTATACAAAGGATACAAGATTTGTTTTGAGGAATCCGTTTTTAACATCAAAAGTGAGTAGGCGATAATTAATACTCAAAATGTTAGTCGCGTTAAGCAGAGCCTTTACAAGCTTATGTAGCGCCCCAGGGCAAAAGTTTCAGCGCCGCCCCCTTGCGTACTGTTACTGCTTGTTTAGTGCTATATTGGCTATATTTAGACTACATTTGCCGCCCCCCTGGAAGTGCCGCCCCGGGCATATGCACCCCTCTGCCCTCCCCTATGTGAGGGCACTGGCGTTAAATTTAATTTAGCTTTGTTTATAAATAAATTAATCAAGAGTTGCGTCGTTGGCTATTAAAAAATGCGTAGATTCATTCATAAAAAAATAAAAAGAAAATTCTTTAGCATCAAGCAATTAGTTTGGGATTATAAATAGGTGATTCTTCAAATCTGAGATTCACAATCCATCGTTTTCTTTTGGCGACATCATTTGGAAATGAAATAAAATTAAACCCGCTACAACTTTTCCTACAACCAGTAACGTAGCACACAGACGTGTTTCGAAGCAAATGATCGAATGGGACCGGAAATGTTTTTCTCTTCGACCTTTTATGCACGCATAATCGTTAAGACTTGTCAATTAAACATGACAACTCAACTAATGTTTTAGACCATTAACCATTAGATCTAGTGTGAAAATTCAGTAATAAAATTAGATATTCGCTATAAATGCAATAATTTAAATAAAAAAAAGGAATATGATAATCAAAACCATGTTAATTTGTTTCATTAAATATAAAACTCTTAACGATTGTTTCTATAAAATTCATTTTGCTTTTTACCTCGGTCTTGCTACGGCGCTTAATAAAATTGTCTTACGAAAATAGATTTAAAAAAAATATAGCAGAGCAGGTTTACTTTCATGCTGTTGGCACGCTGAATGATTTAGAAATCAGAGTTTGGCACACTAGTAGCTAAATGTTGGCGACCCATGGTGTAGCTTATATTATAGAGAAAATAGATCGATGGATAGATGGATAAATAGATAGGTAGATAGATAGATCGCATAGTATTGCATTGCATAGATAGCTCGGCATCTGGGGTTCGACTCACGGTGCAGACAAATAAAAAAATCCACCTCCGACTTGGAGAGGAGATGGGCGCCGCCAAGTCTACCAAGCACATTGTAATGGACACGTAGTGCATATTACTTCCCCCCTCCCCCGCCCGCCCAAAGACCGTTAAGGTTAAGGGACTAAAAAATGATTGACATTGCATAGACAGACAGATAGAAAGATATATTGATAGATAGATAGATGAATAGATTGCTGAAAGGGCGTTTGTATTTCATGACCAAAAACAGCTTCCATTTTACAACGTCAGAGAATAGTAAAAGTCTGCTAAAAGTTGATGTTGAAATTTCATTCAATGTATAATTGAGGACGTTTTTCTCAATTGAAAAAAAAAACAAAAAACTCCATAAATAGTTGTTTTTGGTTTTTCTATAAAAAAAAATCAAAAAGACCTACAAGCCACTAAAAGAATATAAAAAATCACACAGAAGGAATGCACACGAAATGCAATAACGCTGTGTAGGTCTATGAGCTTGTGTGCATTATGTGGGTCACGTGATATTGCGATAGTTGGTCATCTTTTAGAAACTGATATTTCCAGTCAGTTTTCTCGCGAAACAATGAAAGAGAGAATGTGAAATATTTGGGACAGGTAGTATTCAAGTCAGTTTCATTTCAGATAGTGTTTATGTCAGATGGCATTCCTGTCAGGTGGTATTCATGGTCAGATGGTAGGCCTATTCATGTCAGAGCTCTCTGTAAACTGCGAGACAAGTCAGTTAATCACTGATTTAAAAGAAAATACTTGAAGTAAAATTCTAAAAAGCCTCTTCTCACCCTTTCCGCTCCTTCCACCCTTTTTGATGACCATTTTTCCTGTACTGGCTTGGCCAATATTGTTGTAATTTACAAGTCAGTCATAAAAGATTGACTTGTATAAGGGGCAAGGGTGTTAACTCTCAGCAGCAATACGGCCCATTAGAAAACGTTTTCTTCAACACCATTCAAACAGTGAACCATGTGGTTGGTAGCTATTGCACTTTGTACCTTTATTATAACGACCATTGTACTGAGAGCTAAGATGAATCATCCCTTAGAGATTAACCATATTAACATGGCTTGTCGCGCATTGTGCGGCTAAGTCCTTGTAGAAGATCATAGGAAAGTGGGTTACACGGCCAATCCCGAGTGCAAATAAGTGGTAACCTACCGGTATATCACAAGTGCTACACACCCTGAGTGTATGTAATAATAAATGATAATTATTACTTTTTTAAGGATTCTTTTTTTTAACCTTTTGGTTTAGAGAGTGCTTCATGATAGACATATTAGTGTTGTAATCATTAAGTTCATTCTATTTACTCACTTAAAAACAAACACTAGAAGTACTCACTGAACTTGTGCATTTTGGATTTAGACGAAAATACTTTCAGACAGGTACAGGTTAAAATATGGCATCAATTTGCTGCAGTTATGCTGTATTTAAAATAAGATGTAACGGTAGCATCCCGAGAAAGTTATGGGAGCGTTCGAATGGGGAATTTTAACATTTCAGTAGCCAGCTCTTAGTTTTTTTTCCTTCATTGCCAAAAACAAAGACAGTGAAGTACTTATTACTTTGTACAAAATTCTTGGTATGATAAGTATTTGTATTATGTTCAATTATTAATACAGGTAGGTGTATATTTTCAATTTTAAAGGTAGGCTATATTCGGATATTGGTAAATTAGGGCATATATAAAAAGGATATTTATAAACTTTTCTTTCTTCTTTATCTAATCACAGACCGAATGTTATCGTACACGAATCTTTATTTGACTCACTGTCCTAGCTTTTCTATCAATTTTTAAACACCAGAGTCACAGAATCAGTTAATGTCTACGGTATGATTCGTGAGACTTCGGAGTGATTAAAATCACTGATTGGAGTCGAAGTTCTTCTAAGTGATCTGACTTACTGACACAGCAAACGATCTGATTCATGATTCTTATTAGTGAACTCACTTACTGACACAGCAAACGCTCTGATTCATGATTCTTATTAGTGAACTGACTTACTGACACAGCAAACGATCTCATTCATGATTCTACAAAATAATCTCGTGAATAAATAATCAAATAAAAACAAACCGGCATCCTTTCACCAGACATGACCTTGACACGGAGCCAGTGGCGTAGTTAGACCTCATTATTTTTATTTTAATGCCGTTACCACAAACAAAGCTTATCTTGCTAGGGACGCCCGTTTATCCGGATCTCAGAGACGCGTGAGACCCACCCCAAAGAAATGTAAGCAATGTTAGTATATCTCACCTCTACCGTAGTTTTCGCCCCGGAACACTGGCCTATATTATACTAAACATTTTAACAAAAGCAAAACAAATCAATAAGAACGACATTAGTGATTGAAACAAAATGAATACGTGTGTGTTTTTATTCTTTTTGTTTTTTGTTTAATGTGTTTTTTTTGTTTTTCTTATCCATTAAAATTTAACGTAACATTGATCTGCAGTTCTGTTTTTTTCTTTGTTGTATATAAACAAGTCTAGGAAAGTTTCTTTCTTATATTATTTTTGTTGTAAAAGTTTTGCTTTATTTCTTTTTAAAACATTGAATGTAACTCTTTGGTGTTGTTCTTTCAATTATTCCCCTTTGTTTGTTCGGGGAAAGAATTTTTTATTATTTAAAAAAAAAAAAAACTGCTTCGTTAAAAGGATAAAAGAAAATAAAGTTTCCCTTACAGACATTGAAGGTCTATTTAAAGCTGATTAGGTGGGGGATTGTGTGGCCAGCCGTGCACTTTACCTACTAGATTTAGGTCTTACACACTCATCTGAACAGGTAGATTCAGTGATAGGGGGCCTATCCACTTGACCCGGAAAAAATCTAACCTTAGCAGAATTAAACCACCGCTATGTTGGTGAACTGGGACCGAGGGCAGCGCATTCGTCTAGTGAACATCAGATCCTGGGTTCGAATCCTGGTGCAGGCTAGAATGTTTTCCCGGGAATGCAGGGTATTCTTGAGTCTACTCAGCTCTGATGGGTATCTGACCTTAGTTGGGTTAAAGTAAAGGCGGCTGTGCATAGTGCTGGCCAAACACAATCACCTAGTATGCCGAGGTCACAGAAACTGGTGAACTCTGCTTCACCGGCCCTAAGGATCAATTTGGTCCTACGGGACACCTTTTTTATGTTGATAGACCATGGCGTGTAGCCTACTCTTGCAGGACAGCTTAATAACAACAAGTAATCTTTACAAGCCTTTAAGAAAAAGAGAACCATGGATATATTGTAATTCCTCGTTTCTTGGCATCCAATACATAATAGGTTATATCGTGTAGGCCTAATACCAGTATAGTGTATTGTAGACCTAACAGCAGCATGAGCAAACAGAGCATTTGTCCAGGAGGGGGTGGGTGAAGGGGAAGAGTGGACACAATTTTACAGTTTCGCAAATCCTACAGCTTTCGAAATAAAAGGTTAAAATCATGTTTTCCCAAAATCTCAGGAGGGGCTTAGCTTCCTCCTTTCATCCGGATTCGCCCCTGAACATCACTGTCTACTTTTCTTAATTCCAGTTTACATTTAAATGTATAATCTAAATGTGAATCTAAATTTAATGTGTGAATTAATGAATTTAATAATATCCCCCCCCCCTCACAATTTCTTTCATTCAGAGTGTTTGACTTTCTTATATATACAGACGTTCCTTCTATAGGCTAAATATTCTACGCTCATCCGTGGTCCGAGTCTAGTCTTGCGTCTTTATTAATGTTTTAAATGATGTTAAGTTACTGGTTTTCCTGATTTGTTCAGGCAACCCATTCCATGCCCGAATGCCACTCGAGAAGAAAGAAAACGTATATCCATTTGTTCTCGCATAATGGATAACAGTGATTAAAGTGAGTAAACCGTAACCTACTATAGTAAACTAGTAAATCAAAAAATTATTTTAGACCAGAATTCAAATCTGGTTGTTTAGATTTTCAATCCATTACACTAGCAATAGTTCAACGGCTCAAAACAAAAAATAAATTAAATGTTTTAGATGATACCTAAAAAATATTGTTTTTTTTTTTAAAGTTAGCAGTTGACTTGTACCGTACGTAAATAAAAGCTGAGTTTACTAACCAGTCTAGCGACAAACTGCACTTACCTATGAACATTGATATTGTGCTGCTGCAAGTAAAAGCGTCACTTTGCAGCTAGGTCAAAGGGGCATAATCCAACTTTTTTTTTTGCTTTTAATTTAATTAAAAACAATTCGGCCTACCTGCTGCACTAAATTACGCCCCTTATCTTCTTATCTCGTGCGTTAGATTGGAAAAAATTAAAAGATTTCTTTATGCACTCTAAAAAAACTCGTTGCTTATTTTTTTTGTGCTTTTCAGGTGCACTGTTTTTATAACCTGTATGATGGACAGCTCCGGTAATAGCCAACCTACACGATTTTTGAAAATTATTTTTACCAGGAAAGTCCGAAAGTGATGCCTTCAGCTGCTAAGAAAAATTGCCTTATTTATTTAACGCTAAGCCAACAGTGGAATTTGATATATGTTGGGGTCGGTCGATACTTAAGGTAAAAACTCTTTGTCTTTTTATCAATGATATACGAAAATCACCAAATGGCTTTTTAAAGTTATTTTGAGAGCATAATTTAGTTCAGCAAAACAAATGGAATGGTGATGATTTCTTGTCTGCTAGACTGTAAATACCCGGTACATGTTGTGACACTATTGTGTGGGGGCGGAAATGCGCAGGCCTTCATAATTAACAATGGACACATGCCTCGCGTTCCTAAACTTTCGTCGACCCATGTGATGGCCAGATTTATTATCTGAGACATGCCTTGTCTGAATTGATTATAATAACCAACCTGGCCAGATTCCCAACTTAAAGGAACATTTAGCAGTGTTCACAAAGTTACCCTGGCCACTCATACAAGTAAATTGTGTGGCCAGCACATTGATCAGCTGCCTTTACTTTTACCCAACTAAAGTCAAGACCAAATCAGAGGTGCTTAGTCAACCTCCAGAACACAGAAACGAAATCCTAACTTTCATGTGGACACGAACCCGAGAGCGTGTTGCGTGACATTTTATCGCTGGATATTTTAATGTCTAGTGAGAGGTGGCATGTATTTTTGTTTCGGTTTGTATCAACTCTTACAGAATAATAACTGATATGATAAATGTCTTCAAGATGAGACTCTTTGAGACCACACCATTCAAATCACATTGACAATATAATTATAGAGTAGCTGGAAGTAAGTAAAGCCAGGAGGATTTTTTATAAGATGGTCAATGAATTAAAAGTGTAGTGTTTAGTTAATACTCTAGAGTCCATCACATTACTAAACTTGACAAAAAAGTAAATAGGTAAAGTACCAGTCGGACCGAATCGATCATAGGGCCGGTGAAGCAGCGTTCACAAGTTTATGTTGCCATGGCATACAATGGGATGTGTGGCCAGCACAATGCTCAGCCACCTTTACTTTACCCCAACTAATGTCAGGGTACCCGCCAGAGCTGGGTAGACTCAGAGACACCCTCGAGTACCCTTCACCAGGATTTGAACCTAAGACCTTCGGTACGCAAGCTGAACATGCTGTTGCTCGACCACTGTGTCCCCTTGACAAAACAGAATACGTGTTTCAATGTTTTAAATACTAGATACAGAGAACAGATGCTAAAACACATGAGTAAAGAATGGTCATCGGGGTGTGGCCAGTGAGGTCAGTTAACAAGGGGTTTCTCATACAAGAGATAATTAATAGGTCAACTTATTTACTGTAGATTTTATTAATTTGTGAATTATGAAAATTATTTTACAAAATATATTACTGCGCCAAATCCGTCCTGTTTCATCACTTGCTTTATCCAACCAGAGCCTGGCGTAATATTATTTTTGAAACATTAAATTGAAACCCTAGGTCATGAGGCGAGCTGTCCCGCATGCGTTTTCATGTTGAAGGATTTGTTAATAACTTACACTCAAACATCATGAACCCTTGCATAAAGGTGATGATAGCCAGAAGTTTAAAAAAGTGTGCCACCTAGCATACTACTGTTAATTAACATTAATGATGCAGTTTAAAAACAATACACAGAAGAAAATTCGAGAGTTTGTTTTAAATTAAATTTATAAAGTAAAAACAAAAATTACTATAACACTATAACATTTAATTGTAAGATGACGAAGGAACAAAATATGAAACATTACAACTTTTTTCTTGTCTGTTTGGAGTTATGTGAATTGCTTCCATGTGTCCATAGCCGATATTTATTGTTAAATAAAACAATCGCTATCAATGTTTTTTGTCCTTCCCATAGGGAAACTGTTGCCACTGTACTCTATTTACTGGCATCTTCTACATTGTTCAGATCACTGCTGTCTTCAAGGGGCTGAGGTCTTGTGGTGGGAAGTCCTGTAGTGGGAAGTCCTGCAGCAGGGATCCTTCCTTTCACCGCCAGGATCCTCTGGTGGCAGGAATTGCAGTAGAAAACCGGCTTGGTCTGGTCGGCGCACGCTCGGTGCCACCAAGTCCGGCAGTTCTCACACTGCAGCCAGTCCGCGTCCCTGGCAGCCAGCACCTGGCACTCTGGCCCACCGATGCACAGGACGGTGGTCTCCCTGTCTGTGTCATGCAGGGCCGCGGCCACGAGGTGCAGGTAGTTGTGGATGTGGGCCTGGGTCATTACTATCGGAGACACGCTGCTAACTAGAGCTTCCACATTCTGAAACCAGAAACAGAAAAGGAATTTCAAGCTTCACTACAAAAACTACTTCATGGTTCTAACTTGACCAGATGATTGAAGTTGTCTCCCCTTTCTATGCTTCTGTTATGGATATATCAATAGATCAATTTCATACTAACTCGTCTCCCTTTGTGGTGGTAAATTATTCATTCTTAGAAACAAATTTGATTAGGGTAAATAGTTAACAAAATTTGTTTATGAATTCCTCCCCATTCTTCTACTTACATTCCCCAATCATCATACATGTCAATCAGTGGAATCACAAGATGATCTTTTTTAGCTTCACAATATAAGATGTCGAGGTGATCTAAATTATCAATGAGAAAAGAACTGGAAAGACATACCATCAGTAAATGGACTCCAGATAAATGGTTATCTTCTATCTTATTGCACTCTATCTGTTTAGTGGCCCAGGTACACAGCATCTCTCCAGTGTGGACGGACCGAATCTGCATGTAGCGCCTAGACATCAAAAAGATCAAAAAAAGAATCATTCTGTTAAAGAAAATACCAAACATAGCCCTTAGATAGATTATTGATGAGCAAACTTTTCCTCTCACTGTTTTTGTAATAAAACAATTACATATAAGTGGGTAAATCAGAAAAAATTAAAAACCAAAAATATGCGATGTTGTTTATCTAGGAAGAAAGCAGACATGTGACGAGCCTAATGATAGTAGATACAGTTAAGTTTACCTTTCTGGACCTCATTGATTGGTTAAGATGGTTGGTAAAGAAGAGTTCACAAGTTTTAGTGGCCCAAAGCTTATAAATGGGGACTATGTGGAAAGTCAAATGTCTTGATAATTATTTTGACTTTCTGCAAACTATACTACATGCTAGTCAATCCCAGGGAGAGCCTTGGCAACCAGATTTAAACCCCAAAACGTCAAAAGGGCAACATTATGCTCTGACCCTGGATCATCACGAACATCATTTTACATTATACAAACATTTTTTTTTGTTATTACTTAATTACTCCCTCAGCTCTGATGGTGCAAGTTAGTCAATACTGGGTATTTATGTAAGAAGTAGTTTTCTTTTGTTAAATATCTATTTCTGTGGGAATAGGTTGACAAGTGATGATTATGTTAAAAAAAACAGAAAGAAAAGTTTATCATTTAACAAACTAGAATTGAGCTTTTGTTGACTAAGAGCATCGTGTCCTGAACACCGACTCTGAGGTTGGTATTTACACACTATTATAAACAGGAATAGGAGTGCATATAAAGAGACCATATTTTGTATAAACACTGTATTTATTAAATATTAGGATATGTCGAACTTATTACTGATAATTCTTTCTGACAGTCTTAGTCAGTGTCATATGGAGTGTCAGTGGAGTGGGTTTGGCAGAACTTTCTTCAACACCTTGACGAAGAGAGTGGTGTCTGTGTGCAGGGTGTGCGATTGGGTTTTAATTTCAAAAGTGAGGGCCTCATATATGATATATGCCACAGATACTTATTCAAACCAGATTATATCACTATATCAATCACAATAAAACTTGTTAGAAGTTAAATAACTGACCTCCACTGTAGCATGTAGCCATTAGCAGCTATGGCATATTTGTCTTCCAGCTTTGGGTTCAGGATGCTGACTGTCTTGCCCTTGACATCCGCCACCAAGGTCATCCAACATGGCTCTGGGATGTTCCCAGATTCTCTCTTGGATTGGCTGAACTCTGCACCACAGTTGATCGGTAAAATGATGAAATCAAACGTCTTCAGATGGACCTAGATATTTCACAACAATTCTACTGTCAGTCGAATAAATAATTCAATAGTCCTGTAAATTAAAATGGCTTCCCTGTATAAGGTGGAAAGTGTAATAGGAAAGTTGAGTATTTCTCCTTTACGGACATAACATCCACCTGCGCTAGATGAATCAAAATTGTTTCTAAATGCAACAAATATTCTTGTCATTGATAAAAGCCCATCTGATAATCACTAATGTCTCAGGCACCAAATGTGCCCACCTCTAAAAGTAGCAATTAACATTAGTACCAACCACTATAAGTACCAATTAACTTAAGTACCCAACACTAAAAGTACCAATTAGCAATAGTACCAACCACTAAAAGTTCCAGTTAGCATTAGTATCAACCTAGGGTTGCCAGATACATGGGTACCAAAAGGAGGAAACAGAGATACAAAAAGGAGGACAAAGGAGGACATATGGGTGCCAAAAGGAGGACACATTGAGTGTTTCATTAAAATCATAAATTTTTTTTTTAATTCAATGCAGATTTAACCAGCAATCAGTACAATTTTACTTCAATGGTTTCCAATAAGTATCTATTAGTAAATTAACCGAGAAAAAGTCTTGTAACAAAAATATATAAATTCACTTGACTATTTTTGTCTAAATGCAACAATACTAGGCTATATTATTTTAAAAAGTCAATTCTACAGTTAATACATTATCATCTTTCTTAATTATATAACATATATATGACGAGCCAACATTTTACAGAAGATCTTGGTTAGCATGCACATATGTATATAACTGTTCACATGTGAGATTTTTCAAGTTGTACTTTGTATGAATGATGCCCATTTACAAAGTTAACTGAGAGTCTGTTTCTTTCATATGTCCTTTGAGCGTTTATCAGTGAGAACACTCTTTCAAAATTACCATTATGTCCAGGGAAACAGAAAAAAATGTCATACTTTTTTTTAAACTATGAAAAACAACTTGCATTTGGGAAACTTTGGAACAAAATTACTCCACTGCAATTATTAACCTAACAATGCATTAGATAACACAATCGAATTCATTATATTTCCTGCTAAATACTCCAGTGTTTTGCTTTACCCGACCTAGCCATTTATTGACAGTAAATAATAACATAAAATGTGCACTAAGGATTTTAAAAACCTTAGACATACAAAAGCCGGACATTTTAAGGGTTTTTAGCTTTGCCTGCCGGACGGAGGACACAGGGCTAAAAATGAGGACATATCCTCCTTTTGCCAGACGTCTGGCAACCCTATATCAACCACTAAATACCCACTAGAAGTACCAACCACTAAAAGTACCAATTAGCACAGTGGTTCTTAACCGGTGGTCCGCGGAGCACTGGTGCTCCGCGAGGTAGTTGCAAGTGCTCCGCGAAATTATGAAACTCAAAATTTGATGTTCACTCACTTACTCTATCTGATTGAGCTGAACAAATGCTTATAATAGGTAGTCCGAACGGGGAAAAATCGGCCTTTTTGCTTTTTTTTACTGTTTTTGTAACGAAGTTTTGACTCACTTGTACTAATGCTACATAAATAAAATTTATATGTGATTAAGGTTGAAGCATGTATCTAACAAAATATTTAACTTTTAAAATCATTAATTGTATTTAAAAAAGTGTTTTGTGTGTTTGAGTAGTGGGGTGTTGGGTCGTTTTGGCAGCGGCTTTAAAAACGGGTCAGTAAATTTCCGTTCTCCCTCGTTCGTTTCATTCATGAAAACGAAATAGTGAATCAATTTCTATGCTGTCTTGAGCTTACCGAACGTTCGACAGGACAAGATGTCTTTGATTCTATTTCTTCCTATTTCGAACAATTCAAAATATCATGGGAGTTGTGTGTGGGAATTTGTACGGACGGTGCTCCATCAATGGTAGGCTCATTAAAAGGGTTTGTGGCTCTCGCCAAGAAAAGACACGCCAATATTATATCTACTCACTGTTTTTTGCACAGAGAATCTCTGGTGTCCAAAACATTACCAGTAGCATTAAAACCTGTGCTAGACAAAGTTGTAAATATGGTAAACTTCATAAAATCGAGACCTTTGAAAATACGCGTCTTTAAAAATCTTTGCATCTCTATGGAAGCCAAGTACGAATCTTTGCTTTTGCATTCTGAAGTGAGATGGTTATCCGGAGGAAAAGTGTTACGTCGTTTCTTAGAACTGAAGGATGAATTGATGACCTTTTTCCAAAATGAAAATATGGATGATTTTGTGGAATATCTTCAAAATGACATTTGGTGTGCTAAATTGGCATATTTAGCTGATATTTTTGATTACTTAAATTGTGTTCATACCAGCCTTCAAGGAAGAAAAGAAAATTTTTTAACATCGACCGACAAATTGACAGCCTTTCGGAAAAAAGTTATTTTTTGGAAAAATCGTTTGTTGGAGAAAAAGAAAGTAGATATCTTTCCTTCTCTTAATGATAACACTACCGACGAAATTATTTCAGCAGTAACAGATCATTTAACTTTATTAGAAGAAAAGATTGAATTTTATTTTCCATCAATAAACGTAGAAACATATGACTGGATACGTAATCCCTTTGCCACGGTTGATACATCAAATAGTAAGTTGTAATATAAGAAGAAGAAGAATTAATCAACCTATTATCGGATCGTACACTTAAAATAAAATTTTCCGAAATGGTTCTGGAGGAATTTTGGATCTTTGTGCAAGAAGAAAACTCAGCTCTCTCCATGAAGGCACTTAAAATCTTGTTGCAATTTTCAACATCATATTTGTGTGAACTCGGTTTCTCGATAGTCACCAACATAAAAACTAAAAAATGAGCAACACTTACTAATTTGGATGAAGAATTGAGGGTAGCTATTTCTAAAATTAGGCCAAATATCACTGAAATTTGTAAAAACCGTCAAGCTCAGGTTTCACATTACTCTGATTATTTTTCTGAATTAAATTTTGCTCAATGCTATTTTTTTACTTATTAAATTTATGTTAATTAAAAATTTGTTTGTCATGTTATAATTTTAAACTCTTATGTTATAATCTTTTATTTTCAATAAAAGTCATACGTATGTGTATTTGTTGTTTTTTTTACTCCTTGATTTTGGTGCTCCCCAAATTTTTGTTATGATCAAAAGTGCTCTCCGACTTCAAAAGGTTAAGAACCACTGAATTAGCATCAGTAACAACCACTAAACACCCACTAAAAGTACCAACAGCTATAAGTACCAACCAGTTATAGTACCAATCACTAATAGTACCAAACACTGTAAACTACAGTACACATACAATCTAGACTGGGATCTCAACAAAACGATTGTTTAAGTTTGTCAACAATACCATCTACCTCATGCAAATACCTTGATTACCCCACAATTATTCTAGTAAAGAAAAAGAATTTCCTGACGCTAGATTGAATTTTTCTTCTTCTAAAATTTGAATTTGAATTTTTCTTCTTCTAAAAAACAAAAACCTAACACTAAAACTAACAAAAACAAAACAATGGTACTCTCATCACTCATATAGAACAATAACAATGGTGTAATTCAACCATCTATAGACATTAATATTACATGGAACATTTACCCTTTTAAATATCCTGTCACTATAATTTCCACTTCTCCAAGACAGCACCATGTCGTAGGGGATGATGAAAATTTTCCCACTGTGTTTCTGGGCCAATATTTCAAGATAAGCGTGCAGGATCTAAAAGTCATATAAAAAAATGGCAACAATTTAAAAAGTTGATCGCGTTGTGTCAAATAAAACAATGGAATGATTTTTTAGAGTTTATTGAAATATGTGATTTTGTTGAGTGTGAAATTACCATTCTAAAAAAACTGTGACCAAAAAAAATTGTTTTCACTAACAATTTTTCTTTGTAAGCAGACATCACCAGCTTCTTTGGGGCCATGGCATACAAGACAGGGGTGACCAGCACAATGCCAAGCTACCTTTTCTCTCCTTAGATATGATCTTAGGCCCCCATAGGAGTAGGATAGACTGGATAGACAATAGAAGTAGGATAGACTGGATAGACAATAGGAGTAGGATAGACTGGATAGACAATAGGAGCAGGATAGACTGGATAGACAAAACCCAGAACCTTGGAATAAAAATTCCAAGTCTTATAAAAAAAAAAGTGGCTTTGGCCAGAGGACCATTTGGAAGAAAATTCTATGTGCTTCCCCAAGACATTCATGCTTCTTATATACTACTCTATTGGTTTTACATTCATTCATTCTATATATTATTAAATGCCTTGTTGGGTTTTCAAACTTTATTTATTGGGAAGTTTATAAAAACCTTGTCTCAGTCCAGACGAAAAGTATACTTTCAGCACAGCTATAGTTTATAAATTAAATCACTACTAATCAATACAGAAATATTGGAGGCTGCTGACTAACCTTAATGCTTATTTCTTTACCCTCCCTCAAAGTATCCATATCAGCCTGGTTGACCTTGTAGCTCCCCAGTCGCAGGAGCTGACCCTCATTCAAGATCAGCTCTTTGTCCAAAGGACGTGAGGACGGGAATTCGGGCAAGTGGCTTGGCCAGTAGCTGACCATCTGCGAAGCCTCTTTGATGGACACCCCAGTAAAGACGGAGCGCTGAATGATAGCAGCGGACACCTGGTGGACCAAAGCACTGTGGGTGGGGGACAGCTGTTTAAGGTGGTCCATAATTACGTCAGTAAGCTGGAAGCAAAAGAAAAAAAAATAATAACAAAATAAACAGTAATCCTTAATTGAAAAACAATTTTGTTGATCACATTTTGCAAATATGGGAAGAGAAAAGGAAAAAGTGTTTTTCAAATAATCAAATAATTGAATTCCTTATTATTATAAACCTGTTCGGATGACATTAACTTTTATCTCATGAACTAATGAACCTTAAATATAAAGATGGTCTTATATATTAAATATGTATTAAAATAATCAACATCAGTCTCAAAATGTAAACAGTACTGAGTCCAGGCTTCTTAAGCCTTTCTGCTGTACGATCTTGACGCTCACAAAGTGAAAGAAAGCTGCAACGCAGAGTCCTTTGAATCACTTGAAGTTCATAAAATTAGATTACAACGATGAAGCATTGTTTACAGTTATACATTATTAGATCACTATCAGATTTGAAATTATTGACTCTTTATTGAACATTTGAATTCAATGTAGGCCCTATTCAATGGAATAGTAAGTAAAGTACCTGTCGGACCAAATTGATCAGATTGAAGCAACGCTCACCAGTTTCAGTGGCCACGGGATACTAGGGGATGTGTGGCCAGCACAATGCCCAACCGCCTTTACTTTACCCCGACTAATGTCAGGAACCCATCAGAGCTGGGTAGACTCAGGGACCCCCTCCAGTTCAGGAAAAAAATCCTAGCCGTCACCAGGATTTGAGCCCAGAACCTTTGGTACGCCAGTTGAACGCGCCTCCGCTTTACCACCGTGCTCCAATATTCAATGGAAAAGGTAATATATATTCATTTACTAACAGAAGATGTGGCAATGAAGGTCTTGGGTTCAAATCTGATGAAATAATTTTTTATTTTTAGTAGGAAATTATAGAAGAAAACTGCCTTCTAGTCCATGGTCTAAACTTTCCTTTGAACTATAACATTTGCAGTTATTATTAATCTCTAAGGATCTTCAAAGTTTAGACACAAACAAAACTTTTAAGCATACTTACACATGAGCTCTCGCACATCATGAGTAGAGCATCAACAGGGGACACATTTCCTGATGCAAGTTCATTGCTTTCACACTGGGATTTTACTTCGTCTGATGTGAGCGTGCAGACTGTGTCCAAAAGCTGGACTAATGACTCCTGGGCAGTGTTGTTAAGATATTCCTTCACTTTCTGTAAGGGCGTTTCTTGATTAGCTAAATCTAAATCTTCAGCTGCATCCTCTCCAGAAGGTTCTGCTTCTTCTGCGTCTCCCATTTCCTCATTCTCTTCATCATCATCTTCATCTTCTTCCATAGAGTCCTCATCCTCCGGATCTGGTTTACCCTCTATCTGTTTTTTTTCTGGCAGTTGGTTTATACAAAGTGGTGAGCCGGTGGTTGATAGGTCGTTTGTGTTTTGTGAGCTACTCACTTCAGAGAGATCACTTGCAGCTTTTAGAGCTGTGACTTTCTCTTTCGAGTGTATTGTTTTCAGTTCATCACTTCTTGTTGGGGTGAATTCCCCTGCTTCTGTCGGAACATTGTCGCTCGGGGAAAGGTTATGACGAGAGCTTGTATTAAAAACACTGCTTCTGTCATTTCTGCTGTCGTCGGTTGTGTCTTCTTTCAGTTTTTTTCTTGGCGTTTCCTTTGTGATGCTGATTCCCTGGGGGTGAATCTCTCTTGTGACAAATTTGTGCTTGATGTTAGTCCGTAAATTATGTCTGGAGTTAGCAAACGTAGGGTGAGAATCGGCCACGACTGGCTGTTTCAAAATTGGCTGCCCTTGCTCTCTGAGCAGCTTGTCTTTCTTGCTGGGGCGACCACGTCGCCTTGGCAAGGCTGGGGCGCTGGCCAGTTCCGGCATGGTGAGGTTGTGTGTACCTTCGTCTTCTTCGGTCACCACTTTAGTTTTCTGGGCACAGCAATTTTTTATGACCATTAGTATTTGCTTGAGTAGTACTAAGTCCTTCCCCATTTGCTCATAGGAGTGTGAGCAGCACAGCCCAAGCATGTCTTTAAGAATTCCCTGCAGTTCTTTTAACCGCTCATCATGGTGGAAGGACGAGGGCACCTGCCCCTGGGCCAGAGATTCTGCCAAGGTATCCAGTGTTATGGACTTCCCGAACACTTGCCACCTGATCGGAACAAGAGATTCATTGAAAAGGGACTTGTTCGCCATGTTCAGCCAAGCGAAAATGTGCTGACATGGCAGGTCAGTGTCAATAAAATAACGGCAAGTGCATTTACTGCCAGAGGTATCAAGCACATATTCATCAGCAGAGTCCGATCTTTTGATAAAGATCATGTCAGTTTCAGCTTTGACGGTGTACACGCTGGACAAAGCTATGGCTATTTGACATGCTAGAGCAAGTGAGGCCTCTGGAAAACAAAACTGTCTATATTGTTCACAGCTTGGATGCACACTGAAAAGATTTGCCCCTTTGCTCAAATCCCCTGGTTCCTCAGATCTGTCAAATGTTAACAAAGCTTTGATGAGATCTGACAGGCTCATGTTTGGCTTTACAAATACTTTCAAAGATTTTAAATATGCTACTTCTACTGCAGACTTCTGGTGTTGCAATCCGTCAAAGGGTGATAATTCAAACTGCACCCATAACTCTTTACATGTGTCCCAGTTTCTCAGAAATTCAATTGCCTCCCTTTCATCTTTTAGATGCATTAGCTCATTTAATTTGTCTACGAAGTCTTTTTGGCTGTCTGCATTCATGAGCTCGGTTTGTAAGGCTAAACTTTCATGCATGTTTTCTTTAACAACCAGTTCCTGTGAGAATTTCTGCAAAATGTATGATTGGCTCCAGGCCAAGTTGGCTTGTGGGATGAGCTGCTGCAGAAAATCTGTTTGCTCCTTGGGACAGTCAAGCACCAATCCTTTGATAGAATCACAAAATTCCTGATTGTTTTTGACAAATGTTTCAAGGAAGCACTGAAGGGCACTGACTCCCCTGACCACCATTACACCAAAAACAAAAACATGTGAGTTGAAGTCTTCATCCACGCCAACGATACTAACAACAGACATTTTGTCATCATTAATGAGTTGCGTGATAATCTGGAGTTTTCCCCATTGATAGGATTTCATTCTCTTCAGCATACTTGACGTCTGCAAGTAGATAGCGCCTGGCACCAGGTCAAAGTTGATGATTTCAACAACACACTCAGGGTCTTCTGCCATCAACTGATCAAGACTGTTTAAAAAGTCAAACTCATGGCCATCATTTTCCGTCAAAGATCCTTTCATGGCAGCTTTGATGTTCTGCAGATCTTTGATTGTTGGAGACTTGCTGGTGCAGTTGGATATGAATTCCTGGACGCGGCTCAGGGATACACCTGCTCTCAACAAAATGGTTGCCAGGCGGCGCTCTTCTCCTTGCAGGCGCCGGTTCTGGAAATACTTGTTGAAAATTAACTCTGACACTTCATGTGTATGTTGTAAGTTGGCTTCTTTAATGACCAGGGCTGTTCTTTTCTTGTTTACAGACACAAGGATAGAAGAAGTGCACCCTGTCTTGCAGGTACTGAAAGAAATAAAAACTTGTAAAGAAATTCCTGACTAAAAGGTTTTATCACTTGAAATTCTGACTATTTAAATATTAAAAATGCCCTTAAAAAAAAAATCTAACCTACCTTAGACACACACTACTTCCCCCTCAACATACTATTACCAACACACTATACAGCTATACCTATGATCAGTTTGGTCCGAAGGGTACTTTACTTTTACACAGCAATACAGAACAACTAAAAAAAAGACGAGTAAATATGTTTGTCTGGCTTTGACTGCAAGAGAGAAAACTGCTCTGCAGACTGGCTATTAGAAGAAAAAGAAATTATATAAGTGACACTTGTTATTATGTCAACTCTTTTACCTTTGGTGAGGTCTGTGTCCAACACTCTGAGTGGTGTAGTTACCATAGTGCTTGCACACCATTCTAGCAAAACAGTACTTGAACATGGAAGGGAACTTGCACTGAAGGGAATCATTCTTGTTTGCTGTCTCCACTGTTTTACATGTTCCCACAATGTAAACTACCTGCGAAAAAAAGATGTTATAATCTTTCTCTTTTTCATTATCTATCAGTATCGCACCCTTTTGTTTGACTTTAGGTGGCCGGACTAAAGCATTGTGGGCAGAGGTAAGAAACGTTAGTTAAGTGAGCTATATATATCAATTTGGACAGTAAACTAACCAGCGTACAGAAGCTTTAATTTAGCTTTAAGCAGGATGCCACTAGGTTTGTTAGAATGGAAAATAATACCCCGAGCTTCATAAATGTATATAAATGTTTGTAAAATATAAACAGGGCCTACACAAATTTAATAATACATTTATGATTTATGTACATTGTTTTGGAATTATTACTTTAATTTTAAAGTCTAAAATTTTCAGAAACTTTATATTATTGATATTTTTGTTGATACTTTTATTCATATATATCTTATTAAAAATTGTCTTTATACTTATTTATGTAGGTACATTTTGGAAAGGTTGGGCTTATAAAAAAACTGTGATATCTATAAATTAAATTAAAACATTTCATTACCTTGTTATCTTTGGAGTAGAGATCTAATGCATTTTGAAAACTTTCCCATGATAAGAATTCTTTACCAGCTTCCATTTTAACAATCACTGAAAAACAAATATTCATTCATCTTAGTTCTTAGTTAGACCCTAACTATAGTCCTATTCCTATAGTATAGTATAAATACTATAGTTAATAGTTATATTATTATATTACAATTATTATAGTAGGCCTGGCCTATAGCCTAATTATCGTAACTATTATAATTTATATAATTATATTAAAAGTATAGTAGGTTAGTAGGCTATAATAGTATAGAGTATAGTGCCTATAGCCGATAGCCTATACCTATAGCATAGCTATGGCATAGCGCATAGCCTATTGACTGTGATCTGGACTCTGAGTCTGTAGACTGTGCCGTATTAACTGAAGTTGAAGGTAGGCCTATATTTATACATGCTAGGCCTATTCATTTAAATTTAAAACGGTTTTTTTTAGAGTTTAGATTAAATTTAGATCTAGATACTTTTTATTTTTAGACAGTGACAGTGTTACTGTTTTTGAGTTTCACTGGACTGTTAGAACTATTAGTATTAGAAGTAAAATGCTTATCAAATACCGGTAATTCAAGAATCAGCTGCCGAGGCACTTAAAATCCTCAATATCTCAATATATAAGATAGGCTAGATCAGCTTCTTGTTAAATAAAAATTATTTACAATGAGAGTTTTAGTCACTTTTTTTTCTAAATCGTATCCGAAAATCTTTCCTAATCCGCCATTTTGTTGTTGTAAAACTGGATTGGAATATTTTTTTTCAAAAGATACAAAAAAATATATTTAAAAAAAAGCGTAGTAATACTAGTAATAGAAAAAAAAAGTAGCCTGCTAGTCTCTAACGTTATTTTAGCATTGTTCTGCCCTTTTGGTTTAGACTAAAAATATTCTGCTTTTAATTTTATATTCATAACTAATTCTAATAGTCTAAGCCTAGAAACGGTAGAACCGTAGAACCTCGTATGAACCTACATAAATAAAACCTTGCTACATTTAGCCTACGTCGCTCAACAAACACTTCACCTTAGTATACCTAGATTACACCATTACTAACAATCAGTAACAATTAGGCATTTAATTTTAATGATTGTTCTGGCTTAAAGCCTTTGATGGTTTAAAATTAGGTGAAGTTTAAAATAAGAACAGCTTTTTAAAAAAAAAATTAACAAGCAGTAATATACTATAGGCCTAGATCTATATGGTACACGCGTCCTACATTTGTAGGCTACATTCTAAAATAGATTATAGCTCAATTGAATAATTATTTTGCTTTGTTATTAATGCTATCCAACAGCCAGTCACAGAGGCGGCACCTAGGGAAAGGCAAATACAAAGGGTGGGGATTTTTTTTGGTTGAATTTCATGAAATCATTTTTGTAACGCTAATAAGAAATAAAGTCAATATGTTATCTTTGAAAAGTAGTTGTCCGTATAGAAATACATCATCAGATTGGCACGGCCTGACACTATAATAGGTATATATTTTTTAAAATACCGGCACCATAATATGCTTACCCCATCATGCACTTTTCCAATAGGTGGGATTATTTTATTTAAACATTATTAAACATATAACATAGCCTCTTTAACTTTTGTACCGGTACTGCAGTTTTTAATTTTAATAAAAATCAATGGAGGATACCATATATTTTTGATAAGTTTGATAACAATACTTAGTCCTATATAGTAAAAATATATATGATACAGCCTACATAATTAGTAATTACCAATTGCTTTTCTGTAAAATTTAATTTCAATAAGTTTCTAATTGGGATACAAGACGTAGCTTATTAATGTATCAGAGCAACAAGCAGAGTACCGGGTACTAAAAGTCTGTTTACAACTAAAACATTATATTTATAATAGAATTATTAGAATACTAATAGAATTATTAGAATTAGAATACTACTATTGAGTTTTATATTCATATCACATTTAGTTCAATTGTTTTTTTTAAATATATAAGGATACTGGACTTACTGGTAGTGGTAGCCTATGTAGGCTACTAATATTAATACATGTAGTACTATTACAATAAAAAAAGAAACATTTTGATTATAATAAATGTACCATTAGACCTACTATTATTGGCAGAACCATTTTCTCTTCAATTTTCATTGTGAATGTGAATGTACCATAATTAAAATTGTGATTCCTGTATAAGTATAAGTATAAAACACACACACAAAAATATAATATTACACAAATAACCTACAGCTGCAACATACAGAAACTGTACAAAACTCAAGAAGGATCAGCTTAATAAACATTTATTAGCAAACAAGTTGCCCTACTGGTATTTAAAATTCAATGTCATCATTAAAAATCAACAACAAATCATTGAAGAAAATATTCATAGCAGTGTAGCAGTTACAATAAAAACAATCTAAAACAAAAAATTTTGGAAGCAAACCACTAAAAGTACTATCACTGGTATTGGTATGTAAGTCAAGTAATACAAGCAAGAAGATATATATATTCAAAAGGTTAACATATGCAGATTTTAACAGATTTAATGTTTTTATACTATAGGTTTAAAATAAATGAATTTCATGAACTTTTCATAGGACATAAAATTCTTGAAATTTATAGGCTTATATTAACTTATATTTAACTTTTTAAGGTGTAAAAATCAAGTCAAAGATAAATAACATCACATTTAAATTTCAGTGCTTCTGCTTTGGTTATAAAAAATCATGACTAAGCACTGAAGATTTCAGTAAATATACCTAGGTCAGCAATCCAACATAATTGTGTCCACTACAATTATGTAACATTACAACACATTTTTGAATTCTAATAATAATTTTTGTAAACATTTTTATACGCACAATTTTTTCATAATGCCTAGAATGCAGTAAACCTGTGGTACACTTTCTATTTCTAGTAAAATATATCCGTATAGAATGTCCACTGGTATTGTAAAAGTAAACAAGCTTAGATTTAAATTACTTCACCTGAAATAAATTTCATTTATTATAGTTTACTTACATGCAAAAAGTGGAAAGCAAAAGTATTATAGTTATAGCATGAACAAAACATACATAAATTTATATCTATTTATAGCATAAATTTATATCTATTTATAATTTTAAGTTTTATAGGCTAAATTAACTACAAAAAAATAATAATTGGCAAATATTTTAAACAGTTGTTTACTAAATAGTAAAACATTCTTTGGGCCTAATATTTTTGTAAGAAAATTAGCCTATAAAATTTTTTTTAATATTTCATTTTACTCTCTACCAATACCCGGTACTGATAACAAAATTTAAAACAAACAATTCTAAGTATAACTAGTCACTAGTATAAGTACTGTATAAATAGTATAAATTATAAATCTGGGAAGATTGTCTGAACAGGGGCAGATAATAAAGTACTGGTAGTGTATGCAAGAAACCTATCATATAAAGGAAACAGTGGCTACACCTTCTGCAAGCTCATGAATCATCAACATTCACTGAAAAGAAAATTCCCATCAAACCCAGTAACGTCATATAAGATCATGCTGTAACTGTAAGTGTATGAGCCATAGTAAAGTATCCCTTTAGACCAGCCTGGTCCAAGGAACAAGTGAAGCAGCAAGTGGCTTTACTTGCTAGTTTCTGTGTGACTTTCATACATTCAGAATCCAGTATAACAGTGGCCATGGCTTACAATTACAAGGTAACAGTCACCTTTACTTTCCATCAGAGCTGGGAAGACCCTGAAGTATAGGCCTGGCCTACCTGAGACTTTGGTAATGTAATTAGAGTGATCTGTTCCTAGATGCTGTGTCCCCTACTGTAAGATCCATAGATAGGCAAAAGCCAGCTGACACAAGACAAGATATACTCCAAACTTTAAAGCAGAAAAAGGTTAGCTGAAACAATTACAGGACACTAGGTGGAAAGCGGAGGCTGCAAGAAGTGGAAAAACCATTGCACACTCTCCAACTCTAACATTCACACCTATATTTCTATAATGAATCACAGGTTTGACAGAAAAAGTAAATAATAAATCAGCTTTTTGGCATTACTTGCACAAAAAAAAAAGATAAATTATTATTATAAAGTAAACAAATAATTATAAATACCGGTACCCGGTAATTCATTTTTTTAAAAACATTTTGCAATTGAATGTGTACTTTTTACACTGCACACTTTTATCCAATTGAAATTACATTGAATAGACAGTGAAATATCCCTAGCAAATAATTTTTTCTAAAGGACTAATATATAACTGGTTTTACTATTAAAAGTATTATGGGCATACAACAAAATTGCATTCCAAAACAATGTCAAGCAAATTTGACATAACAGCTGGGTAGAGTCAGGGACACTCACCATACCCAGGAAAGGACTCCTGCATTATTCCATTTTTCGGTAGGGAATAAAAACCAAAAACAGTTGGAAGGCATCCTACCACTTCGCAGCTAGGAAAAGTGCCTCCTTTGTATGTGTAATATATTGGTTTAATTATAATATTTCTTAATCCCAACTCATCCTGAGTGTGTTTCCTTTAACTCATGGGAAAGTTATGTAAATACACAAATGCATTGTGCAAATTTTAGTTATAAAACCTTGTCTGCTTCATACAGACTCATCGCTTCTCAACCATAGTCTGATATGACAGACAGTTTTATCTGCTGGGCCATCACCTGTAAAGGAAAGAAAAGTCTTTAAGTAAAACAGCAGCAGCACAAGAATAACTAACGGCTATGGAATGTTTTCATGACATTTTTATATACAAAGTCAAGTTAGTATTTCAAATAAACTATAATATAATGAAACAAATTACTGCCATTGCATTAATCATTTAGGAAAAAAATTTTATATATAGTTATAAATATTTCTATGACATAAAAAAAAATAAATAATTTTCTAAGCATAGCAACAAACGGACCATTGTTTATAATGTTGAAAAGTAACGTCTTAGGGTGACGATGTTGCATAGTCCTCATAGAAATTCAGCAATTAGCACAGAATGGCTGAAATGTAAAACTTGCACATCAATCTCAGCGAATATATACAACATCAGTAATGAAAATGCATTATAAAAATACAATAACAACATAGAATATACATACATTTATCATATTTACAATATATATATATACTTTCTTTGAATTGATAATTTTCATAATACTATACTCAGCAGCTACAATTTTCCTATTTTCAAAAGTACGGTAGACCTGTAGCCTACAAAAAAAATATTTTTTTATACCCTAAACAATTCATAACTGATCACTTTAAATTCCCCCTCACCCTTTAACTTTTCACATATGAGTGATCTGTCATTATTTCTGAGTAGGCTTTACTATTACAATGAGAACAGAGTTCAAGAGATACACTGCTGCCAGATACATGTAGACAGATTCCAGCATTGTCCTCAATTTCAGACGAGAATTCTGCTTCTGATGAAGATTCTGAATCCGTGTCTTCAACATTTATTGTTCCCTTTTCATAGCGGTCATCATCAGCTTTTTTTCTTTTCGAACAAGACACTTCAGTAGCTTCATTACAATTCCTTTTCAATACTGTTTGTGGCTTAACTGATGGGCACAGTTTTGAAGAGCGCAGCTTTCGTGTGCTCTGGGGCACTTGTTCATTGTTCCCTATTAATTCTGCTAAGGTATTTTCTCTGCTATTTTGTCTGATTGTTTCAGATGCTAAAGTAGCGGCTGGTCTATTTTTAACTTTCGATGTAAATGGCTTTATAGAAGACGACAAACTTATTCCTGGGGTTTTAGCCACGTTCTTCAATATGGCAGCTAAAGTAGTTTGGTTTGCAATAACACTTCTCAAATAACTTACTTCTTTTTTTAAACCATTCATTATTTTTTTGCTATTCTTGTTTTCTTCTGATAGCTGCTTATTTTCATCTCGTAAAAGCTTTACAGATTCTTCCAAGCCAGTAACATACTGTTTCTTCTTTAGTCTATTATCTCTAGCTGCAATTGCATTTTTTGAATTACTGTCACCCCAGTGGTTTTTACCCCCAATGGAGGAACAATTTTTCTGCTGCGATAAGTTGTTCATATTGTACGAGTTAGAGGCTTTGCTATCACTGACATCGCTGTCATAATTGCTGTTTACTTCAAGTCTTTGACTTTGACCCTGGCTAAGTCGCCTTAGTTGGTTACTGTTTAGTACAGTGTTTCTTGAACATTTAAAAGATTTTAAGTCAAATGTACTGGTACTGTGATCTAAATCACTTTCACCAACATCAGTTTCAGGACTGACAGCATCAAAAGTATCACCATCATCATAATCAGTAGACAGTTCCCAGAGAGATGGCTCTCTACAACATTGTTCTTGGATATTATTTGATACCGGTACAAACAAATCCTCAGCTATATTGATATAATTAGGCAATGATAATGATTCCATTTCAAAACCCAGATCTAGCTCAGATGTATTTGTCTCTGGATTAAAATCGTACAATTTATCATCTGCACTAACATCGTGTGAAAGAACTTCACTGTTGTTATTCATGATGCCTAACATTCAATTGGAATTGGACTGTTCCAATTCAAAACTTGTCAATACCGAGTACTGGGTATTAAAATTGATTTGATGAATGAATAGAATAGCCTTGGGTTGGCAAACCTTAGCCTTGTTGATGGTCACGATGGTGGCGATATTGATGATATTGCGATATAATTTAAAAGCCTTTATAAATCAAATGATGTACTATTGGTATAACAATCTAAGCCGATAACGTTAATTCCATTTTTTTGCATTAAAATAATCCACGAAAATCACTCGTGCCTTACCAATGTCTCAATGTGTTCAAGTCACTTGCTTTGAAAACAGCACAGGACACAGGCTTAAAACTAACAGAACACGTCCATTAAAACTTAAACGTTGACACTACTTCGTATAGATCTAGTGACGTCACTTTCTCATCTCTGCGAGAATAGCAAAACAAATTTCGGTAAATCAATCCACTTTTACTACAAAAAATATTAAAATTCATTTAAAACATAATTGCATAGTTTTTCAAATGTTATTTAAAAATAATGCGCTGTATCGATAAATTTATTTCGTAAAGCTTTTAACTAAATTAACACTTTTTTCTCAGAGTTACTTCCCATATTATGATATTGAATAGTAATATAGTGTGACGTCACTGAGCCGCCATATTTGTGGGACGGGCCAATTTGTCAACATTGCAGACATAGCTGCGATTCCTTTAAATACACCACATTTTTAAAGGTTTGAATATTAACATTCAATGTACTTATCACACATTTCATGGGATATATAGTCTAATATAAAAAAAAACCACTATAATAAACACACATTGGCTTTAACAGGGCATCATTAATGTAACTAATAAGGATCATGATAATTTATCATATTTTTTTATTCCTTGATCCTTGCCTTTCAACTTTCAGTTTTCAGTTTCTGATTTTCATTCCTTTTTTCTAGTCTCTAGATCTAGTCTAGACTTGTTGTTTAATTTTGTATGGGTTTTAAGGAATTCCGACTGAAGTACTGAAGCTGGGTCCGAATAGCCATTTATATCGCCACTTAATTTTAAGGGACCCGGGTCCGAATAGCTGCAGCTTAGTTAAGTTAGATAGGATAGGCTACGATTTTCAATTTTTATTATGAGTTGTTGATATGAATTAAGATTATCTCAATACTCAATGAATCAATCTCATTTTCGATTATCATGATTATGAGTTCATGAGTAAACGAGTTAAAGCTAACTTAAAGCCCAATGCCGCCAATGGGTTTATAAAAATATAAAACCCTACCTAGATCTAGGTCTAATTAGTAATACTGTAAACTGTAAACAATATTAAAAATATTTGCATAGCATTAATTTTCATACTGTCATACTCGATGAATGACTCAAAAACATTGTACATTGTCAATGAAATACAGTGTCTCAATCTTAATCAATTATAATGAATGTAAAAATAATTTAAGAAAGCCTTTTTAAACCCTAGTATAAAAGGCAGGTTTCACAATAAGGATTTCAAAAGTTCCCTTTTTTAAAAAAATATGTTAAGCTTTATTACTGTATTATATATCATTTTAAAGCCTAGAAACAGAGGAATCCAAATATGAAGGTTAGAAAATCAGCCAACTTTCCAATGTTTTATAGTTAATAATTTTAAGATCGGGAAATTTTGTCAGCAGGATTGTTGCCGGCGCTAAAAAGTACACGAGACTAAACAGCTGCTAAATATTATTAAAACCCACAATTTTTTTTTTTTATATTTCTATGAAAAATAAACTTTTAAAACGTTAAATATCATCATTTGTGTTATGTTTTGTTATTATTTTCACATAATAATTTTGCATCCTGGGGTCATAGGCCAGAGGTTGCTTTGAAACGCGAAAATAAACAAAATGGTGACCATTTCGTTCTTAAAACGTTGTGTTAGTGAAAAGCATGGAGAGATTTTTTTTAACGTTTAAACAATTACCGTTCGCGTAAATTTAGTTTTAAAACATTTAATAATATTGCTGTGTTAATTTAAATCATAATTAAGAACTTGGAAATTCAAAATGAAATGCGTAAATAATGTTTTACAGTAAATTATTGATAACGGCCGAGCGGCGTGGTCCTCGGCTGTATTCAACGCAACCTGGGTGCCACATATCTCGCAGACACGGGTAAAATAATATTAAATCGAAAAACTTATTTTTTGAGTGGGCAAATGTATCAAATAGAACAAAACGGCCATCTGATTGATTTATATGTTAAAATTGACTCAAGCGCATTTGAAAATTAACGAAAAATTGATTCAACTTAGTGTGTTTCACGTAAAATTCTGCCTACCGATGTCGTTTTCGTAATGAACATCGATGATTTATTAGGAAATAAAATAAAATTTGTGGCAGAATATTAAAAAATAATGCCGTATTTATGAATAAATATATATTTGGGGTTAAATTTGGAGAGTTTTAATTTAGTAATCTACAGTGACTTATATATTTTGAGATCGAGTTTTAGGCCTAGCGCCGTGAATGGAGAAAAACCTACAGACGCGGCGTAAAAAACTAAGCGATTTTAAATATATATATATTTTTAAAATAAACATCTGTAACGACCTTCATTGCAAGTGTAGCATATTATAACATATGTGTAAATGAAAAACATTCAGAAATCGCGTAAATTTAGATTTTATATACTTTTATTTTAATTAAAACGTTTAATGTAGGTACAAAAAAAGGGGAATTGGGATCTGCATGATTGATTACGTGGAACCCCATAAAAAATATAATAAACAACACTAATATAAAATAAAAACTCACAACATTGATTCTGCTGATACTTTTATTACATATAAACACAAACATGTAAAAAGAATAACATTTTATACTTAGAAAATTTTTTTGTTCTAATTTTGAAAAAAAGGGAACCCTTTGGTGGCCATTTTGTGAAACCTGCCATAAATTAAGATTATTTATATTATATGAATTTGTTTCTTTGTAACCAAGTTCCAGAGTGGCATTCCAGCCTGAAATGGGTTGCCTGAACAAACTAGGAAAACCAGCAGTAATTTAACATCATTTAAAACACTAATAGAAATACAGGACTATACTCAGACCGCAGATTGGTGTAGGACACAATAATCTTATTTATAGAAGGAGCGTCCGTAATATGTTAGATAAGAAGATAGCCTAACACCACTACTAAAGTAATATAAAAAAACAACAACATGATATTTACAAATTATTATTATTCATTTGGTTGAGGACTTAAAGACCAAGTGAAGAGGTTTTTCTCAAAGGAACGAGATTTGGAATAGCCTCATAAGGCTGTGGCATTTGTGAAAGGAAAAAAAAATAAAACTTGACGCTATAAATCTATATTGAACCATTTTCTTAAAAATAAGAACCAGGAAAATATTCAAAACATGTGGCAATAGATTAAAAACCCATGGTAATATTCATTTTCCTAGTCGAAATCCTTTCTCTTAAGTCACTTTCCTATGTTGCCGAAAATAAAAACATCTCAAATGGCTACAAGATTTGGATTTTTCTTCCGAAAACACACACATTTAAACGCAAATATTGAACTAATTACTTAATATTTATCTTTGATATTTTGTATATAAAGGATTTTTATTAACATTCAGATGCTGAATACATTATTTACTATCAAAATCAAATGTTAACTCAATTTTGATAAAAAGCTCTTCACTTGGTCTTTAAGGTCATTGGAATTAAAATTATAAGGCATGATATAAAAGGGCTCAAACTTAAAGTCCCTAAAAATAGCTTCCAGATAGGTATAAGTGTGAATAAAATAATCTTCATAACTAAAAGGCTAAAAAAATCCTTCAAATTAAATACTTCGTGTGCTGAACTAAAAGTCTATGTAGGCATATGATATGTCTCTATGTAGGGAATTCAATAAAAAATTCAAATGAATAATACACTTACAGCTAGCTAGAACTAGACAAGATCTTTTCAATGACAATGACACCTCATTCGTCTTTCTAAAGTAAACTAGGAGGAAAGGTATACCTTTTTGAACACTCGAAAAAGGGTGGTTTCTTTTTACTGTGGTAAAAGAGCTAGGCTATATATTCTTTTATATAGTTTTGATTAAAGTTTTTATATATTCACTGGAAGTGGTTTAATTTTTTAAAGGATTACTTGTGCGTCATTAGTATGCACATTTTCCTATCAGGCATGAGGTGAATCTTTCTTAGAAGCCCTTAACTCAAGATGTAAATGTAAGCAATTTATCTGATTTAAACTACTAAATTAAAATTTAATAAAGTAGATATTATATTTATATAAATGTATTTTATGTATTAAGCATAAAATATATTTAAATGCTATAGTGTTTTAATTATTTTTAGTACTTTAAACTTAATTACTTTAAACTTAATTCCTTTTTGGAATGCGATAATTTTCAAAGGGAAAAACAATTAATAAGCATAAAATTACTGACTACAAATTTTATCTTAAGTTTGAAAGGCGAAATTAGGGGTCGTCCATAAATTACGTCACACGATTAGGGGGGGGAGGGGGGTCACGCATTTGTGACGATGTGTGACGAGGGGGGGAGGGGGGGTCTAAGATATCCGACGTCACAATATAGGCCTACATATATGTTTGTGCGCCTATGCCTCCTATGCCGTTTTGATTGATCGGGACAACCAAAAATGGACATTTACTCACAACTTTCCGGAATAGAAAATTAAATTTATCACGTATGCTGCTGACTTTGTTGATTTTATATAAATAAAAGTATGCCGGTTATGCACACATGAACACTGTAATATAAAAAAAAAAAAGAATTAGCTCCTCTACTTAAAAGAGAGTAGCTACCCTGAATTGAATTGAATTGTTGAATTTCCGGCTCATCAACATCGAAGGTTATATAGGGCCTTTTTGATAACGTTGTTGTCATTTTTCTCTTGTATCCATTTTATTGTTCTTATATCTTTAGATTTTGTTGTACAGTTGTATGTCTTTAATATAGTTTATTATATGTTTTGGTTTAATTTTGCTGAAAAGTTCATGAAGAGTTCTACAGTAATAGAATTTACGTCGAATGTCATCAAATGTGTTACATTCCAACAAAATGTGAGACACTGTTAAGTTGGCATTGCAGAAAGCACACATTGGGGCCATTTCTCGTTTTAAGATAAACGAATGTGTTAGTTTCGTATGTCCTGTATGTAGTCTGCAGAGAATAACTGCGTCTTTTCGAACAAGTTGGCCTGTATCATGCCAGGTTTTTGAATTTTCCAAATACTGCAGTTTATTGCATTCGGTTTTCAAGAAGTTAGTCCATGTTTGTCTTTCATGTTTAATTATTAAAGGTTTCAAGTCTCGATATGGTATTGGGATAATACTCTCTGATAACAACAGGGCGGCTTTAGCCTCTCTGTCAGCTTTTTCATTTCCATCTATCCCTGCATGACCAGGAACCCAACAGAAAACGACACGTTTGCCTCTTTCATATATTGATTGGTATTTTGTCAAAATGTCCAAGGCAGATATATTCCTGGTATTACAGTTTCCCATAGCAGTAAGACAAGATAACGAATTGGATAAAATAACAAAATTTTGGTTTTCTGATTCCTCTGCAATGTCTAATGCCAGGCATATTGCTAAAGCCTCTGCAGTATTTATTGAGATACTGGAATTATATTTTCTTTTTTTACTTGTATTTGAGGTAAGAGCAACCGAAGATGTCGCTGTATCATTTTTCGATCCGTCTGTGTATATTTGTACATAATTTGGGTATTTTTGTAGCACTTCTTGGAACATATCCATGCAAGGATCCTTTTTATTTCTATGGTTTAATTCTAAGTTTATAGGCGGGATTTCAAAAGGCCATGGTGGAGTTTTTGGTATATAATATCTTTTTATAAATCTAAATTCAATTTTAGTTTCGATCATTTCTTTTCTTCCCTTTCAATCAGCTGCTTGTCTTTCATTGAGAGTGTTGAACAGGCAACTTTGGGTTTTCCCGACTGCGCACTGTTTGCATTGTTCGTTTATACTCAGTGCCCTCACATAGGGGGGGGGGGGGGCAGAGGAAGGCATATGCCCGGGGGCGGCACTTCCTGGGGACGGCAATTGTAGTCTAAATACAGCAAATATCGCACTAAACAAGCAGTTACAGTATGCAAGAGGACGGCGCTGAAACTTTTGCCCTGGGGCGCCACATAAGCTTGTAAAGGCACTGTTTATACTGTACTTTTTTTTCTCTCTATTGTTGATCTCGCTATTATTCTTTTAATTTCTATATTATGCTTTGTATGGACAAAGCCCACATACGCCTATGTAGCGCCCCAGGGCAAAAGTTTCAGCGACGCCCCCTTGCATACTGTAACTGCTTTGTTTAGTGCTATATTTAGACTATATTTGCATCCCCTAGAAGTGTCTCCCCCGGGCATATGCCCCCTCTGCCCCACCCCCACCCCATGTGAGGGCACTGAGTAGCCTATGGACACAATGTATCCACGGGTCAACTAGTTACTATTAATAAGCTTTGTAAATTAAAATTATGATCGCTTTGTTTCTTAGCTATTTTCAAATGATGATCGCATCGCCAACGCGTCTGAATGCTAAAAAAAAGTGGGAAAGATGTCCTAGCCCGGCAATCATCTTCGTTTTTCCAGGGAAAGCTGACAACATGGCCGCTCCCACGGTTCAAGATGTTGACACTCTTTTCTAAGTAGGCATAAAAATGGTTTGACGCTTATGTACGAACAAGCCAAGACTTAACTCAGATTGTAAAATGTACCGACAAAAAAGTGCTGTTCAAAACCGAGAAGCTCATATTTTAGTGTAGTATCAGAAAGATTTTTTTCCACCGCCTTTACCAGTTGTTCAATCAGGCGAAGGTCTGAAAATTCCAGAACAGACAACAGATGGAGCGTCGCATAAGTTTCCATCTCTGTATTGCAGCGCAAAGTCTGAAAGTGGATGATATTCTTCCTCGGTCATCAAATCCTTACCGTTCGATTCCATACGATTTGTACTGTCCGTCAATACAATCTTGTGCTTAGCGATAGGATATGCAAAAAATGTCATATTATTATGTACTTCGCTTCGTTAGTCATGCTGCGCAGCCGTCCCTCAACACAAAAGCAGGAATCAATTATTATTCCTCCTAAACCTGTCAGGCCACAAAGAGTAGGCAACATGAACTAATGGTTATTATCGCAAATGAAGAAAATGGAGAGTACTAAATGTATAGATGAAGAACAGCTTGATTTGAATGGAATATCTATTCCACCTGACGAAGAGACCTGTATTTTCCCCATTTATTACATGAAAGAGCATTTTTCAACATCATGGGAGAATGCATGACACACATACATTCTGTGTGTTTTTTTTTTAAACTTAATAAAAAAAATTGTACTGATTCTACTAAAGCATTTATATTTGTGCATATGATATTATTAAATTTTTGTTATAATTACACTTTCGATTTTTCTTTTGTGTAATACAAAATTCATTAATTACAAAACGATGACAAATAAAAGTAATTTGGAACCTTTAAATTTGCATTTTTAGAAAGATATCTTTTAGGGGGGGGGGTGCAGATTTTGTGATGTCATATTTGAGGGGGGGTCTGACTTTTTGTGACGTTGTGTGACAAAGGGGGGAGGGGGGGTACAAAATCAGCCGAAATCGTGTGACGTAATTTATGGACGGCCCCTTACATAGTAGGAAATTGTACGTTTTTAGACATTTACCATTAGAGTTTCTAAGACTAATATATGACAGACTCAAGAGTCGGATCTATGGCTGTAACAATAAAAAAAGTAAAGTACCCTTCGGACCAAACTGATCATAGGGTATAGGGCATTAACTCTACAGAGTTAACTTTCCATAGACCATTTGGGAGTAGGAAAAAAACAAGCAGAAACCAGTTTGCACATGAAGTTATTTTCAGTTCATGCATACTTTTTATTGTTGGCTTAAAAGTGGAATTATAGGTTTTACCCTCAATTATGATCATGACTCTAAGCATTTATGCTCTTTGGAACAGGTGTTTGTTAATGAGATTCTGAAGGGGACCTTAAAAAAGTGCCTTTAAAAAATATACACTTTCATTTATGGATTGTATTAAAAAAAAATTGATATGTTTAATAAAATTCAAATCATCTCTCAATTTTTAACTTTTTACAGCCAATAACCCAAAGAAACAGCATCATGTCTGAGGTCAACAAGGGAGACACTGACATGCGCAGTGAACTACAAGAGCTGCAGATGCAGTCCAATCTTATCACAGATGAGGTGATTAATGCATTCTAGTCTCTTAAATAGTAGTACCCAATAAAAAAAAACAACTAATATAATCACGACATGGATCTGTCTGAGGCCACTGTTAAGTTCTGACATCATATGCTATGATGAGACTATGGTGATTAGAAAAAGAATTTCAAAACTATGAATAGAATGGGATATTTTCTTAATCTATAAGACTATATAAACCAAGATTTATGTTGGTCAAAATAATCTTTCACAAAGCTAATCTTGACAACAAGTGTTTGTTTTTTTCACCCACACATTTCTTTAACAGCTTGCTTAATTCCAGTGATTCCTCATATTGGGCCCCCACAACAGTTAGCCAGTGCACTCGATTCTGGGATGTTTATCAGTTCGCCCCATGAAAGGTTGCAGCATTTCATTTTATCCTCACAGGATCATTTCCAGGTGGTCTGAGGATGATCAACCCATCTCTTTTCCTTGGAATTCCATGGCAAATCCTCTTGGGTGATGTGCTGTTTTTTTTTTTATCCACTGCCATTTTTGCCTGGCAATTTGCTGTTAAATGGGGTCCTGGTTTGTTTGCTGACACACATCAGTGTCCTTGACCTTTTCTACCCATTGAATCCTTAGTATGTTGGGGAGGCAGCCGTTGACAAAGGTTTGAAGCCTGTCATTCAGAGTGTTGGTGACTCTCCAGGTCTCTGAACCATAGAAAAAAGCACTGACTTTTCAACACCAAAATACAGTTCTTTTTATAGTAATGCTCCTTAATGACTAGTCCTAATTCTTGCAAGAGTTTCCTATAGGCTTATCACATATTTTTGCACTAGGCTAGGGTCTAGATTCGGCCATTTTTTGTGGGGATATACTTTTGTTGAAAGTTAAAACCTCTAATCAAACTGGATTAAAAAACAAAAATGCCAATTTAATTTTTTATAACATACAAGCTACATTGCCCGGCGTTGCCCGGGTGAAAAAAAAAGGACTGTCTGGGGTGCAGATAACAAATTTATAAACTACACTTACTGAATACTTTTAGGCAAGTAAATAAATATTGTAATAGGGTAAAAAAAATAGTCAAATATTTTTATTTAACAAAATCTATATTGCCTATAGATTTACAATGTCTTTTGTTTTTAAAAGTTTGAAAAATTAATTGTCGAAAAAAAAAGTATAGTCTAACTGGAGAATCGAACCCTGGTCGCCCGTATAGCAGTCCACTACGTTTACCACTGAGCTATCGAAGACACATGCCCGATGTGAAAAATTATTAGACGGTATATTGGGCTAGGCCTAGATAGGTCAGTGACACAAGTGTTTTCAAATTGACCAATGGGGATCCTCACGGGGCTTAACACTGTCTTTTTATATATATAGATTAAACAAAATTATTTTCACCATAATCTCATCATAACATTTGTTGCCAGTTTCTTCTCCACCAATTTTTTTTTTTATGATTTACTGCCAAAATATTTGTATAAAGTTGGAGACTAGCCGCTGCATAAGAGTGGTTTAATGGACCTTTATAAGTGTTTTGGGCTGCAGTTATCCAAGTGTGATCAAAAAATGTTTTGAATTGGAAATTGACATTTATATGGTTTATTGACTTTGGAAAACAGCCCTTTAATTATCACTCTACTAAAATCACCTGGGATATTTCCTCCCAGCGGAAAACCTCATGTTATTTTTAAGAAGAGTTGAAAAAAAGGAGTAGTCCTCTTTCAAAATGTGCCAAGTCACTTTAAAAAGAAAAAATAATTTATCATCACATAGCCTTTCAAAGTATATGTTTATTGATATCTTTAGCTCATCCTTAAAAAAGCTCTAAGTACTCTGATATATAAAAAAAAAAAAAATGAAAAGCTTCCATAAGTTGCTAAATTGTAACATAAAAAAGATGAATTTCTGTCAAATCAGTTTATGTCAAGTCAGGTTAAGTTGACTTAACACGACTTAGTGTACTACTCAAGTAAACTCTTACTTACTTACTTAATTCCTGGAATCCTCAGAGAAAACGGCTGTAATTACACCTCTGTCGGTCTCGATCTTGGGCGGCCTCGCAGTTGGGTCCGGTGAAGTCATAAGCTTTTGCCTCGTTTGAAACTGACCTTTTCCAGGTCTGCTTTGGTTGGTCCACTTTTCTCTTTCCCTGGGAGTTCCAGTCTAATGCCTGCCTGGCCACATTGCCCTCGGGTCTTCTCGTAGTAAGCCCTATCCATCACCACTTTTGTCTTCTAATTTCCTTTCCATTCCGATTTGCTTTTTGCCTGGATAAGTCCCACAGCTAATCGCTTGATGCCCTCTTCGGCCAACTAATATTTAGTATGTGCCTGAGGAGTGTACTCTGGAAAATTTAAAATGTTAACAGTTCAAATTACTAAATGAGCTAGATATTCTGAATACTCAGCCTAGCATAACAGCATAGCATCCATGATGTACAAATGCATCATGATCAAATAATCATCTCCTACAAAAACATGTTCAAGTGTTGCACTTCATTAGAATTGTTGTATATATTGTTGTAGGTTGTAATGGGACGGATGATCTCTAGAATTAACTTCTGACTAGAAGTATAGATAAACAAATGTGCCATTTAAATGTTTGTTCTTCTATTAAATAATACATTTGAACTTCAATAGTTTCTTTGTACTGAAATACATTGTTTTTTTTTATAATAAAAAAAACAACACATTTAGAGCTTTTAAAACCCAGCCAAATTCCAATTTTTTTTTAAAGTTACATTTTGATCTTAATTTACATCTGCCTTTAAGCTGAGAGAGGTAAAAATAGTGTTAGTCGATTTAATCAAGTTACGTTATATTCTTTACATTGATTCTAATATATTCCATTAAAGAAAAACAAATGAACACTTGACCATGTAAAAAAATAGCTAACTCGGTATACAATTGAATCAATGATTGGGTTAAGAAATAAATTATCAATTGAAATAAAAAGTAATTGATTCAGTGATAAACTTTATCATTTTGGAAGAATGATGCTTTGTGATCTCTTACAAACAGGTCATCATACAGAATAGGTATTACCTATTCTGTGGGTCATCATACACTTTCCATGTATTCCTGGATTATATTATGATATTTTGGTCATTTTCAAACCATTTTGTTCATCAACATGTTAAACTATAAATGAAACATTGCACATATCTGTCAATATCCTAACAACAAAAGGTCCATGTAGAAATAATTACTTTTAAATAAATCATTTTATGATCCCACCATAATTTGTTTCAAAAAGAAAAAGCTGTCAAGGGTAGCAACTGTTGTTTGCACCAATTTCCAAGTAATATTTGATTTACTGCCCTTTAGCATTTCCATTTTGAGAAGGCAAAAATAAAACCACAGCAACAATGAATGTATGCCTGAAGCATTATTCATTGTGCCCTTTACGAAATGGGAACTCTGTAGAGGGAATCGTGGAGCTGGGCATGTCTTGTTAGGTTTCTGACATATCAATGTACGGGTGTTCTCATAAATTACTAGACATGCCCGCCTATAACACTGTCCTAGTTTAAGGTTTGAAGCAAAGGGATGAACATGGAAATGTTTCTGCGTTAGATGTATTTAAAAATCTTTTTTTTCTATTTACCCGGTAATTTGATGTATTAAAAAAAAGTATCCACAGGGCCGTGAAGTAGCGTTACTTTTGACCTTAAAATAAATTAACGCGTGAAGAGATTCTATTCAATGGGAATTTCCGCTTCTATACATTTAACCTTTGACATCTGTGAACTATCATATTAAAATTTGTTACAGTTTTATCTTTCGGTTGTTTCCCCTTCCCTTTTACCACACACTATTATTGTACTGTGACGTGAAATACTTTTAGTGGGTGAACTTCTACTGTTGGTTAACTTCTACTTTCGACATAATGTCTTAGGGATCCCCAAACCTCCTTCTCATTCCTCTCTCGGTATCTTAATATCACAGTGAAAGTAAGTCAATAGTAATAGCAAAGACACCCTTACGTGGCACTAAGTAGTTTATGTACAAACATATTAATATTATTAATGTAAAGAATTACACAAAGTCCAACGAACGAAAAAAAAAAAGAAAGGTTGAGCCTGATGTTGATGAAATTTAATGTCACTTTGCCAGATAGGAAACCACACAATTCTCAAGGGATGCCCCGAGAAACCGTTATGTATATTTCGTATAGCATTCATTTGTAGAATGCATCAAAGGGTTAATGTAAATACTTTGTAAAGAATCCCCCCCAACCTAGCCCTAACACACACATAATGGATGGGATGCTAATTAATTATTACCATATGTTCCGAGTTTATGGCTCCCTGGGAGGGAAAGCTACTCGTGGTGGCCAAAGTCCAAGAACCCCGGTATTATGATCCTTTCTCTGTTTAACCCTTTCCATTTCACAAGAGACAACTAAAGACTACCAACTGTTGTGTGGCTCTACTTAGAAATATAAAGTTGTTTTCTATATTTATGCGGTTAATAATTTTAATTAATAAAGGGATGTTATTGAATGGGCTACACCAAGGGTCAGCAGCCTTTTGATAATAGAGGGCCAAAAAGTGATTTCTAATTCATTCAGCGTGCCAACTGCCTAGAAGTCATCATGCATTTAGCACCCATTTGTTTGTAGCAGCAGCGACTCAAATAGCCATTTTGGGATTTGTACGCGTGCCATCTGTTGCCGACCCCTGAGCGTGTGCCAAGAGCACGCGTGCCGTCGGTTGCCGACCCCTGAGCGACACAATACATTTTGTTGTGTCATATCAATATTTCCTAGATAAAAAAACAACGGCAGCAACTTCTCTGTAGGCCTACTTAATGCATATATTACGTCAGAATCAATTTTACAGTCCTTTCCAACCCACAGCCACACGACAGCCTTACACGACATTCAACAGTTACTGTCGAAAAGTGTCCAAGCGTCTCTAATCCATTGCACCCGACGCCCCCCTCCCCAACCCCCCTTTACAAATCCTCCTGACAGTTGGAGACAACGATTTCACCCGCTGGCTTCTATGCATTTCCAGACACCAGATTGCCTGGCAATTGGTTAAACCTTTGCGAGGGGATTTTAGAGCCCTTTTTTTTATTATTATCCCTGCCTTAGGTGTTCAGAGGTACTCATTGAACAATCTCTCCCCAATCCTATTTTCTAACACTCGTTTTTTTTACTCAGTTGGTTCTTCTAAAGTTCTTTCACAGGATTAGGTCGTGTGAAGATGCTGCAAACCAAATTTTTTATTTTTATTATTGTCGTTTAATTTTTATAAATTACTTAATTTTTGTTATCATTTTTTCCAGCCTCACATAGCCTCAATTATGGGAAGAAAACATAAACAGTCACCGCGAATACTAGGATAGAGGCTAGGAATAAGACATATGAGAAATCGAATGAAACGCACCAAAATATTGTCGTTACGCGTTATTAGACTGAAGCGTTACTAGACTGAATCGCGCAGTTACCAAACTTTTCTACACGTCCATTTTGCATGTTCAATGTTTAATTTTTCATTGTTCTGCTACTATGTGATGACTCTGACCTCGTCTTTTCTTAGCTTTATTTTTTGTTTGTGTTTGGCAATGTACTTTGATTGGAAACCATTGGTTGGTGGTTTTAAGTCCAATGATTGGTCAGTTTTTACAAAGAAGATCGTGCACAGTCTCTCTGATTCTATTCTTTAGTGCATCTATGTATAGTTTTTTTTTCTTAGAGTATTGAAAAACAATTCGAATTTTACACCAGGAACGTAGTCCTAAAAATTTGGTAGAAAATCTCCTTTTTAAATATGAACAAGATTCTATTACCTATTCTCTTTTAAACAATCGACGCTCCGATGTAAAGTGTGTTAAATGTTGTCGTTCCCTGCAATAATTGTGTGCATAAACTTGGAGTAAAATATTTATATTGATGGTTGTAATAAGAAAAAAAAAATAGAACAGGCGTCGAAGTGAAATAAATGTTGAGTGGGAATATTGGGTTTGAGCCAATGTGTCAAGACACACGCACACTCGCAGACACTCACCAAGACTTAGAATGTCTTACCTTGGATTAATTCTTTTGTCCTGTTTGTTGATCAAATTGTTGAATACTTTGCGAACAATTTTGATCCATTTTGCATTATAAATCTCACCAGTAAAATTAAAGCCACACGAAAACTTTGTTGTTTTCTTCTACAAAGTAGCAGAATTCACAAATTCAAAGAAAAAAAAACAACTATATAGTCCTGAGAACAAAACAGGGATGGCCTTTAGCTGTTTGGTTTCATGTCTGAGCATAGTTATTTGTGAACATTTGACTAGTCACCTCGGGACTAATACTGGCATCCGCCATGGCTGGAACTTATACCCGCTCTCCCTTTCGCTGAAGAGATGCCCAGACCTGCTGCTTCAAGACTACAACAAAAAAAAAAAGTATTCAATATCAAGACATGTGTGGCCATCCATGTACAGAAACCAATAATTGTCAGTATATTGTTCCGTTGTCTGTCATTCGTTTCTTCTTTTTTTTTGCCGTAGCACGTTGCGTGTACTCACCACGCGCGCACAGAAAGTCTTGGCCCATTCCTTATCCGTTGAGCTGGTCACCGTGCACCCTTGTGGTCAAGGCCACTAATCAGCCTGTTGGCTTTTTACCAGGTTGGCTGTACCACGGGCGAGTGTATGTGTACAAGCAGGCTGCCCGCCGTAGCGTCCGTAGTCGTCGGCTTGGCAGGCTTAAATTTACAGGTTGTGTCTTTGATAGTCTTAAAATGCCTACATTACCTTGTCGGGTTGTTTTGTTTGACAAGACTAAATGCTGACATCACGTTTTTTTCAGGCTGTCTGTCCTGACACCATAAAAGCTTACAACAAGATATCACGCAATGTACTGATTAGCTTATGGGTTTTTATGCATACACAATCTTTTTATCATGGCCATACATCAGTAACACACTTTAGTTAGTAGACTTACAACTGACTTTTAGACTGTCCTTCTCATGATTCTTGCAACTGCGTGTAGATTTCAATGCATTTTTCGGGTCTGTTTGTGAGTAAAGCACGTGGGCCTAGTATTATGTAGGTTTTACAAAATGTCCTGGCCATTTCTTTGGTCGTCTCATACACAACCTCTCCGTAGAGAAACACAAACAAACTCAAATACATTACTTGCTTTAATGAATTCGTTAACTTCAAAGACGATGGGTTAGCCACACAATTAGCTCGCAGAAGTCGTACACACACACAGGTTTCGTTACCTATTAGATATATCGATATTATCTTGTCCTTTATATATGTGCGTTTGTAAAAGAAAAAGTTAGTATCTTGTCTTGTTAGAAGAAAAAAAAGAGAAGAAAAAAAAGGGGGGGGGGGAGAATTGGACTCTTTCTGCTTCTGACTGAAACGTGGTTCCATCATGTTAGGGATATAAGAGATACGATGGGTTAATTCAATCGACGATGGTGGTGGCGTTTGTGTGTGTGGGGGGTGTGTCAAGAAAACCGCCCCCCCCCCCAGGTTCTTTTTCAGCTTCAAAACAGCACCCCCGCCAGGTTATCCACCTATCCATCTGGTGGGTCCCGCCGCACCGTCACCATTTAATTTGAACAAGACATCCGCTGTGTATTTCCGTGTCTTCCCCCGCCCTAGTCTTATGGCTTATATGGCGTAACAAATGTTCCTAGGCAGTGTTCGAGCATGTGATGTGAAAGTGGGCAGTTGAGAGGATGAGAAGCACTGTTGACTCAATCAATCGTGTGTCACCTCCCACCTCTCCCCCCCCCCGTACCCCACACCTCAGTCTATATCTATCTCCCTTTCTCTCTCAATCTGTCTACATTCTCTCTCTCTCTCTCTCTCTCTCTCTCTCTCTGTGTTTTACTCTCTATATCTATCAGTCTCTTATATCTTTCTCTTCCCATCGAGCGTTACTCACGTTATTGATTTTACAATCAGACAATATTGTCGCTAGGGGCAGAGAACTAAGATCGTCCTTGCTCCCGTATTGCTTGCTGGCAGTTGCTGCCCTTTTATTGAACTTTTTTTCTCTTTCTTTTCTATCTTTTACAGTTTTAAACTCGCGGGACAAGAATTGGCCACTAAAATATTCAGATGACGAGGAAATAGTTTTTTTTGTAAAAGAAACAACATTTTTTTGATCTGGATTTCGTCAACCGTGACTTAATTTTATTTTCTCTCGTCTTTATTTCCTCTTTCTTTCTCTCACTGCATTCATTTCTCCAAAAGATAGAGAAAAAAAATGAAAGTGGGGTGGGGGGGGGGGAGCATACTGCCCTCTGCTTCGATCATCCGCGAGGCTAGACACTACTCACGCCGGTGCCGCGGCGCAGAAATGATCTCTTAGTGGCGTGCGGGCTTACCCCAATACTTCCCCGCCACCCCCATCCAGCCACACACCCCTACCCCTTCCCTTAAGACTCACCTGATCGCACTCTCTCTCTCTCTCTCACACATACGCACGTGCTAGACATAACCAGACTCGGTTGGTCAGTGTGGGAGTAAGGTTGACGGACCCCGGATCGTTTCCTAAAAAAAAAGTGGGTGACGGATAGCTGGAATTTTCCGCAGTGCCGCCGGCCACCCCTTCCTACCACCGCTCGCGCGTGTGTGTGTGTGAGTGCCTTGCCGTTCCGTGTGGTGACATGGATATCCATAGTGATATATCTATTTATCTATGCCGGGTGTTTCGTAACGTTTCCTTATATTTCCCGGGATAGCTTTTTTTTTTTTACCGAGTCGCAGTACAGTGTTTCTTTCAACGAGACAACAAGCGAGTTTTCAATTTTTCGATTTCTCGTCTTCATTTCCTCGTTTCGCCACACATATAGGTTTGTTTATCCCGTTATCTTTTCACAGCTTGGTAAAGGACGTCAGCATTCAACAGAAGTCATCTAGGCTCACACTTTAAAAAAAAGTATTAAAAGTGGATTAAAGGCACTTCTCGGCGTTCCTAGTTAAAAGACTAACGCGTCATTTTCAGCAGTGGTTTGAAGAAAAATAAATATTCTTCGATTTCAACAGTTGGTCAATTTCCATATTTGTTCTTTTCATTGCCTAAAAGTCAAACACAATGAAGTATTCTATTTTTTGTTCTACCAACTGAATGATGATTAGACATAAGATTATCGCATGTTGTTTTTGGGTCAGAGATGAGTATTTTAAACAGCACCCACCAAACCTTTTTTTTTCTTAGGGTGAGCTTAGGAATGGTGCGTTCTTTCTTACTTCCATCCTTTATGCCATGAGCTGTTCACATTTACATTCATGAAATCTTTTCGCAAAGGTTTCAATTTGTTTGGCTCTTAAAAGCCATCAAGTTTTTCAACCTCACTGTAGACTTTTAACGCAATAATGGTCATCAATTCGATCCTGTTGGGTGATCATACTTAGCTGTTTCATTGACTACCTTCCCAAACAATCAGAAGTTGTACATTTTCTCCTTTCCGTCGGTGCCCAGCATTCAGTTGTTGTTTTTATGCCCTCGTGTTTTTGTTCATGTTTTGAAGTCCACTATACCTACATCACATTTGTTTCTCCGATCCTGCGATAATAAAACATGACGCTCACAGCGTATAGGGCGTTTGCAATCACGTGACAAAAAGCACGTGATTTTTTTTTACTTTGTGTAGTGGTGTACAAGTACAAGTACAATGGCCGCTGTATTAATAAAGTTTCATATAGGCTCGAGCTTTTTTTAAATGATGTTTTGTGTTTTAAGTCTTATTAAGATTTAAGCTTTATTATGTCTGTTAAATAAAATAGGCTATTTTATTATCATCATAGACATAGATCATAGACGATGTGAGCCTATTAGTGACTTGACTAGATAGCCTATTCACCAACACTATCACTTGGCATCGTAGCTGCCCTATTTAGCCACTAGCCTAGCCTACGAAACATTAAAAGTGTAGGCCTATAAAGTGAAATTGAAAGTGTAAATAGGTCTAGCCGGCCCTAGCCTAATCACATTAATCAATTAATCTACAGTACTACTATTTACCTCCTTATTTTTGAGTAGGATAGCCAATATTCATATGTGAATTTGGCATGATAAGAAACTTCACCATATGCCATATTTGTTCCTCTATTTACAAATGACGTCACTAAAAAACTTATGCTCCGCCCATTGCAAACGCTCTATAAGTTGTTTTTTTATATATCAAGTACCGAGACTTTTAAGACATTTATTCTATAAGAAGGCCAAAAATTATCAAAACTTATATTTTGAGTTCGACACAATTCTTTACAATTAGAATACGCATTTGTTTCCATCCCGTCAAATCATATTATGTTCAATGTTATTAAATGTGTGTTTAGAAATGATACAACAGATATTTTATATCAAATAAAATAAGACAGCCAACCACCCACATTAATGGGGTGTGTGGATTTGTTTAACTTAGTGGATGACGATCCAACCTTTGAATTAGTACGATTATTATATAAGCCCACGGCATATCTGAGCTCGATTCTGAAATAAAATTCTAACAATTTGATTCATTATTACAACTCCAGCGCCATCAAGTTAATGGAACTACGAATCCGATTCTCACAACAACGATATCCTAGACCTCTCGTCGGTTTTGAATGTTCAGTGCGGTCAATCCACATTTCACGGTCTCGTACAACTAAATGGCCCTAACTGAATCAAGCTAAGAGTTATCTCGCTTCGTTGTTTAAAACGGGAGATGCTCATTGCCGGCCATTTATCCCTTTAAGTGATTGTGTTATTATTTATTATTTAAACAGATACGCCATCAACGGTTGTATCGTCACTTCCGGTTTAAGCAGACGTCTCTACTTTTATATAGTCATTTGTGATTATTCTTTCTCAAGAGACAGAAAAAAAAATAAAAAAATAGAAAACGCTTTATAATGGTTGGGCGGGCATCTTGAGCTCAAATAAATAATCATAGTTAAGAATACATATAGATCTAATATAATGGCTGGTGAAGATTGTAATAATTAATTTGTAGTGGCGAATAAAAAAGAAAGGAAATGGAAATAATTCCACATTTACTAACCCAACAACACCAGAAATGAAGCTAGATATTAGATATGAGTTACTCACCCCTCCTCACTTTTTGCCATTCTGTTCCCGATAATCCCGTTTGCCACATTCTCCATAAAAGCGGAAGCGAGTCGTAATTTCTCTTTTTTTATGATCATCCCCGTTGAGTACGGCATTGGAATAATAAAACACAAGTATCGGTAGCACGGGAAGAAAGAAAAAAAATTCCAATCAATAAATTCATACATTTCCCGAAGCACTTGTACCGTTTGCTACTTATAGAATTTACTTAGTCGTGCCTTCCAGGGGAGGCGATTATTTCCTCCTACGCATTCTGCATGTAGAGGAGGTTTTTGTTTTCTGATATTTTTCTTCTAATTTCTAAACGATGTTTTTTTTTTATATTCCGTTTTATTCCGTTTTATTCTTTTGATAAGATTTTTTTTTTAAACTGTACGAGTAGTTTTCAAATGTTCCTCTGAAGAAGTAGGTTATTTGCAAATATTCGTACTGATGCTTAAGTTCAGCTTGTTGAAAAGAAGAAAATTTTTTTTTTTAATGATGCGTGCGTAAGTAGGTCCTAGGCTTACTGATGATATAAGAAATGTTTTACAACAACTTCTTGGGTACACGTCCATAAAATGCACTTGTTATTAGCACAATGTATTGCATAATGATAATAAAAAGTCTCGCTGCCAAACAGCTAGCTTTGAAACACTTGGATCACCACAAAGAACCAGAATAAAAGTACACACCGTCATACGAGAACAGAAGTTATGTCCCACCCGGACGAGTTCTCTCCCACACTCTCTCCCTCGTTGCCCTTTCGCATTGGGATCCACGTAGATCGTGCAGGCCCCGAAGAAGAACTCACGCAATTTCGGACGCCCTGTCCACAAGTCCCAAGGCTTTTGGTCTACTACAACGGCTGGCGTGTGGTACCTCACGATGGGGGAATGGGGGCGTTCCACGTTCCGTTAGTGAGGAAGTGTAGAGGGAGAGGCAGCACCTGATTCTTAGATTTAGATAGCATTGCGATTACGTAAAGGGCGCGCGGTATAAATAGTTTTGTTGTTTTTTAATTTCTTTTGAATACATTGCAGTAGTTTGTCACACTTACCCTAAGTTAAGTTCTGTTTGGATTGCACGTGCTGTTTTCCATTTTCGATTACGCGTGCTCATATTATGATATATATCTTGGAATATGCAATCTAATTTTTTACTTTTGGATTACGCCTGCTGATTTTTAATTTTTTAATTACCTTTGCTTATTTGCAGTTTGGATTACGCGTGCTCATTAGTAGTTTAGATTGTGCATACTCATTTGTGTTTTGGATTACGTATGGTAATATGTGCTTTGGATTACGTATGGTCATTTGTGTTTCGGATTATATAAGGTCATTAGTAATTAGGATTACGAAAACTCATTTGTGTTTTGGATTACGAATACTCATTTGTGCTTTAAATTACGTATGGCCATTTGTAATTTGGATTAAGCGTGCTCATGTGTTGTTGTTGTTTTTTTCGCCCCTTTTTTTAATATAGGAATCCAGTGAAACCAGTAGATTGTGTGGCTAGCCATTAAATTATCTGTGGGTCTTACATTTACGTGTGTGTGTGCATATATATTCTATATTGTTCCATACTGGATTACATCTGACAACGGCATTGGCATAAATATTTATTTCATTCACTTCGGCGTTGTTTCGCTCTGAGGATATACTGCATACAAAACTACAACACCAGTAACGGTTGCTAGAAATTGATTTGACCGAAAGGTTGTTCACCTGCCCCTACCCCGGGGGCCTTCCGACCGCTCTAGAAAGATGAGCACCGCGGCCATGTTGCCCCCTGCAAAAGAGGAGGAGCCGGAGGACCTGAGCGAGGATGGCCTTCTGAGGAAGCAGATAGAGGACAACACCAATGAAGTAAACATATTCACTTAATACAATAAAAAACAAAATGTTCTCTTTTGTTTTCTCTCTTTCTTTCTCTCTCTGTGCTCTAGTTGTTATTGAATCAATATCCTTTCTCCTTGTGTGAATGTTGAGATGAGAGAACTAGACTTTTATTGTTGTTGTTTTGTTTGTATTGATCGAATCAAACAAGTTCAAGTTTCATAGAGTCACACAACTGGCTTTTTTTTATTATTAAATACTTTTTAAAAAAAACAGTAATAATAGATTCTTTGTTCTATTCTTCTGTATTTCATTGATTATTTCTTTTAGATAGAATTTTTTTTCTATATTAAGAGTAAAGATATGCAAGACTTCTAATGGGATTCTGTCACTGATTGGTCGCAGAGTCACACACACAATATATGTAGATCTTTATACATGTAATAGTGTCGTATTTACATAGTGCAGTATTTACATAGTGCAGTACGGCTGTAGTGCTGGCAAAAGCTACATTCGAGCTTTTAGGATTTGATTAGGTTGAATCGGATTCGCCCGCAATAATGCTGTATATAGCTTATATAACTCGATATTGTTACTGTTTTAGCTAAGGGTTAACAATTTGAAAGGGATAGTATAGCATTGGCTACAAGATACACTGATAGAGAAACGGAATACACTTGTAGTGAACAAAAGCCGGGAAGAGAGAAAATTGCAGGGAAAGAGGTTGGGGTGGCTGTTGGGGCGCTGCATACTAGATGACACAAAGCGATAGACCGATAGATAGATTAGATAGATCCTACTAGGGCATATGAGTCAACAAAAAAACACTATCATTACACGTACCGGTACATAGGTTTAGATTTGGGCAATATTTTCAATACGGTAACATTTTGTAATTCTGTCTCTCTCTCTCTCTCTAATTACAGAGATATTTAAGATCAGGTTGTGAGCTTCTATATCTATGTACCTAAATAGATCGAATTAAACATTCATAAAGGTTATTGATTTATAATTTCAGGTGTATTAGCTAAGCTTTCCGAAAAGAAAAAGACGAGAATCACTTTCAATAACTGAGTTTAAAAAAATAGATTTAGCTGATGTAAGCTCAACTTTTTTTTTTGTAAATTTACAAAACAACATCATTTTTTACATAAATTATGATAAATTATTCGTTATGACTTTCTTGATATAAAAAATGTATGGTAACTGTTGAGAGAGAGAGAGAGATAGTGACAGAGGTCAGAGGGAGAGTGTTGAGTGGGTGGGTGGGGTGAGGGAGGGAGGGAAAGAATCCACAGAGTTAAAGCTAAGTCAACGGAAGTAATGGTAAGGGGAGGGGGGAACGTCCGAGCACGTCGCCAGTGTTTGCAGACGTATGAAATTTAGTGTCCGCCGAGAGTCCAGAGCCCGTAATGAAGCGGGTAGCACTGGTCTATAACTTGTGTGCGTGCGCGTGTGTGAGTATGCGTCCGTGTGTGACAGGGATCCTAAATTGAGAGTGGAAAATAGGCGGATCTGTCAGGACTAAGAGTCATTGCTTTGACACGATACTGCCCCCCCCCCCCCCCACACACTCTCTCTTCCCCGCCTCGTGCATTTACATTGTCTGTATTCGGATTGATGAGAGGGGGGTGGGAGAAAGACGTGTAAAGAGTATTGACACCCCCCCCCCTCCACACGCCCTCCTCAGTACATTATGAGATGGAAAAGGTTATACTGAAAACAATAACCGATGAAAAAGACAGCAACCACCAACAGAAGTTCTGACTCAATCTATGCATTTATCATTTTAGTAGTCTGAGCGGATCGCCTCACCAGACTTTTATTGTATGCATTGTAAAGATTCACTTTTCATATTTTCATTTTCTAGACATAGATCTATATTTCCTACAAGATGCAAGAAACTTGTAGCTGCCTGGAAGTGGCACAACTTGGTCGTGGACAAAAAAAAAATATAATTCTAAACGTCGGGAGAAAGATCCTTTCATAAAAATAATATGCCGCTGGATTTAAAATGTACATAAAGTAATATAAAAATATTTCTATAGTTTGACCTTTAGATGTTTACAAACAAACAAACAAATTGTCGATTAGTTATAAACAACTACAACAAAACAAAAAGACAAAATAAAAAACACAATTTCTGCTTGATGGAAATTTTCATTTTCCGGAAACTAGTAGAGAAAATGTCAGCATCAGGAAACATCCGTTTCTCGGGTCTTTTTATCAATTTTTTTTCCTGGTTTTTTTCCCCCTCGCATTTAAATTATTGAAGAAAGTTGCTCATTAGAAGAAAAGAAAAACGTGGGTCTTTTATACTGGTCTAGATATGGACCTAGATTCTAGACCCTCGTCGCATTCATCAAATACCATAGGAAAGGTCGACTTTATCTAAAAGAAAAACGTAAAAAAAAAAAAAACTGATTGAAATGGTTTAAAAAGGGTCAACAAACAAATTGAAAGAAAAACTTAAAGCAATGGTGGTTAGCTGGTGAGATAGAGATGTTGACAAACTCAAGCAAATTTTTGCAGCTGGGAGATCTTCGCTGGCGATAAGCTGATTGCAAATGCAATAACTGCCCCCACGTGCGTTAAAAAAAACAGGCCGCATGGTATTATTCGTGAACAAACTAATAATCGTATTGATGAAATAGAGATAAGCGCACAATTAGCTTTTTGATTATACCCTAGGACTCAAAATTTCACAACAGGTTCCTTGTGTTTTAATGTTAGGTTTTTCGTTAAGGTCTATGAGAAAATTTTTCTTTAAATTTTTCTTTAATTAAAGGGTTTAGTTGTCAGTTTCAGTGGAGCTACATGCTTGCCTTGAAATTTAAGTCTTTAAACCGACATCAATTTATTTTTTCAGCAGCGTACATCTAGATATAATCCGATTGTAAAGGTTTTGTTAATTTTTTTTTTTTTACATACCTTTTTGTTATAGAGTTTTTTCCTTTGACTTTGACGCAACGAAATGTTTTCAACGATCACACAACAACTGTTATTTATATTAGTGCAAGTTATGGTTCCCTAAATTTATTTCAGTTCACAACCTAAGTATTTTGAAAAGTTTGCAACGTCAGCTTTTAAAATTTGTGATCGTCGATTTATTCTTTTTTTTTTGGGGGGGGGGGGGATTAAAATTTCACCTCTCCCTCTTTTTACTCCTACCACAGTGTAGTGCCCAGAAAATACAAATGTAAAAAAAAAAAAACGGTTTAATTATATGATTTTGTGAAAATAGTGAGATGGTTTGTTTTAACCTTAAAATAGGGGGGGGGGGGGTGCAGCTGTTTATTTGTGTGTCTGTTGGTTTATTTGTCATATAATTTACTGGGGCCCGAGACTCTGACGTAGAGCCAGCAGGAGTGGAAAAATATGATGATGTTGGAGGGAGGGGGAGGGGGTCAGTTTCACGCGTCTGGAAAATCCAAGAAATATGACCTCACACCCTGAATTTTTCCCAGCGGAACCCGGGCCGTTGCTTGTATAGGCCCCCAATTACCACCCCCACACCCTTCCCGCATCTCACACCACCGTCTTTCTTCCACACCCGCACAGCAGCAGTAATTCTTCCCTATCCTGCTCCCATTCCCCACCACAGAATAGGTATAGAACAGAATGTGCAATCCCTATATGCGCAGTCACTAAAAGTGAAGCTAGGATTCCGCCATTTTTTGACGCAATGCAGCGGTGTTCGGTGTGTAGATTTGAAGAAAAAGACATTGTAAATAAGCATAAATATAGAACTGCGTTTAAACAGTATGGCGTCGGTATTACTTCCGGAAACAGAAAAAAATGCTATTGCGCATTCTGTTCTATACCTATTCTGTGTTCCCCACCAAGCGATCGTATTCTGTTCCAGTTCTCTCAATGTCTGAACTCTGTTTCTTATCAGGTGTCACTCCCTCCCACCACCCTCCTCTTCCACAAACACAGAGGGGCAGCGCTGAGTCGTGGTCGTAATTCATTAGCCAACAATACATCAACCGGGTATTGATGAAGTCGGCTGCCCCACCTCATTTTAACTCCCGCCTTGACTAGAACGTTTAGAGCACAAGGGACTTGTGAGTTCCTCACCAACGCTCCACTGTACAGTGGGGGAAACACATAAGCACACATTTCGGGGAAACACATTTCGGGGAAACACACATTTCGTACAGTTAGTTCAGCACTGGCCAAATAGGAACAGATTAATTGATTATGCAATTTTAAATATCAATGGGGGACAACGACTTAGACTTAAGTACTTTTTACACCCAATGTCTTTAATTTGTAGTTTAGCGAGTCGTTAATAGGGAGAACTTGTTTTTCGACTATTTTCTTATTTCTATAAAGCCGTTGTAGTTGTACGCATATTAAATTGACCAGAACATTTACGTTTTATGACCAGCGTGTTCTTAAATCTTCTTTTATACATTACAGACGCTCCTTCTATAAAGAAGATTATTGCGTCTAACGCACATTTGTGATTTGAGTCTAGTCCTGCTTCTTTTCTATTAGTGTTTTAAATGATGTTAAGTTACTGGTTTTCCAGGTTTGTTCCGGCAACCGATTTCTTTGCCAAGCTTTTAAAATAACATCATCATCTTCAAACTCCATACAATAGTCTAAAAGTCGGTTTTTTTTTTATTTCGAATCTTTTTGTTACAAAGTTTTTCTTTCTTTTGTGAGTGGTCAGTCAGGAAGAATCTAAAATCTTTGCATTTCAAAATTTTTTCACAAAATTTATGGAAGAAGAACACACACACACAATTTTTTAACAACATCACTTGAAAATTTTAGAATAAAAAAAAACAGGAAATAAATACTTATTTACAAAAAAATTAAATAAATATATCGATCTAACTTAAAAAAAGGTATCGACGATGGCTCGATGGCTTGTATTCAGAACCACGTACATTAATATAAAAAATAATGTAATTAGAGTTTTATCAATACATTTCCATTACAAGAGAATATTCCCACGTGGGTTAGATCAAACCAGTATGGGGTCCTTGACGTGAGCACAATATTGACTTCTGCCCCAGGGCCATACCCCCCTCCCCCAATGACTAGTGCGCGCATGATAAATGTCTCCTACATCTAGCCCGTTCGTTCGTTCGTTCGTTGTGTTTTTTTCAGGGAAATTAATGGTATCAAAACGTCCTTTTATATATTGCGCGTGTTTTGGTGACGGGGTGTGGTGGGAGAGGCAGGGGGGTAGGGTCTTGTTGAAATAACCTCAAAATGGATTTCTTTCTCAAATGGCATCTATAGACGAACTTTTATTGTGTTTTTCTCTCCGGCTTTCAATTGACGTCTTGTTTTCCAAAAGATTTCCAACTGCATTATATTTTTTTTTCTTCCCCCATTTCGGATGACAGAGTAAATTTAGAGCGAATGAAAATAAGTTCACATAAGTGATTGTTGATAGTCATTTCTTCAGGCTAACGACGCAGACAATATTTAAAAACAACACGAAAGTAATGGCCAACAGCACAGACAACATGAACAACAACACAGACCATCAAAATAATAACAAAGTAACAACAAAAAACCAACAAAATAACAACAAAGACTAAATGTAACAACAAAGACTAACAGAAAAACAACAAAGACAAACACAATAACAACAACGACCAACAAAGTTACAACAAAGACCAACAATGTAACAGCACATACAACATGGCCAGGGTCAAGATAACGACAACTGGGTACTTGTATTAGCTTTGTACCAGTCTGTCCAGTCTAGTCCAGTCTAAGAGTAAACTAAAGTCGAGGAACTTCCCTGTCTTGTCAAACGAAGTCATACTTTTTTTTCTTTGTCTTTTCCCCTTATTTTTTTTAAAGCCAAGTCCATCAAGTTAAAAAATAAAATAGCTTGAAATAATCAATAGTCCTTATAGTATAGTTGACTTAAAGTGGTTTTTGCTAATGCCTTGTCCTAAGCAGTCATCTATCTATATGTATGTCTGTCTATCTGCCTGCCTCTCTGTCTGCCTATCTATCTATCTATCTATCTATCTATCTATCTATCTATCTATCTATCTATCTATCTGTCTGTCTGTCTATCTGCCTCTCTGTCCGTCTGTTCGTTCATCTATCTATCTGTTTGTCTGTACGTCCGCCTATGAATAATAATAATATTTGTATAGCGCTGCCAACAAACATAATGTAAGCTCAGATCGCATTTAACTTACAACTAAGAGCGCGGATATAATCTCTAGGCTAAGAATAAAACTAATTGATGATTTAAAACTTTACAAATATAGGACAAATCAAATAAATGAAGCATTCTATCTATTTGTCTGTCTATCTGCCCGTCTCTCTGTCCTTCTATGGATCTGTCTATCGCCCTGTCTCTCTGTGCATCTAATCTATCTATCTATTTGTCTATTTTTCTGTCCGTCTGCCTATCTATTTATCTATCGGTCTGTCTATCTGCCTGTCTGTCCGTCTGTCTGTCTATCCATCTGTCTGTCTCTCTGTCTGTCCACCTATCTATCGCTGTCTTTCTGTCTGTCCATCTATCTGTCTGTCTGTCCTTCTGCCTATCTATTTATCTATCTTTCTGTCCATCTGCCTGATCCTTCAGTCATTTATTAACGCACAGACGCCCACACGCAGCAACATTAAAAGAGACGGACTAGACGATAATCCGTAATCCTCTAACCTGACCACAATTACGCCTCTCCCCCTCCCCCTTTCACCCAATGAAACGTACATAGCCCAATGCTAAAAACGCACATTAACTATTGACGTAATTGTCTCTTACTATTATTCCTTCTACTCCTGTCGTACCCAACCAGACCGTGAGTAATACAACCATCACACACTCCCCCCCTCCCACCCACCCACCATCTCCTCTGACCTTTTACCCCCCACCCCCACCCCCCACGTCCCAGTCCGCCAGTCCACTCCTATCTCGCCCTTAAGGCATTCACACAACACAGTGAAGTGAGAGGGGGGGGGGGGGGGAAGAGAGAGAGAGAGAGAAAAAGGGCATGTCTCGCCACACATGACATATTCATACATATTGGGTGGCAGCGGTCGATGTGGCCGTCATTTAACGTTAAATATACCACGCGGAAACCAATCAAATCGATGAGCCCCCCCCCCCCCCCCAACATCCCAGAGCTGTATCAAAGCTATCAATAATGCAATATAACACTCGACACGTTTTCACGCGAGCGCCCCCCCCCCCCCTTTCCCTTCACCTTCCCCCCCCCTTTTTTTTTTGTTTTGTTAAATCCATATTGATTTTAGCAACTGTATTATTATTATTATTGTTAATATTATTTTTTTCCATGATTTTTGATAACAAAAAAATATATTTTCAGAATAAATGTTTTTTTTAGAGCAACCCTTATCTCCATTTTCTATTGTCTAGAAAAGGGTGTGTGTGTGTGTGTTTGTGTGTGTGTATAAAAGAGTGGCTTGTTTTGACACCTTTTCATAACTAGCGGCCGTCCAGCCCCTGACATAGGCCATAGGCCTACCTCCTTCTCCCCACTCTTTCATATCGATCTTTATTTCCGGTCGTTGGAATCTGTTTTATTTTCCCCATAATATAGTCTTATGTATGTATATAAGTTCTAAGTAATTTACAATAATTCAATATAATATGTTACACCGAAGTTAGCCAACCTGTACATTTTTATTTTAAATTTATAACGAGTTTCATTTTCTAGCTTTTGAATAAATAAAAGTAAATGTTTTCGTTTCTGGCTGTTTTGGTCCGCAAGGGGGCTAGTAAAGCAGCGTACACCAGTATTGTGGAGGCCACGGCATACTATGGTGGGTTAATGTGGTCAGCACAATGCTTAGCCGCCTTTGCTTTCCCCGATTAATATGCGAGCTACCGGTACCCCATTAGACCTGGGTAGACCCAGAAAGACCTTCCAGACGCTGGTAAAAAAAAAAAAAACATGTCTTTTTTTCTGGATTTGAACTTCTAGACCTTTAGCATTGTAATCTGAGCGCGTTTTTTTTTTAACTATTCATCTGTGATTCGAGTCGGTAGTTATATTGGTTTAGTAGATGTTAGATTGTCTGATGTACATGGTCGATTTGAATGATGGCTAAATAAGTGGCGTGACAACATGGACAGATAGAGAGTCCCGTGCCCGATGGAAATCGCAGTTTTTCAGAGAAGTCCTTTTTTTTTTTCTCTCCGGAAATATGGGAGTTGTTAGACTTGATCATATCACTTTGATATATAGCATTGATAGATTGGGGAAAATCACTCAGGAGAGAAACATGAGTAGAGACCAAATTCAGGAACTATTACGCTGCACCACCACGCGTTTTATTGTGTTACAGCTACAGTGTTAGTGAAGCTTTAAAAAAGTTAGATGAAGAGAACATGTATATCGATGTGTTGTTGTTCGTCCCTCATTTCCGAGGATGACCACGTCTTCCAGTCGCATTTTGGTTTCTATGGTGGCCTATTAGTCCTATATGGACCCTGAAAAACTTAAAGTTTTTTTTGCAGATACAAATGATGCGGCTGTGGGGGTTTCCTTGGTTTTTCTATTTGTGAGTTTTTGTTCAGCCCTGGAGGTTCTATTACTTACTGCCAATTGTGCCCAGTACGATATAGCATTTCGCCACCTGTATGCCATAGATGTATACTAACGTGCTGCAGATTTATTCGGATCGGAGATTTCTAAGTAGTGAACTAAAACAGTCGTTTCTGCCTACCTAATACCAAGTGTAGTTGCCAGATTAGGATTGAATGGCCAGCACAATGCTTCTCTTGTTGTTTGTTTTGCCAGGGATCTGAAGGCATCGCCGAGTCTAACTAGCACTTGATATCCTTTGATTAAAAAAACAAACTAAAAGTTTCCAGGCATTGTATCTGCCACATGATCCCCTTTGTACGTCTAAAGGTTCTATGAAACTTGGTCAACTTGGAGGTCTGGAAAGGGGAACTTCACTTGTACAATGCTGATACTGATAACCTTTTAAAACTATCATCGTGACGCTTGGCTTGGTGCCTGGCATGGCACCGTTGCAAGTGATTATTGATATGCTTGATATGGTGTTTACTTACTCACGTAGTCCCCTTACGTACCTAATCGTCTTCCAGCTAAGCACGTAAGCGCCTCTTAGCTTTGAACGCAAACGCCCTCCGTGTTTATCTCGTATCTAGTCTTGATCGCATATTCTTCTTTTTTATTTGTCATTTCTCCTGGCAGCAAAAAGTAAAGTACCCGTCGGACCAAATTGATCGTTGGACCGGTAAAGCAGCGTTCACCAGTTTCTGCGGCCATGGCATACTAAGCCAGGCTGTGTGGCCAGCACAACACAACTAAAGGCAGGTACCCATCAGAGCTGGGTAGACCCAGGGACATACTAGGTGATTGTGTGGCCAGCACAACACAACTAAAGGCAGGTACCCATCAGAACTGGGTAGACCCAGGGACATACTAAGTGATTGTGTGGCCAGCACAACACAACTAAAGGCAGGTACCCATCAGAGCTGGGTAGACCCAGGGACATACTAGGTGATTGTGTGGCCAGCACAACACAACTAAAGTCAGGTACCCATCAGAGCTGGGTAGACCCAGGGACACCCTCGAGTCCCGGGGAAAACACATTCTAGCCTACATCAGGATCTTAAACCAAAGACCTTCAGTACGTCTTCTGTGCCCCTTCTCCTGGCAGACTCCCACTTAAAATGAGTTTATTTTTTACTGCCATCTTTCTTTTTTGTTTCACCCACGCCCCAATTTTCGGTTCTTTCTTGTGCGCCGTTTACTTGCGCGGCAGACAAACTATCGACGGAGCGTTTTCGGTAGATTTTTAGTTTATATTGGGCCGGTTATTTTTATACTTCTACCTCGTGACCGCCTAACTTTTTATATCATAATTACTAGCCTGTAAATAACATTATTTTTTTGATGAGTTTCAACAAATATTTCTTTTATTGAATTTCGGAAACGCTGTCAGAATCTAAATTAAACTGTATACATTTCATTGTTATATCTTATATTGTATGGTACTTAAACTTGTTTTGAGTTGTCATTTCGTTACATAATTATAAACATTAATGTCAGTTGTTTACATTTTAACTTCGGCCTTGCATGATGTTAAACGAAGAGAGAGAGAGAGAGAAATAAAAAGCGAGAGAAAGAGCGAGGCAAAGATTAAGATGAGAAAGAAAATGTGATAAAGAGAGACAGAGAGTCTGTGCGTGATAATGAGAGAAGCAGAGCTCATTATATATATATTTATAGAGAGAGAGAGAGACAGAGAGTGATTTCTTTTCTAGGAAACATTAAGATAGATGCGGCACGTGACTATCGCGTGATATGAATCAGAGATATAGAATCCTCGGTTGACGCATGCGTGGTGAAAGGTTCATGTTTTATTTATCCCTCTAGTAAAAACAATATCCCCCGGTTACAAGTAACCTCCCTTGCGCTGACTTACAGCTTCCTTGATGAGAGATTATTAAATCTGATGGTATACGCGTAGAGATTTGACTGAATTACTCAGCAAATCTCATCCCCTCTATTTATCTCTCCCCCCCCCCCCCTCCCCTTTCCTTTTCCAGTTTTTAAACTCCTTCGATACCGGAAACAACAGTTTATATCTGACCACCGCCCCCCCCCCCCCCCCGCTCCTTTCCATTTCCTTTTCCACGCACGCAGACACACGCGCGCGCAGGTCCATCACCCAGGGCTTTGTCGGGGAGATGAAGGAACCCGGAAGACGTGCGTCATTCTTAAAGTCTCCTTTCTGGACAAGCCCGTGGTGATACGCTGCTATATTTGGAAACATCCGGATGACACCGTGTCACGGGCTGAAAAGAAACAAAACGCACGACACAAAGAAGATGTTGAAGAAGACGGGAAGACAACAACTCCCCGCCGGGCAATTAGTAAAACAACAACAATAATACCCGGTAACAGCACAATGGACACAGTGCTAGAAAAAAAAAATAATTTTTTAAAGGGGGATAATTACCTGTGAGAAGAAAAGGTGGACTTTCGGTTTGTTGGTAGCATACCTTTTTTTTTGTTCTGGTGGAAATATTTTTAATAAATCAATATTGAATTCGCACAAAATAATTCTTGAAATGTCTTCGATATTGTGTTTCTTTTTTTTTTTCTTTTCAAATACGAACTAGTCTATGACTTGCGATAAAAACAACATCAAACCAAATGTTAAGTTACAGTTACAATTAGCATAAAACTTCTTACTTTTCGGCTCATCTTTGAAAAAAACTTCTTTAACGATGGCTCGATGTAAACTATGTTCCCAACAGATAAGCCGGAGCGGTGGCAGTATTACTGGATTGCGTACGCATCTGCGTACGAAGCACCCTGGTTTAACATCGTCATCCTCTTCATATGCTTCTTAATATTATGGTCAACGATAATCGGAAATTCGATTATCACTATTGAAAGCTATTATCGGTTTTAATCAATTAGCCCAGATTTTTGTTAGTTCTAAAGAATTTTACGTAAAAGATTATATTGTATTCACCCAAATAAACCCATTGAATGCCCTGCAAACACTGATTAAGTTTGAACTATTATTCAAATATACCTACAAAATTACGCACATTTAACATTTTTGGCCTGGGGGGGGGTGGAGGGAACCGAAATTTGGTTTTAAACCGGTTTTATAGAAGCGAAAACCGGTTTTAAAAAACAAACCGGTTTTAACATCCCTAGTTTGGAATAATTAAAAAAGGGGGTGCATGCGACATGGTCGAGGTGAAGACAGGGAACTTCTAAGCGCATCTGGGGAACCCCCTTCACGTGAGCAAAGACATGAAATAAATAAATAAAGACAACAAAATTAATTTAAAAAAAAAAGAAAAGTATTTAAAAGAAGAAGAAACAGATTAATACAATTGATAAAGGAGGTTCAAACAGCCCTCACCATGGCTTATGATTCCTTACGTCATTGAGAACAACACCTCCTGATTACGAACATGGCGAGAGCTTAAACTTAGTCACGGCGGAAACTATTTTGTTCAAACATCCTAGGATTGGGCTATCACGTGTGTATCACCGAGCTATTTACTCACCCATCCCTTTTTTTTTCTCTCTCCTAAGTGGCGATAAACGGACATTACGCACCCTTACTCACTATTATCTCTACTGCACTTTTGTCATTTTGGACGAACCCCCTTCCCCCCCTCCTCCCCACCACTCCAGTAGGCTATGTTACAAGGTCTGCAGTGAGTTTGAAGTTTACACAACAGTGCTTCCAATATTCTAGTGAGTGGGGTGTCCGAGCTGTGGCGTTATTTTTATACAGAAGCCCCCCGCCTTTTTTTTTCCGCGCTGTTTGCAATGGCTTTCATAATTTTTGTTCCTTTATCAATGTAATGTGGTAAATTGCTACAACCAGTTTTTATTTTATTTGGGGAAATAGACGCCACAAAGAGTCCCCCCCCCCCCCCCAAAAAAAAAAAAAAAAATCCACTGTGGGCGCCGCGACAGTGAAACGTTTAAGAACCACTTTGCGCTGCCGCAGTGAGTAACAAAGTGTTCAAACAAAGGTGGGGCTATCAACCGTATAACAAGATTACAAACCACGGGGGCGACCTTTCCATATCAAACTCTGCGGATACAAATTAGTACTCAGGAAATTGGTGTTAGTTTTAAAAAAAAAAGTACAGGTCATATACTCAAAGCATTAAGTTTCTTTATTTCTATTTTGTTTTTTGTTTTAGTGATCGCTCGAGAAATCGCATGACGCTACATAAAAAAATATTGATTCCGTTTCTGTGACACCCCCCTCCTCTCCCCCACACATGATATCCCTAACACACACGCCCATAGTTATCATACACAAACACACGCGCGCGAGTGCAAGCCCATTCAAGTTTAGCTGGTGAATCTATTGGCTTTAATAGGTTTGACCGACTATAAAACTAATACAAAATATCTGAGTATACAAATTTTCATAGTTTGTTGTTCTTTTTTTTGCTTGTTGTTGTTTTTGCTGAAAATTAGACTATAGGCTCATCATCTGTTCTAAAATAGCAACGGTAAAAATGAGAGAACTAGATGCTAGATAGATGCATGTTAAAAAAATGGCCTCCTTGTGGTGGAAACTAAAGACGTATTTTTATATATAAAAAAAAAAAAAAAACTATCAGCGATTTGTGTTAATGTTTGGATAGTCATTATTGTTTTTTTTTTCTTTGTAGCGAAATAGTCTAGTAGTAGATACCGGTTTCTTCTAACGGATAAATACTGTATTGCACATTGCTCCATAAACTGGTAAAAGCTTAAAACCTAATGTCTTTAATTTCCTTGTAGTAGTAAATAATACACCCCACATATAACGCTACTGTCTTCATTGATTTAATTCAAAATCCGACGTTTATCAATAATGGATAACTTTGAAATTAGTAAATTAGACATTTCCTTCGATGGGCGTTTATTTAAAATTAAAAGGTTAATAATGGCGTTCGGGCATGAAATGGATTGCCTGAACAAAACCAGGAAAACCAGTAACTTCATCAAACATTAATAAAGATACAAGACTAGACTCAGACAATAGAGTGCCAAAGTCCTATTCATTCAGCGTGCCTACAGCCTAAAGTCATCCAGCGTGCCTACAGCCTAAAGTCATCCAGCGTGCCTACAGCCTAAAGTCATCCTGCCCATTTTCTTGTAGAAGAGACTTCTTCTTAGGGGTCTTCCGCTTGCCATTAAAAATCGCTTTGGGTGCCAAGTCTGGTATGCGTGCCGTAGGTTGCCGACCCATGCATTAGGGTACTCATAAATTTTAGAGTAATAAAGATATGCGTATAAATAAAATATGTTCTTGAAGACATGTCGGGACAACATTTTCTGTTTCAATAAAGCGACCCAGCACCTTTTGGAAATTTGGGTTGCGGTTGGCATATACATGTTCAGAAAATACTGGACACCTTCAGAAGTAAACAAAAAATAAGACATCTTCCTAGTTCCTAGTCTTCTTTCTTCTGCTCTCTTGGGTAACCCGCCGATGGGAAAATCGGGCATCTGATTATTATATTGTACGGTACCGGTATTTATTTTTATTTTTTTTTAGCCTATTTTATACCGGTCAGGTTATACCTGCAACCCAAATTGTAAAGTTTTAATGTTAGTTTTGTTGTTTATAATTAGACTACCAGTAACGTAATTGTTTAAAAGGTAAAACCTTCCCCGTGCTGATCCCAACACATACACACATACACAAAACCACAACCCCCAAAAAACACAAAGAAAATGCATGTTTAAATTTATGTCATTCTGTTTTACTGTATTTGAAACAAAAAACACTATTACCCGGTATAGACAAAAGAATCAATCACGGTCCTTCGTGCTTGTTGAATAGTCAATGATTTACAAGTACAGATTTACTACAAATGCATTTTAGAGAAACGCAGCAAAAAATGTACATAATAGATCTACCTGGATAGGTTTTGAAGACCAAAAAAAAAAAAGGAATGTAGATCTACTCTTTACAATGTACAATGTCCCTTAATACAAAACAACAACAACAAACAGACATAAAAAATATTAGTGTTTTTAAAAACTCTAATTGAGGTGAAGCAAAGACTTTAATATTTCTGCTATTTGATAACTTGAAACACTCTGTTTCGGAATTCCCGATCGCACCCTGTCCTACTTCCGGTTTAGTAATTCGCTTTGATTTTCTCAATGGAAAATTCAGAAATCGAAAGTTGTATACAGCGGAAGTCTTTGGGCAAGTTTAGGAGTCATTTGGGACAACGTTATTGATTGCGCACGGAAAAACAACAACACTTAAGCTCTAAAAATAGAAAAAGCGTTCCATCTTATTATAACTCTGGGTTAAGCAAGTAACTTCTGTTTTTTATTTTTATTTTTTTAAATTTTATTTACGAGTAGATTTACCCTCCAAATAGTGTCTCTTATTTTCAATTTACTAAAAATCCGGAAACCCAATTTTAAAACAGACAGTTCTAGACTAGGGGTAAATAACGCTTGACAGGATCTGAAACCTTTTTAGTTCATAAAATGATTTACGCTGACGAGGCATCGTATTGCTTATATCATTATATTGTGCTTCTGTAAGAGGTTGTGCCACCACCCTCGCCACCCAAAAACAATAACTAAGTACAGGTATATTTAATTTAAAAAGAAGAACACTGAAAATTAACGCTTCCTTGCTTGGACATTATGCTGTTGTTTTTGTGTATGTGTATTTGTTTTATCCTTTTATTTTAGAGGTTAGGCCGGTTAGGCCATGATTTTATTTTATTAAAACCAAAGACTATAATAAGATGGTCAGCTTGCTCTATTTTTAGAGCTTATATGTTCTTTTTTTTTCTCCGTGCGCATCCAATAAGTGAATAAGGCTGTCTTAAATGACTTCTACCACTGATCTATAAAAAGAATGGATTAGGCTCGGAAGTAACATTGAGGAAATTTCCGCCATTTTGTTTATACTGTCACTGATCAATATATATAGAATTATTTTATTTTATCAACAATATTACTTAATTCGTTAATTTATTTAAAAAAAAACAACCTAGACCTATTACTAATCACTGTATGTTAAGGTTATAAAGCGTGCGCCTTTCCAAATTATGTCCCTTTGAAATGCTTTCAAATTTAGTGTGCTTCGGGACCGGGTTTTCCCGCACTGCGAAATATTGCTAGATTACCCTGTCTTCACTTTGTTCAAACCAATTTATTAAGAAGGTGCAATCCATTCTTTTTATAAATCAGGGACTTCTACGCTCCTACAATTGCAAAAAGGTTTCCGCTCTAGAAAACTTTCGATTTTTATTATTTTTTTCATTGAGAAAATCATAGCGATTTAATAAAGCGGATGTGTACAGTGCAAACGGGAATCGAGTATTCCGAAAAGAAGAAGTGATTCGAGTCATCAAATAGAAATATTAAAGCAAGCGGTCCATCTTCTTATAGTCATTGTTAAAACAAACATACAATACTACACAAAGCTCACTTGCTATATTTGTTGTTGCTGATAAAAGGGTGGTGATGGTGGAGTGGTTTAAGCCCAACAACAGCTCCATCGTTGTTGGGAAGCCATCCCTGCTATGTCTAACTGCGTCTACCCACTTCCGCCGCATCGAATTGTTTTATATGGCTATTTCATATGACACCGTGAGATAGGGCCGCGCCTAACACATGTATACATTATATATCTATCCCGGGCCCCTGTCTTTTTGTGTTCAGAGCTCCATTCGTCTTCTTGATCAAGTGTTTTCCTAGTGTTTCTGCCCCCCCCCCCTTCCCCGATCCTTTTGCGAAGGCCAATATAAGGTTGCGCCAGTTTTATTATCGTCTCGTACACACCCACCCACACAAAGTTCCCTATGCAGTGCAATGATTTGTGCTGCCACAATAGCGATTTGTCAAATCCCTCTAGAAATTGAACCATTTTGTTTTTTGTCTCTTTCTTCAGTGTGTGTTGTTCTTTTTTATGTGTTTGTTTTTAAAGAAGATATTTTGTTGATATTTTTTTCTTATTTATTGTTTCCAGGGAGATGTTTGATGTTACACATTACATCTTTTTATGGCGTTATTTTAGAAGAAAATTATCCGAATGCGCTTTGCAATTTCCTTTTGAGCTGCAATGCTTATTGTATAAATCTGCGTACATCTTCTTATTACTTCTGTTGTTTTTTTTTATCTGTAAAGTCTTGTAAAGAAAGAAAGCCGAATAATCAATGAAATTTCTGTGCGGTCATGTTCCACTTACAACATTTTATTGTAATGAGGGTCCTCGTTATTACCCCTATAGCTTTTCCCATCCAATCATTCCACAAAATTAATCCAATTAACGTTCACCATTTTATTTGGTCACTGAACTAAGCTGGAGATTGTCCAGCCAGTTCAATGCCCAGCCGCCCACGCTTTTTACAAGACTGATGGTAGGCACCGTAGACTCAAGGTCAGTAGTCCACTCCCTGTGGAAAAAAAAGTCCCGGCTGTTTAACTCCGAATACCTTTCTGCTGTCAATCCGACGCTTTCCCAATAATAAGGCCCCGTTTCACTAGCAATGTCAAGCACACAAGGAATCCCGAATGAAACTCCACGAAGACAACATAAATGTTTTTTATTTAAAGAGCAATGAGTTGCTGTGACACAGTAGAAACGATTTCTGCTAACCATAATCTTAAGACTGTCAGAACTGTCTTCGACATACGGTTCTACTGACGACAACGATGAATGCACTGCTTCAGATTTTAATTAGCTAGAACATAACGTCTTTGATTAGCTTCGATGTTCTACTGATAATTTGGGTTTAAATTGCTAATAATCTTGTGAATTTATCGTTGTTTGATGATTATAAGTACTTATCATTATGCCAATTTAGTCTTTCTCAATAAAGATTTTATAACTTGTTTTTTTCTTCTCTCTTTCTCTTCCATTCAGTCACTGGAGAGCACAAGGCGTATGCTGGCTATGTGTGAAGAGGTGAGTCATTTGGTCTTAGATACAATGTATATGTTTAGATAAGTCTATTTATTCATAGAAAGAAGTGGATACTACATCGATTAATCGAATGATTGGGAGATAGTGGCGAGGGGGGATTTTACACACTGAACAGTTTGTATTTTTTCCCCGTAAAATAAAACATATGAAAAAACAATAGGCCTTATCGTTAGTTAAGTCGTCTACCTTGTACTGTACCGGAAATATAACAGCAGGATACTCTATGCATAATATACATTTTATGTATCGCGATATTGCATCCCCAGCCCTCCTATCCCGTTAGTGTCCATCGTGGTGGCCCTTGGGTCATCACGTCAAAAGGAGGAAGTGATTTAGAATAAGAATGTGTGATCTCTTCCTGGATGAAGTGCTTACCCCCCCCCCCCCCGCTCCAGCCAAAGACTCGGGCACCCGTGCTCCTCTTGGGAGTTATGAACATAAGAAACCACGGCCAGTACGCCGATATGTCTATTCAAGATGTAGATTACTCGTTCAGAAACGATTCGTTGGAATCGAGAATCGTTAGCCAATGTAACATTATAGAGACACGTGTCATCATTATTGTCTCATTGCCATTATTGTTGGGTCATCTTGGTGTTCGGCTGAGATCAGGGAGATATTGCCTAACTAGGCGTTGCGATAAAAAAAAAAGATTTTATACTTTCTTGTATTGAAAATCTCACTTTAAATGTCTCAGAAAAGTGAGGATTGCAGTTTATTGTTACAGGTTTTTTAAAACCCGATTACTCGATTGTTGTACTAAGGGCCAATCGTAATTTAAGAGAGAAAAAAAAAGAAAAATCCTGTTAACGTTCATTATTTGAAATGCCGTTATTAGTGAACTTCAGGGTACAGAGATGATTTAGACGTAGCTCTGATCTTATTAGAATCTGTCTATAACAGATGTCGGTCTTGTGACACAATGGACGTGGGTCTAGGACTCTGGGTCATCTCAAATAGTAGGGCATGTGTCTTCCAGGCAATTTGAAAGTATGTCAAGCACTCTAGGTCTTCTCAAATACAAGCACTAGTTTATCTCTTCCTGGCATCATGGAAGTGTGTCAATGACTCGTATACCGTTTCATATACTACCGTTGGTATATCTCATCCTGGCATTGCGGAAAAAGGGCTGTAGGCCAGTTCAAAGACAAGAGCTTGTCCTTACCTTCCTGGGGAAGTAGGGTAACTCATGCTGAACATAAATATGCAAATTTGTAGCTGATAGTCAGTGCCCTCACTTAGGGGAGGGCAGAGGGGGGCATTTGCCCGGGGGCGACACTTCCAGAGGGCGGCAAATGTAGTCTAAATATAGCAAATATAGCACTAAACAAGCAGTTCCAGTATGCAAGGGGGCGGCCTGAAACTTTTGCCCTGGGGCGCTACATAAGCTTGTAAAGGCTCTGCTGATAGTTTAACAGTTCATTGCATGAACCGTAGTGTTAATCTTTAGCAAATTAGTATAATGAAATTATGGAACTACCTCCTATCCCCCCCCCCACCCCCAGGTGTCAGTTTCTATGTTGAATAACTCTAACCAATTAAGCTCAAATTTAACATTTTTTGACACCAACACTTTTTAGGGAAGAAAAAAGAAGAAATATCTTTCAGGAAAAACCAAATGAGACTTTTGTGTAAAATAAAAAGGGCGCACAACCTTTGTCGTGTACTTTCTGACTCTCCCAAGTACTTTAAAATCAAAATGTCCCTTTATTTTATTCCCTCCACGCCATCTTTCACGTGTTCAGAGTAAAGAGGCGGGGATAAAGACTTTGGTCATGCTGGATGAGCAGGGAGGTAAGCCGTGTTCATCGCTCGCAACTCTTCGTTGTTTTTTTTTATTTGCTCGATGTGATCTGATTTATTACGTCCCCTTTTCATGGTCAACTTATTGACATTTTATTTCTTTTGATAACTTTTGGTTTGTAGTTGGATAGTCTAGAATCTAGTACATTCCTTTTTGTTTTTCAATTCAAATTTGTTTGTTGTTGTTTGTTGGCTATTTCGAAATATTGATGTTGCTATACCGTACGTTTTTTTTATTTAGTTGGTTTTATTTCTAGGTGTGTCGTTTTCTTATCCACTGCTGTTTTTATTATTCCAATTTGATTGTTCATTTTACTTTGCGTTGTTTTTTTTTTTGGTTTGTGTGTCGTAACAATGGCTTTTTACTGTCACGGGCATGATAATCGTTGATAATTTTTTTTTTTTTACTTTGATAAGTTCTCTGATTGTTTTTTTTTTTGTCGATGTTGTATTTTATTTTTAAATATTTTTTTTTCTGATACTTGTAAAAGTATTACTTTAAGTCTCCAGATTGGTGTAACAACTAAACTTTAGTCTCATTCCACAATCCTTTTATAGCACATTACATTAGCACATCACAGCCATTCACTCCCTAGTCATACACCTCCACGAGACATCCATGAACAAAACTCACTCTGTCCAGGCAGTCCCATAAACAATAACACAGAGCTGTCAGGTCACTGTGTCCGGTCAATACAATACAATAATACAGTGTAATGTGTGTTACCAAGTCTCAGTCAGTTTATAATTATTCCGTCCATTACACACTCACAGTTACACGGTCACTATTACTGTCAAAGTGCCATATGAAATAATCCATAGTTCGACAGTATGAAAAGATAAATGTCACACGATTATGTTCTAGTACTATCTATTCTGATTTTATTTAAAAAAGAAAAAGAAAATAGAACTAGAACTAGAGAAGAAAAAAACAACATGATTGCTTTAAGATTCTTCTTGGTTTTTCTGTTGTGTTTTTTCCTCAGTGAAATTCAAGGGCAGCTACGTACTTAGTCTATGCATTTCGTACTTAGTTAATGCATTTCGTACTTAGTCTATGCATTTCGAAGATGGTTTAGTCATTAGTAGTATTGTCTGCTGCTCGTTGTCTGCATCTTTGTAGAATAAATTGTCTACTCTTGGCATCACATTTGCATCCTGTCTGCATTGCTCCCCTTTAGTCCCCAGAACTTTGCCCATGGAGTCTTAGAGGAGTTACCTGCGCCAAATCATTGACCTCATTTAGAGAATTAATATTTTATACGTATTATTATTCATGGCATCGTTCAAAATGTAAATCGATAGTAAAATTGTTTTTTTCAGACATCAAAGTACTGATATTTGCGATCCATTAGAGTTATTAGATTATTGATTTTACAATTTGATGCTCTTGTCTTTTCTTTCTGTTTTTTCTTCTTTCCTTTGTTTGTTTGTTCTTGGTCTTATAAAGGAAGAAAAAAAAAGAAACATATTATATTGGAGGTCAGGCTGCTGGGAGTTTGGATTTTCTTTCCCGAAGCTCTGGGGGTTCGAAACTGTGAGACATGTTTAGTTTCCGGTACCATGAAAATGAACTCGCTAAAACTTTGCGACATCGTCTGTGGAAATTTAAATGGCTTTTCTGCGTAATGCTGGCCAAGCAGTCCCATGCCACCAGAATCAATTTCGTTCCATCAGACCGATGATCTCTACGTGTTTCTTCATTCAGTTTTGTCCTGATATCGTATCGATTATAGTGTATGATACCCTGACGTCATGACTTGGTGTGTGACGTTCAAACATTATAAAGCATTCAGCATGCACAGAGACATTCAAATACATTCAGAAATATATATGAGCTTTAAAGAAAAACAAAACACTAATGCACAGCTTTTCATCTTATATTTAGTGAAACATGTATAAGTCATTAAGATTATATATGATTATAACCTAAATTCTAGTGTTGTAGCCCACTCCTTTCATGCCATAACGGCTTAGTGGCCATATGATACAATGCGATTGCGCGGCCAGCTCTATTCCTTCAGCCGACTTTCACTTTTAACCAACTAAAGCTCCGTCAGAGCTGGGTAGAATCGTGAACTTTTAAACTGGATTCGAACTCAAGAACCATGAAATGGAATTCTAGCGCACTTCCTGCTAGACCTACGTGCCACATAGATGGAATCTATTGCCCAGTAAAGTTCTGTCTCACAGAAAACGTTGTAATTTTCTCAATCCTACATTTTCTCAATTCCTACATTTTTTTTTGCAATCCTACATTGAGAAAATTACATCGTTTTACTACTCAACCCAACAAACGAGCTACAAGGGAGTTAAGACTTCATGAAAAGAAACGTGCCCATTCTTTTGTTTTCTCTCTTGTAAGAGGGTTAATTTAGGTGCCCCGTTTCCCCCACATTCGCCCCATTCCGATCCGTCTCCTCGGCAATCATCATTAGCTCCCAGTGCCCACTACAAGTCGCCATTTGATTGATGACTTTCAGTCGGATGATGACTCTCCAGTTATGTCGTATCAGAGGGATTGTGGGATGGATGTGTATTAGCGTGTGTGTGCCGAGGAAATAATTATAATAACCTTTTTTATTTTCGTCGCAAGCACACACAACACACACAAATATACTTAATTTTTTCTTTTTCTTCTAACCAAAATGGATGAGTCGAGAAAATTATTGCCAAGACGGAGACTTTAGTGTCTAGGGCATTAATGCAGCATCTATCTGTCGTACCCATGCCCCAATAAAATAAAATAAAATAAAAACAACAAAAAACAAACTCATATACTAACCTATCCACCCGCCCCTTTACACCCCCCCCTCCCGCTACTTACTTACAGTTCTGACCTTGTTCCCTTTGTATAAATCCAATATGGCGACGGCTGTACAGTAAAAGATAAAAAGGGAGTTACAGGCAGATGGAGGCAGTTTAAAAAAAATAAGAACACATTAAAGTGTATGTACCTGGGAGTACTAATTTCATTCACACCAGACGTAGCGACGACAGAGAGATGGAGAATGGGAGAAGAAAGAGAGAGAGAGAGAAAGAGAGATAGAGAGAGAAAAGAGAGAGAGAGGGAGAGAAAGGGTGGGATTCATGTAGGATGAAAGAGAAGGTTCCATTTCCAGCTGTTTTTTAAATTCCCTTTCTTGTTTCCATGACAACTTCATTCTTTGACAGTCTCCAATTCTATATCGGAGGTTATTTCCCCCCTCCCCCCTTATCCCCCCTCCCCCTCCCCTATCCCCATCCCTTTTTTTCATCATCAAACCACACATATCCGTCTGTTGTCCTGTTGGATGCACGCCTACGCCAAATCATCTTAACAAAAGATCTAGAATATCAACTGGCATGCCTAGTTTCTTGCCCTCGCTTCCCAGCTCACCCACTAACCAACACATACACGAGAAGTTCGTGTTCATCAGTGTTGTTTTTTCTTCCTTTTTTTTAAAGTTGTTTTGTAGGCAGATATTTGAGAATGGTGACATTTGACAAATCAACTTGAATGCTTCGTACGCGCGGACAGGCTCTCTGTCTCTCTCGTTCTCTCTCTCTGTCTCGCTCGCTCTCTTTTTCTCATTCTCTCTCCCCCTCCTTCTCTCTCTCTATCTCTCCCCCCCCTCTCTCTCTCCATCATTCAGAAACACAAACACAGGTACAAAACAACATGCACCCTGAACTAGATGGGTAAAACCATGAAAAGTTAATTGAAAAAACAAAAACGTTGCTTTTGCAAACAACAACAAAAACTCAACAAAACACAGATTGTTTCAACGACTCCCTTCATCAGCCACTGAAAAGAAACAATAACAGAGAACAGAAAAGCAAAAAAATAATAGAGAGGGAGAGAGAGAGATAGAAAGAGAGAGAGAGAGAGAAAACACATAAAACCATATACATAACAATCTAAAAGTCGTAATGTCGAACGTATCTCCCCCATTGCGTAAGTCTCAAGACAAATAAGCCAGGCCCGGACTAAATGCCAAAAGTATCGGCCAAGAAGCTCTCGAGACCATCGTCTTTTTAAAAAAAATTTTAGCTTACTTTTACACATAATTTAGGCATTGTTTCTTCTTGTGAGTTTTTGTCCCCCCCCCCCCCCCCCCCAATCACACCCTAAAACCCTCTTCACACACACATACCCTCCCGTATACGCCCATGATGGACTGAGCCCTGAACATCCACTTGTTCGAGTATATTTCTTTTTCCTGTTTGTTGATATTCTCTGTTTGGCATATTATGAAGGAAAGCTTCCTGTTTTTTTTCACTGCCGTACTTTACTCTCGTTGCCATACTTTCTGTTTCTTTTTTTTCTTTTAGTGCTGGACACAGCCATACACATTTGTTAAAAATCTAACTTGGTATCCTGGTAGAAAACACACGAGACGTGGCAGGGGCAGATATTGGTAACGGGCAGCGTTTATTTTTAAAGAAAAGTAAAGTATCTCGTTGGACCAAATTGATCCATGGGGGCCGATGATGAAGAAACGTTCACCAGTTTCTGTGGCTTACTAGGGGATTGTGTGGCCAGCACAATGCCCAGCCGGCATAGACTTTACTCCAAACTAAAGTCATGTACCCCATCCGAGCTGGGTAGACTCTGCCAGCTCTGCCACCGATGTCTTTTAACACGTTTATTTTTTAAACTCATTCTCTTATTCTCTCTCTCTCTCTCTCCTTGACTCCCCCGTCATTTTTTCTTACTTTGAAGAGCGAGAGTTGTCGTGATGTTTTAATAGAGAAGGAAGAACACTGTCATCAAAGGCAGTACTGTTATCAATCTAAGGTTGAACTGGCCCTCGTTATACTATTTCGACCCCACTAAAGGGCTCAAGTACGCAAAGTATCCCCCTCGTCAGTCCAATCTGATCTGTAGGGCCTTGTTAAGGCAGCGGTTCACAAGTTTCCGTGGCCACCACTGGGGGGAGGGGGGGGGGTGTGTGCGGTCAGCACCTTCTAGACTCGTGAATAAATTCTAGACTTTTTTATCTTATACATTACAGACGCTCCTTCTTAGAAAGAAGATTATTGCATTAGTGTCTAGTCCTGCATTCCTATCAGTGTTTTAAATTATGTTAAGTTACTGGTTTTCCTGGTTTGTTCCTGGATGCCACTCGGGAAGAAAGAGTTCTTATATGCATTTGTCCTCGCATAAGGGATAAGGAAAGTGTTATATTCCTTATTCTTATCTGAACATTGTAACAATTTGTTTTTGTATTGTATTTCTCAATTAGAATTCCATGCCTTATGTATTATTATTACTTTACTATTTTCCCTTCTGTCCTCTAATGCTTCTAGGTTTTGTGATTTAACTATTAGTGTTAATCTTATCAGTTGTGAATATCCGCCAGTAATGAACCTTGCAGCTCTTTTCAGAATTTGTTGTATCTTTAAAAAAAAAAAGTTTTTTTTTTAGTTCATGGGTTTCATACAGAAGATGCATATTGTAATGTAGACCTAACTGTTTGATAGCATTTTAGTTGACTTCCACCTGGATTCCAAGCCGAGCGCGCTGCCGTTTCCCAAAACTTATACGGCTAGCCAAGCCTTCCCCTATTTATGAAATAGCTCACACCAGGTTCTGGCCACAGAAAGACATCCACCAAGACCAAACTGAAGGGAGACAATACGTGGAAACCATCGTGCAACTCACCATAACTATAGACCTTTGTGTTTACACCTTATCCCTCCATTATGATCAATATTATTAATATTAAGTACAGATAATAAGAATAGTATTTAATAATTTAATAACAATTACATCGGGTCAAGCATATATTACTTATCACAATGTACTTACTAGTAAGTGTAGTACTCTTTGGACCAAATTGATCATAGGGCCGGTGAAGCAGCGTTCCTCCGTTTCTGTAGCCACGCCATGCTAGGTGATTGTGGGGCCAGCACAATGCACAGCCGCCTTTACTTTACCCCCCCAACTATCGTCAGGTACCCATCAGAGCTGGGTAGACTCAGGGACACCCTCCATGCGCGGGGAAAAAATCCTAGTCTTCACCAGGATTCGAACCCGCGACCTTGGGTACGCCAGTCGAACGCGCTGCCTCTCGGCCACTCGACCCTATAATGTACTGACCACACGGTATCAATTTCGATTTGTGTGTTTGTGTTTTTTGTTTGTTGCTGTTTTGATTTTCCTGTTTTCAAGCAAGTTGTTTACCCTCAAAGAGCACGACTCAAATTTCAAACTAAAAAATAATTTCTCCAGTATTATGCTCAAGTAGAAAATTTGAAGGCTTAAAAATAATAGTTCTGAAATCACAAGAGTTCGAAACCCCATTCTCCTAGTGCGGCAAAAGGTTATGGAGTGGATGGGGGGGGGGGGGGGGGGGGAAGGGTATGATCTTTATGTCCCCTGTTTGAAAAAAAAACGATTTGGACTCACACAGACATATTTTAATATTCCGCTCCTCCACCCCTCCACCCCAGTCCATTCCATCCTCCCTAAACAAATCATGTCAGCCGGTGGAAATAAGCCAACTTTTGGAAAAATAATTAAAGAAAAAATATATGTAATAAAAAAACAACAACAGCAAACAAATAAAATAACTAAAAAACCAACCGTAGAGAACAGAACCCCGGACAGAGCGTAATGAACTCCCCCCCCCCTCCCTCTCTCCACCCATACTCACCCAACGGTCAGTGTTGTAGACTGCTCCCATAGAATCGAAAAGGGGGGATCAATAATTCTAGTGATAAATTAAGGCCAAGTCTCTCCATACTTTGTGTGTATGTGTTCATGTTTATAGAGTTCTTCTCTCTCTCTCTCTCTCTCTCTCTCTTTCTCTCTCACTCTCTGTCTCGGTGTCTCTTGTCTCTCTCATAACCGTGATTTTTTTTTAGTAAATAAATATGTCTTTGATTCTTTCTCGGTTTTAAAAAGAATATATTTTTTTAATGTATCTATTTTTTATTGGAAAGGGGAAAATGGTGTATATGTGTGTGTGTCTGTGTGTGTGAGTGTCTGTGTGTGTCTGTGTGTGTGTCTGTGTGAGTGTCTGTGTGTGTGTGTGACTGTGTGTGTCTGTGTGTGTGTCTGTGTGTGTGTCTGTGTGTGTGTGTGACTGTGTGTGTCTGTGTGAGTGACTGTGTGAGTGTCTGTGTGTGTGACTGTGTGAGTGTCTGTGTGAGTGTCTGTGTGTGTGTCTGTGTGAGTGTCTGTGTGTGTGAGTGTCTGTGTGTGTCTGTGACTGTGTGTGTCTGTGTGTGTGTCTGTGTGAGTGTCTGTGTGTGTGTCTGTGTGTCTGTGTGTGTGAGTGTCTGTGTGAGTGTCTGTGACTGTGTGTGTCTGTGTGAGTGTCTTTGACTGTGTGTGTCTGTGTGAGTGTCTGTGTGTGTCTGTGACTGTGTGTGTCTGTGTGTGTGTCTGTGTGAGTGTCTGTGTGTGTGTCTGTGTGAGTGTCTGTGTGTGTGAGTGTCTGTGTGAGTGTCTGTGACTGTGTGTGTCTGTGTGAGTGTCTGTGACTGTGTGTGTCTGTGTGAGTGTCTGTGTGAGTGTCTGTGACTGTGTGTGTCTGTGTGTGTGTCTGTGTGAGTGTCTGTGTGTGTGTCTGTGTGAGTGTCTGTGTGTGTGAGTGTCTGTGTGAGTGTCTGTGACTGTGTGTGTCTGTGTGAGTGTCTGTGACTGTGTGTGTCTGTGTGAGTGTCTGTGTGTGTGTCTGTGTGAGTGTCTGTGTGTGTGTGTGACTGTGTGTGTCTGTGTGTGTGTCTGTGTGTGTGTCTGTGTGTGTGTCTGTGTGTGTGTGACTGTGTGTGACTGTGTGTGTCTGTGTGTGTGTCTGTGTGTGTGTCTGTGTGTGTGTGTGACTGTGTGTCTGTGTGTGTGACTGTGTGTGTCTGTGTGTGTGTCTGTGACTGTGTGTGTCTGTGTGAGTGTCTGTGTGTGTGTCTGTGTGAGTGTCTGTGTGTGAGTGTCTGTGTGTGTGTGACTGTGTGTGTCTGTGTGTGTGTCTGTGTGTGTGTCTGTGTGTGTGTCTGTGTGTGTGTGTGACTGTGTGTGTCTGTGTGAGTGACTGTGTGAGTGTCTGTGTGTGTGACTGTGTGAGTGTCTGTGTGTGTCTGTGTGAGTGTCTGTGTGTGTGTCTGTGTGAGTGTCTGTGTGTGTGTGACTGTGTGTCTGTGTGTGTGTCTGTGTGTGTGTCTGTGTGAGTGTCTGTGTGTGTGTGTCTGTGTGTGTGTCGGTGTGTGTCTGTGTGTGTGTCTGTGTGTGTGTCTGTGGGGGGGGTTGCTTTCTTTTTCTTTGTACTTTTGTCTTTTCATTATAAATTGTACATGTCCACCCGAGGCCAGTAGTCTGCCCTACGCTGACACGCACTCTCATATGTACACAAGTCTAGTTCTAGTACAAATCTAGCTATGTACAAATCTAGTTATGTGCAAGTCAACTTCTTCATACTGCATAAGCCTATTTATATATATGTACAAGTCTATTTATATCTGCGTCTAGTTCTGTACAATGTATCTATGTGCACGTCTAGTTCTACCCGCGTCTAGTTCTGTACAAGTCTAGCTATGTACACGTCCAGTTAGCGTCTAGCTACGTATACGTTTTGCATAGTTTTCGCCGCTCCATCCATGTCATAGTATCACAGCAGGGATCTTTGAACCCCTCCGCCCGCCGCCCCTCCATCCCCCGAAACACCACCTGGTCTGCATGGATTCGACCTCTGGACTATCGCACTCACTCAGGCTCACATAAAAGGACGTAACGACCTAGTTAAATAATGTTTGGGGGGGGGGGGGGTGGCTATGATAGAAAAGGCCGTCATGCAGCGCTAGAGATTATAATCAATATCTCGTATGATGCGTTTTAATTATGCAAGTGAACTGTTTGTAGGTCACAACCATCCTACTATTAGTACTGCTAGTAGGTCAGCTATCTGTCGTTTTATCTGTTTGGGAGCCTTGTGGGGCGCAGAGACCTGGCAGATCATCAGATACAGGAAAGGATACTGTTCATTAACATCTCAGTTTTAATTTTTAAACACATTATTTCTCTCTCCCATTCTCTATCTCCCTCTCTCTCTGTGCCATTTACTTTAGCCTTCAGTCGTGTCTATCTTTCCAATTCTCTATTTCACATTCTGTCTCTCCCATTCTCTCTGTCTCTTTCTCTCTCTCCCTCCCCCTCCCATTCTCTCTCTCGCTCTCCCCCTCACATTCTCTCTCTCTGGCTTTATATACACGTCTCACTCACCCAACAGTCTAACCCCTCCCTCGCCCTAACGCCCCCCTCGTTGTGGCATTTACTCGTGTGCCAGGTCTTGGCAGCTGGATTGGCAGAGTGCCCGGCGGGGGTGGGGTGGTGACGGGGGCCGGGGGGAGGACGTCCACAATTGATTGATACCGTAGCAGCGTTAGTCTTACTTTAAAAAAAACAACAACCAAAAACTTAGCAGAACTCGAAGTATCGAACACATACGATAGGGACTTCTTTCTCACTCTATAATCATGCATAGACTGATAAAAATGTTCTTCGCTTCTTTGGATCTTTTTGTCATACTCTCATTGGAGTATAATGGATAGTTAGGGCGTTTAGAAGAACCAATGTCGTTATTTTCACGTGTTTTACTCGTTTTTGTTTGGTGTTCTTGCTGTTTTGTTGTTGTTTATATCAACTGAGACTCGCTCAATTATTCCCATAAGCTGGAGAGATAAATATTTTAAAGCTTTTATTGACCAGAGAGGGGGGCATGGGAGATCATCGCCGACTTTTAACACCATGAGCTCGCGGTTCCCAGTGGGAATCAATGGCCGGGAGAACTCCTTTAATCCCTTTGATCGAAGCTAGTAATTGTTTGTGTATGTGTGTGTTCTGATCCGATATCGGGAGCGGAGGTTTGAGGGCTCCTGTCGAGGGCACTTGAGCCATGCACGCTACTACTTTTGTTAGTTTCTGGGGGAGGTAAAATGGTGGATTTGGGATCTTCTCGAAAAATGTAACGCATCTCGACATCGGACTGGATTACATAAAATCTCAAGTATAAGCCGAACCTGCGTATATGCCGCAGTTATATACACCCGAAGGCGAAATGCAAGTAAAATCGAAGTTCACTTTGCAGCGCACAGCTTATCGGTTAATAAGTCCAGGCACCGTAAACTAAAATCAGATAATGATGGCCATGAAATAAATAATGGGTGTCCCTTGAGATTTTCACACACTTTGAAAGCCGAGATATAGCCGAGATATAGACCAATGACTGAAGACTAAACCCCAACTAAAATCACTGAAAACTTAAAGCCAGTCACCAAATTCTTGCCACCACGCACACACGATTAAAGAAGCCCGTTCAACGCGTCAGCCATTGCACATTTATTTATCCAAACCATCCAGAGATGGACCGAGTATCCAGAGCCCCCAAGAGCAGCTGTTTCTTTACAAACTTTATCCTATCGACTGTTTTCTCTTTCTATTTCTTTTTTTCGGCTTTGTGTATGGGAGCAATAATGTCGTTGTCCAGTTAGTTTAAAAAAAGAATTGAGAACTAAACTATACTGAAATTCCAGACTAATCGTATAAAATTAAAAATTTAAACTAACAAACATAATATACACGCTAACCATATTCCAGGTCCAAAATTAAATACCTTTGAATGAACTTTGTTGCTTATATTCTGATATTGTCTAATTATTATTTTTTTTTGCTGGGGGGGGGGGGGGAAAGATATATCTATATATAATTCCAAAAGGATGTCCTACAAAACAGAAGAAAGGACAATAAAGATTCAAGATTTTTATGCATACAGGAGGTGGGAAAGCTAATAATGATAGAGGCTGGAAATTAAATTGTACTTTTAGAGTGGGATGACTAATGTCAAAATAACTTGTGTGTGTCTGTACTATTCCAAGAGTTATTGAACTAACATAAGGGAATTATATAAAGTTCAAAAAGGCACACAAGTGTAATGAAGTAGAGAGAGAGAGAACGGTTTAGGGAGAGACAGAGACACCAGACTAACGACGAAATGATAGAGTGACCTGGACTTAGAAAAAGAAGTTAAGACAGACATACAGAGAGAGAGAGAGAAAGAGAGTAGATTGACGAACATAGTGGGTATTGATCTGTTCTCTAATTGACTGCGTAACGACTTGACTAAGTCCTCACATTGGGGGCAATATATTTAATCGGTGCAGTTAACCTTTGAAGCTGTTTTCCTTCGGCGTCTTCTTTTTTTTTTCCAAGGCGGAATCGAAGAGTCGACATCAGTTGTTTTGCACGCGCTCACCCGTGAGCTGAGCAACTTATAACCATGCCATTACGCGCAAATGCGCCACGGTGGCTGCCGTTCCGCTGGCGTACCGACGGTTCCGGGTTCGAATCCTGGTGAAGGCTAGGATTTTTTCTCGGGTCTGGAGGGTGTCCCTTAGTCTACCCAGCTCTGATAGGTACCTGACCTAAGTTGGGGTAAAGTAAAAGGCGGCTGTGCATAGTGCTTGCCTCACAATCACATAGTATGCGTGGCCACAGAAAGTGGTGAACGCTGCTTCACCGGACCGATGGATCAATTCGGTCCGACGGGGGATACTTTACTTACATTACGCGCATACTCAACGGAATTGTATGTTCCGTTGTGGTTTGCAACGGTCATTTAGGACTTCCCTCCCATAATCCCGCCCTCAGCCCGTCTCACAGATCGGAGACATAATTGTTAAATCTCGGCACTTGTGCATCAGTGGCGTAACTGTGCAGTTTTAGTAGGAGGGAGCAAACTGGGTAGAAACAAAATTTAAAGATACATGTTATTATAATGAGTTGTTTATTAGTTCGCACAAAGAATGCCGTCAATTAGTGGCTAAATATGTCTTTGAAACACAAGATGTAGACCGATTCTTGAAGACTAAAGGCACCCACCAAATCCTCGAAAACTAAAGTCACACACCCAATCCTTGAAAACTTAAACCACCCTTACACGATGGAAGCCACCCACCTCTTTTCAAGACGTATGCCATTGTGCATGTTTTGATCTATAGCTTTCAGGAATATAATGTACCGCAAAATCTCAGTTATAAGCCGCATCGGTGTATAACCCGAATGTATGAATCGGAAAGCAAAATGCGTGTAAAACTCAGGTTCACGTGTTTAAAGCCGCACAAAAAAAAATCTGTTCGGTGAATCTGTATAATTTTTTGATCCATATTTGTTTTATTTTTCGCTGCTGCTAATGGTAAACTTTTGTCTATTGAATGTAAGATCAAATATTAGCTTTATAATATAATTTACGTCATTTTAAGGCTAAAACCCCAAGATCCAAATATGATAGTCATAACTTTCCAAGATTTAAGACTTGAAAGATAGGAAAATCACGATAGTTTAAATTTTAAAGATGCCGTTGCTATAAAATAAATTACCGTAACTAAAGAAAAGCAAAAAAAATAAAATGGCATAAAAACAAACATTATTTCTAAGGTTGATACATTTTTTATGATAAATAAACTCACACAGGGGTAAAAATCATAGACTATAATATACATGGACCGCTTACTTTAGTATTTCTGCTATATGATGACTTGAAACACGGATGTTCGGAATTCCCGAATCTAAATAACATAATTGCTATACAGGAAATAAAGTTATTGATATACAACTTCCGTTTTATTTAATCGCTATGATTTTCTCAATGAAAAATTAAAATCGAAAGTTGTACAGAGCGGAAACATTTATAGATCAGTGTTGTGTGCGCACGGGTAAAAGAATATAAGCTCTAAAAATAGAGCAGGCGGTCCATCTTATTACAGTCAATGATAATAGGATTAACAGGCCTACAAGTATTCATTTAAAGTGGAAAAAAATGCGATTTAAAAAAACGTAACTTGTGTAACAATTACTTCATTTAGAATCGGGAATTGCAAAAAAAGAAGATAATAGCATAAAAAACTGAAGCAAGCGGTCCATGTATATTATAGTCTATGGTAAAAATACCAGTGATTTTGATGTGGTTTGTCTTTTTTTTTAATGCACAAAACAACTAATTTTCGACCTAGACGTCATTAGGCTAAAACTAGATTAATGCACGCCGATAAAATGGCGGCTGTGTCAGACTAACTGGGTCAAAAAAAAAAAAAAACTCTAGGATACGCTGAATTACGGTATGTTGAAATTAAGTGTCTAATTAAACATATCTTTGTTGAATTCAGTGGAAAAAAAAAGATAAAAATACGTTTTTTGCAACATTCAATTACATTTCAGTGGGTTTTTTTAAATATTTAAAAGTCTTTTTTTTTTTTTTTTTACTGATGTTGCTTACGGTAGCATACATCGTCAATTTCAGTTGATATCCGAACCAGGGCTAAAAAAAATATTAATTATACGTGTATAATCCGCACCCTTGGCACTAAAAAAATTGTTAACAAGCGTGGAGCTCATACTTGAGATTTTACGGTATTGCAATTTTAGGAATTGCACAATAATATCTAACGTGGAACTCCGCCAACGTTAGGAAAGGATTACTTCAATAATTATTGTGGTGTTGATGTTTTGTTTTTTTTTAACCCTAGTTCAATGAAATGCGTGCATTGCAAATGATGCGGCGCGATCCTGGAAGTCAAGAGAACAATGAGATGACGGAATCATTTGCAAAGTAGAGAGGTTGCAGGCGTTCATCAAAGTAGAAAAATAGAGAGACTGTTACTGTTAGCTTTGGGTTTTCTAAATTTTATTCAACATTGAAATAGAGTGTGTGTTTTTTTTTTTTGTTTTTTTTAAAGTAAAGTATCCCGTCAGACCAAATTGATCCATGGGTCGGTGAAGCAGCGTTCGCCAGTTTCTGGTGCGCGCGGCATACTACGAGATTATGTGGTCAACACGGCTGCCTTTACTTTTACCCAACTTAAGTCAGATACCCATCAGCGCTGGGTATATTCAGAGACAACCTCCAGACCGGAGAACAAATTCTAGCCTTCAGCAGGATTCGAACGCAGGACCTTCGGTATGCCAGCCTATCGCGCTGCCGCTCGGCCACCATGCCCCCCCCCCCACCTCCCGAGTTTTTAAAACAAAGGTCACCAAATTATCCAAACAGCGGTAGGCTTTAACGGTTTAATATGCACGTTTCCAACTTTGAATGTCAATCAATAAATTCCTCAATACATTCGCAGTTGAATATTTCAAATATTTGGTGTTTTTTTTTCCTCAAGTTAATTTCAACTTCGGGTGTTTGTGTTGGGAGGGTAAAGAAAGTGTGTGTTTATTACAATATTAGCATTTAGAATAAACATAAAAAGAAACTTTTTTTTTTCATTCGCTCTCTCTACATCACCGTTTTTCAGAGATTTTGTGTGTGTTCGTGACCGGGTTATTGTTTACACTTGTACTTCGTGACTACACAAACATTTATATAGTTTTTACAAGAACAGGCATCGGCAACCTAAGGCACGCGTGCCAAACTTGGCACGCAGAGCGATTTTCAATGGCGCACGAAAGTCCTCCAAGAGGTGTTGTTTATTTATTTTAAAAAACTACATTTTCCAGTTCAAAATTAGGAAAACTGACTGTTGAAGCCGATATTTCTGAATGAAATAGCGACTCACTTCATTTAGTTTAACACATTTACAAGCACCACTGGAATGGATTTGTATTAAAACTGGACATATCTTGCCGTAAAATTAATTTTAAAACATGTAACTGATAGTAAGGCATATATTAAGATTGAAAGTTGGCTTTTTCAGAAGTACATCGAAGCACTTAAAGCGGAGTTTTCTAATCAAAGGCGAGACTTTCAAATTGATGGACTCATTTTTTTTCATACCACATCAAGCCTAACTGGTTTAATATTATTACAACCTTCTTAGATGTAGATCTTTTTTTAAGTGGAGGAATATTGGCAATTTTAAAATGCAGCAGGTGGAATTTTAAACATTTAAAAAATGGTCATCCAAATTTGCCCCTTTGCGGAAAAATCTGTAAGGAAGCTGAAAAAATCTGGATGGAAGCTGCTTAGGAAAGTCGTCTGCTTTTCTCATCTGCTAGGCTTTCACTCTTTTATTTTCAGCTTTTGGTTCAACTTACTCTTGTGAACAGATTTTATCTCACATGAAAGCTGTTTTAAGCATACAAGGAGGTCACTTACAATTGACCACTCATCAATTCATACAGACTAATGACATTTAAAAGAGTTTTTATGCTAATCTTCTTTAATTAAACATAATTATAAGTAATTGTAAAAAAAATAATATTTGTATTATTAATATGATAAATATAAGAGACTTATTTAATAGCACTGTATTATGTAATTTTTAAAATTATTAATGTTTAAAATATAAACTCCTTAAATGCATAAAAATTAATGCAGGAAATGTTTTTTTTACAACTGTTTAACGTAAATTATTTTAATAATTAATATTGTAATGAATACCATAATGCTGCATTATATAAAGAGATAAAAATTAGTAATATTTTGTACAATACAAAGCATAACTTTTTTGCATCGAAATAAATGTGGAAAAGTGTTTTAATTCAAGGGAGATAAGTTTTATTTTTGGTAATATTTCTAATGATTCTTTTTTTTTAATTTCTTTTTAGAATAATTGGCTTAAAATATATAACTTTGAAAAAATCAAACTATAAAAAGTGTTTGAAAATTATATACATATTTTATGACCAAGGAATTTATATGTATATTTTCAAACATTACATTAACTACCCCGTTTGTATGATTACTTCGTATTTATTCCGATAAACAATCGAACAAGTTCTATTGCAAGTGCACATATTGATTGAAAAAAATTAAAGGAGATCTCAGTTAAACTGAGATAAATTTATAATTATTAATTAATATTAGCAGGTGTTCCTTATCTTGACCAGTGATCTTGACCTTGGCTTTTTTACCAAGATCTTGGCTTTTTCGATCCCAACTTGGTATATTGGCTTTTTTTTCGCCGACCTTGGCTTTTTAACTTGGCTTTTTCTATCAAGAAAATAATATTAGCATTATTTTATGTATTTTAGTGTTCAAAATGTATTTTGGGAAGCGATTAAAAGTATAAATGCATATCATCTTTACTGCTACAGCAGATTTGGCTAGACTCATAGTGTCACTGTGTCACGGCTCATTTAATTCATATAAAAACAGTGCTAAGGTGGCTGGAAATTGAGTATAAGGTGGCAACGAGGTGAAATGGTTTATAATTAATCTAACCTCACATTTGATAACACAAAATTAATTGATCAGACATCATGGTAAACACCCACCACAGCCGCTTTTTGCGAGTGAATAGAAGAAATATTCCACATCATATGACTATGTAGGTTATTAACTGGAAGAGGTTGATACAAAAAACAATGCGAGATGAAAGGAGAGACATGTAAAATGACATGTAAAAGGGTAGGCAAATAGTATAGAGGCGTGGGGGGCAACATTTTGCATCGGGAAAATAGTGCACTTGTGGGGTGGGGGCAAAATAATAAATCAGGCTTTTATGCAGATCATTTATTTTATTATAACTTAAATTTCGAAAGAAAATTTTTGTTTTTCATAAGCCATTAAAATTTTTTTTTTTAAGTTTTTAGTTTTGGCGACGAACAAGGGCGGAGGGCGGTGAGGTGCACATGGGCGAAGTTGAAAAAAAAATAAGGGGGGGGGGTGAAGGAAAAAATAGGTAACCGAGACCATTTTTATTATAACTTGGCTTTTCTGGGCTTTTTTTTTGGAGCTCAACTTGGATTTTCTGATATTTTAGAGCTAATAAATGATAATGTTAAGACAATAATTACCATACAATTTTTAATGTGAATGTTTAGTAATAAAGTAGTGTATTTAATATAAATGCAAATAAAGAGGATGATAATCACAAACACGTTAATTATGTATTAAATATAAAACTTTTTAACGATTCATCTTAAACTTTTGGCACGCTGAATGATTTAGAAATCCCAATTTGGCACACTGTAAGCAAAAGGTGTCCGGCCCCTGTACTAGAATACTAGTAGTTATGCCCGTAAAAATAACGATAGAACAGTGTGTTTTGTTTAAAGAGAAGGAAAAAAAAAAAAACTGTAGTGAGCAGGGCTGCGGAGTCGGTAGATAAATGTGTGTGTTCCGACTCCTCATTTTTTTTTACTTCCGACTCCCCGACTCCGACTCCTCTGTATTAATATGTGAATGTATTTTGTACATTCCTTGAAGGAAAGAAAGGCAACATACATCTACATGTCATTACCACATGACTACTGGCTGGAAAGCCAACATTCTACTGTATTTAATTTTAAATATTCATGGGCCCCCTAAACTCTTGAGGACCCCGGTACGGCGTACCGGTTGTAGCCCCCTCTCGTGGGGCCTGATCAGTAGAGGTCACGATCGGCGACTCCAAGGGGCAAACGGTTAATCCCTTACCAGTGAGAGGCTAGGCTACGTATGTAACAGCAGAACTAGGGGTGTTAAAACCGGTTATCGGTTCTACAAAACCGGATTTCGGTTCCCCCCCCCAACCCTCACGCAATGTCACAAGTCACTTGCCGGAACAGCCAAATGTGCTTAGTTTTGTAGCCATATTTGAAAAATACTTCAAATACTTCAAACTTAATTATTGTTTGCAGGGCATTCAAGGGGTTGATTTGTGTGAATACAATATGATTTTGTACTCTTTACCATAAAATTCTTTAGAACTAAAAAAATCTGGGCTAATTGATTAAAACCGATAGTAGCTTTTAATTTTTCAATAGTGATAATCAAATTACCGATTATCGTTGACCATAATATTAAGAAGCATATGAAGAGGCTTAATATTTATGGTAACTTGTAAAATAATGTGTTGAAAGAGAATCAAAAGAATGTGTATTTAATAGTGCCGTTAATAATAAAGCACAGACGCGGTGTTTTGAAAATCAAAACCGGTTTTCGTTTTTAAAACCGGAATCCGGTATTCCGGTTTTCGTTTAACATCCCTAAGCAGAACACAACACTATGAAAAGTATAAATATTGCCACCAGGGCCGTATTTAGGATTGTGGGGGCCCTGTTCCCAAATTAATGTGGGGGCCCTGTTCCCAAATGTATGTGGGGCCCCTCGTGGTCTCGCCCTGCCTTCCACATAGGGCCTACCTCAGAAAAAAGCCGTCAATTCATATTATATTCTGTAAAATCATACATTTTATGTTGCACGTAGCTTGGTTGAACTGGAGCGCTTTAAATTGTATGGGAATAATTTAATTTTATTTTGCATTTTCAACGAAATTGGGGATGTCACTCAAACATTTCTTTTTGGATGTGTGGGGGCCCCTTTTGTGTGGGGGCCCCTGTTCCAATGGAACATGTGGAACATGCCTAAATACGCCACTGATTGCCGCTCCTAATAGTGCGTTGCGTGCGTAGTCGTAAAGGCGGCATTTTTTTGTAGGCCTATTAAACGCAAATTACATTATGGAAAGAATCGTAAATGTGTAAAAGCCTCTCTAGGCTTGTACACTAGTTGTTTAATGAAGATGCGTTTTATTTAGGACCTATGGCCTAGGCCTACAGCCTACTAAGGCAGTGTTAAGCATTTTAAAGCATTCCGAGCAAACCGCGCGTGCCATGTCCTAGCATTTTAAATCATTACAAACAATGCGAATGGTAATTAGTAATTTGGGCACTTGTATAGCGTCATCAATATCGGCGCCGAGCGGTCTATATGACGTTCAGTCTAATGTCGCATTTCAAATTAGTTCAAAAGACTTTTTTGTGTGTGTCGACCCGCTATAGTATGACAATAGGGATAGGATCTTGAGTAGGGTTGGGGACTTAGAGGTAGAAACAGATATTTTACTTTCTCATATCACTAATTTCTGTAGGCCTATTGATCGGTTGTTTAAAATAAATGAAGCCATGTCTTTTTCCAATCTAAATTTAGTAGGAGTCGGAGTCGGTGCATTATTTGCCGACTCCGACTCCAGGTACCCAAATTTCCTCCGACTCCGACTCCTCAGTCTTGGTAGTGAAAATGTTTCTTTCGGTATTTAGTTTTTTTTCTTTTTGTATTGTTTGCGGTCGCCCGTAAAGGAACATCATTCTGGAATGGTGCCCTGTTTATAACCTTAACATAAATAGTAATAGGCCTACGTTTATTTAAAAAATACATTATCGAAGTAAGCAGTATTGTTTATATAATAAAAATTTCATTTGAATGACGTTCCCAAATTATACATGTAACTTTTGTGCCGATCGGTCAAACGGCCTTGGAACCTAGATAGAACATATATATATATATAAACAAGTAAAATTAAATATGTATATAATAATTTTCCCCAAATGTTCGAGACTAGTGGGTGTTTATACTGGATGTTCTTAAGTTAAAGACCAGTTTGAAATATCAGAACATGATCACATGGGATGAAATAAATTGTTCTATACGGGTCTATCGCTAGAACATCACTATAATCTAAACTTCATCCATGTCTTAACTTTATTTCTCTTGTTTACTCTTTCCTGCGGTCACTCTGATCTAAACGAAGAATCGTAGTTGTATGTAAATAATTGACCGAGGAGCAAACTTGTATGCAAACTCTGTTCTCTAGTGGTACCCTACCTCCCCCTCCCCTCCTCCCTACCCACAACATCTACATCCAGGAATTTTGGCGTTGCGATGGTTCTGAAAAAAAAACAAAAACAAGAAAAACAAGAAAAATAAAAGAGTGCTTCCCCCCCCCCCCCCGCCCCTTCCCTTGTGTCTGCCTCTGTGGTGGTCAATGGGAATTGACATTCACCACGTTAAATGCCACGTCTGTAATTGACATTGATTATTTCCTAACGTCGATGTTAGCGATGACCTCCCTCCCCCCCTCCATTACCACCTCGCTCTACTCCCCTAAACTTCTTTACAAAAAAAAAACTAGTTGGGGTGTAGGGTGCACGGAGGTTAAATCTATCTACCCCCTCTCCCCCTTTTCAGTATCTAATCTTTGTATTTACACCCCCCCACACACACACTCTTTTTCCAATCATGCGAATATATTTTGTTTGTTTGCACGCATGTTTCTACTCTCCTTTTTGGAGATCGGAACAAACACGGTGGCGATCTTCTCACAAACAGCGAGCATTTCGTCGAGTTGCCTGACCTTTGAACTGGACTTTAACAGTGAATAGATATATATAATATATTTAGTAGAGTTGCCTTAGTTTTTTTTTTTTTTTGCTTCTTTTTTGTGTTTTTTTTTTTTTTGGAAAGGTCTGTTTGTTGAATTGTCTTTGGTGGTATTATTATAGACATGTCTGCTTGACTATTGTGTCCGCTTAATAGAATTTGTCTACATGTAGACTATGGTCACATGGTTACAATGGCTACTAGTGGTCTTGGATAGATTGCATCTACATATTATAGAATTGTCTTTGGTGGCCTTGAATATAATGCGTCTACTCATTGAATAGTTATAGTGGCCCCAGAATATGATATGTCTACTTGTAGAAATGTTTCTTGCGGCGGACTAGTATTGACATTTTCGTAATGCATAGTCTATATCCAGTAGACCCTTATATAAACCGTTTGGGAAAAATAAAAACTTTGGTACAACTCTGAGCATTGATTCTCCCTTGTAGACAAGCCCTTTAATAAAAATCAGTTTTTTGGTTCCACCCTCCTGAATCGATGATTCTGAGTGGCCATTTGAACGACATCGTACTCAATGTTTTACTAGCGTAAGCTGTCACGGATTTTGTATGGTTAATCTTTCGAGTGCACGCCCTATTTGTTTATATCCCTCCCGATAAACTTTTAAATACACATGGTATTTGTGTTTTCAAATGCCCCATTTTATACTGAGTTCTACTGAGCCCGCAGCTAATGCACGGTTTCATTGAAGATTTGTGTTATCATTTTGATTGTAAATGTCAGAACTAATATTTTATTTTTAAATGTTTATTGTAATAAAACACTATTTTAATATATGGACAAAAATATCACCATTCTTCGCTATCTCTCATTATTCTTTCATTCATCATTAATTGTGAAAATTATATATGAATAATTTATGGAGAAAAAAAAAATTCCCGATTCTCACTTTCCTATCTATTGATTTCTCCGCCATTTTGACGGGTATAACAATAACAGCTAGTAATTATAAAATATCGAGTTGTTTACTGTGGGTTTTTTTTGTCAATCACATACATTTCATATCCTTCAAGCTGTATTAATAGGTTCGCGTTACCAAACCAAATAAAAAGTTGTCTGATTGGGCTGTTCACTAAAAGGCCAATAAAATAGTCCATTCGCGCCATTTTTTTTAGTGCATTCCGAGATAGTTCTGTCGCGCATTCTGTCTGGGCAATTCTGGCATCAGGCTGCTGCCCCAAACGATCTTGCACTAACGCCCTGTCAGGGACAGTCTGGAATTATGGGTGATCCTATGATAGCCCTGCACGTGACGAGGAGGACGGCCGTGTTTAACGATCGGAAAACGATGTCAATAGCCGCGCTTTTTTATTTTGGAAACATTATCTGTCCGTGTTTGCAACTTTTCCCGGAAATGTCTATGTTTATATTGTCTGTTTGTTTTACGTCTGTGCCGAAGCGTGTGCGAATGAGTGTCACTGACACGGGAGTTTGTAAAATATTGAAATATGATAAGGTGTGACGGATGGGGAAAGTGTGTGCGTGCGTAATTAATGTATGTATGCTCGGTTTTGTATGTGTGTGTGTGCTCGTGATTTTTTGTGCGTGTTCATACGGATAGGTCGCGTGCCAGATTTAGCGTGTTCGTGTGCGTCCTACCCTGCCCTCATATAGTTATTATTTTTGTTTGTTCTTACATCATATATATATATATATATGATAAGGTGTGGGATTCAAGGACAAGAACAATACGCAAAAAACAAAAGCATCGGCTAAATCATTTTATAATCTCATATATATATATACACAGGGTTCTCACACAGTCTGAAAAGTCTGGAAAAGTCTGGAATTAAAAAAAAATCAAGGCCTGGACAACCTTGAATATTGGCATTTTAGTCTGGAAAAATAGCCTGTCAGCCTGTAAATTTATTTAAATCAATATTTATATCTAAATTTATTATAAAAATCAATTTGAGACAAAAAAACGCCAATCCCATTTTTATGCGCCATAAACGCCCACTGACCGAGCTTTAGATTAATACCTCATTCACGTAATATTTAGGTCACTTAGGGGGAGGAGGCGTTTGACCATTTTCCAAATAACGTGTTCTAGCAGTCTGGAATTTGGCTCTTATATATAACCTTGAAATAATCTGGAAACAGCCTTGAATTTTTTCAGAAAAAAAAGTGAGAACCCTGTATAATATATACATATATATATATATATGTATATGAGATTATGAAATGATTTAGCCGATGCTTTTGTTTTTTGCGTATTGTTCTTGTCCTTGAATCCCACAAGAGATGTCGGTCGGGTGTTGTTTTTTCAATCCCTCAAGTTAAAAGATACCAGATCACACGCTAGAGCTGAAATAAACGGGACACAGTAATAATTCTTGGGGGAAATATTTCGAGAAAGCAATTGTGTGTGTGTCTTATTGAATCTCTCCGTCTCTTTAGAGTTTTGTGTGTCCTTGATGTGTGTGTTTGTTTGTTTCAAAAAGTTGGCTTGGTTTGTGCTGCAGCGTTGGTGTGATATATTTACAGCTGCTCGGGGTTAAAGGGGAAAATAAGGGGGGGGGGAGGAGCTGCATTGACTCATCCTCCCTTCACCCCGTTCTTTGTTTTCTTTAAATTATGTATTTTTTACTTGTTTTTTTCTCACTTGTAAAATCAGTTTATAATCCCAAACAGAGGGAAAAAAAACAAACTAAACTTCTCGTTGAAATGGAATACAATTTTCATTCAATGAGAAAATCACGTTCTCTTTTTTTTTTTAAACAAAATTTTTGTTTCGTTTCTTTTTTTTTCTTTATTTGTTTTCTTAGAGTTTTTGTAAAAATTGGATGTTTATGTTGAAGCTTTTGTGTGTGTGTGTCCTATTGGAGTCACCGTATTCTAGGGCCATTTCGTTTTCCAAGTCACCCATGTGTTGCTTAGTCCTTGGGTGCGTTTTATATCAGAGACACCGTGTTTTGTGACACCATTAATGAAAGAGTTACAAGACACCCGGGTAAAAAAACGGCAAATGTTGTCGGGAAAAGCCCGACCATTTTAAAACGAAGACTTATAATATGAAGAAGGTAGTCACTGTCTGTACTGCTGCCAGTCAGGAAATAAAATGATGAAAAAAGAAAGAAGTGGAAGAAATAGGAGATCGAATGTGAGAGAGTTAATAAGTTTAGTCCAGGTTTCAGGTTACCCGTGAACCACTTTGTTGAATTACTCTACTCAAACCTGTTGGGGACACCATCTCATAAAATGGGTTCCTTGCACACTTGAGGGACGCTCATGTTACAGTTCTACAGTGATGGAATACAAAAAAATGATTTTAAAAGAGATGAAGATTCAAAAGAATTTTTTTTTTCTTAGAATGCAATGATACATCTATTCAGCTTAGCATTTTTTTTTCACCCCTAGAGGCATTTGGGAATGGAATGGGTTTCCTATACTACTCGAGAAAACCAACAACTTTCGAATCCTCATATGACAATGAAACACACAAGTCTAAGACCAAGAGACACGATAAACTTCTCTTTAAAAGACAAACACGATAAGATTAAAATTCCACTTTTCCCTTTGCTTTGATGAAATCTGCGTTTTTGAGAACTACTTGCATTAGGAAGAGAAGAGACAAAATGGCGATAAACTTTTTGGACCCATCAGCTAAATAATTGTCCTCGATCTAGTTCTAGTTTTTTTAAATGTCATATTTGAGCGTCTGGTTTCGTGTGTTCCAGTCGCTTCTATCTGTGACCCAAGTTTATCGAATATTTGTTTTGTGTGGGTGGACATCTTTGGTTGATAGTTTTGTTTTCTTGCCAGTTTGTGTGTCCGAGGTTGTTGTTGTTTGTGTGTGTGTGTGTGTGTGTGTGCATCTTATTGTCTTTGGCATATTTTTTTTTATTATATTGTCACGTTGAGCTTTTTAATCTGAGTCTTTGTGGTGCACCATCCATGCACTCTTTCTCCCAGGCTGTGCTGACAAAGTTCAACGTGTTAGATAAACAGTTGAACGTGTCTGATAACAGCTCAACGTGTCAGATAACAGTTGAACGTGTCAGATAACAGTTGGACGTGTCAAATAACAGTTGAACATGTCAGATAACAGTTGAACATTTGAGATAACAGTTGAACATGTCAAATAACAGTTGAACATGTCAGATAACAGTTGAACGTGTCAAATAACAGTTGAACATGTCAGATAACAGATGAACGTGTCAAATAACAGTTGAACATGTCAGATAACAGTTGAACATTTGAGATAACAGTTGAACATGTCAAATAACAGTTGAACATGTCAGATAACAGTTGAACGTGTCAAATAACAGTTGAACATGTCAGATAACAGTTGAACGTGTCAAATAACAGTTGAACATGTCAGATAACAGTTGAACGTGTCAAATAACAGTTGAACATGTCAGATAACAGTTGAACGTGTCAAATAACAGTTGAACATGTCAGATAACAGTTGAACGTGTCAAATAACAGTTGAACATGTCAGATAACAGTTGAACGTGTCAAAAAACAGTTGAACATGTCAAATAACAGTTGAACATGTCAGATAACAGTTGAACGTGTCAAATAACAGTTGAACATGTCAGATAACAGTTGAACGTGTCAAATAACAGTTTTCACAGCTATTTACACAATAGTTTAGGGAGAAGTGTCCATTTCAATGCCAAATAGAGCAAAAGTTTTTGTTGTGTTTTTTAAGTCTAGATTCTCTGGTACAGTTTGACATGCAGCTACCACAACTCAACCCTAACATTGATGGCTTTTTGATTCTAGATTTTAGACCATTAGACCATCAATACAGTTTAACCATTTACAACTATAATAATTAGTAACCTCAGTCTACAAATGTGTTTTTTTTGTTCTTTTTTAAAGACTAAATGTAAGGTTCTATAACTCGTTGAGCATAAAATGGTTAAGTTTAATTCTATACCGACAGTCGTGAAATATTTTGTGCTGTAAAGGATGCGGGAGGGTACTACTAGGAGGGGTAGTATCTGAATGCCCCTGTGATGAAGGAAGGGTACTACTAGGAGGGGTAGTATCTGAATGCCACTGTGATGAAGGAAGGGTACTACTAGGAGGGGTAGTATCTGAATGCCCCTGTGATGAAGGAAGGGTACTACTAGGAGGGGTAGTATCTGAATGCCACTGTGATGAAGGAAGGGTACTACTAGGAGGGGTAGTATCTGAATGCCCCTGTGATGAAGGGAGGGTACTACTAGGAGGGGTAGTATCTGAATGCCCCTGTGATGAAGGAAGGGTACTACTAGGAGGGGTAGTATCTGAATGCCACTGTGATGAAGGAAGGGTACTACTAGGAGGGGTAGTATCTGAATGCCCCTGTGATGAAGGAAGGGTACTACTAGGAGGGGTAGTATCTGAATGCCACTGTGATGAAGGAAGGGTACTACTAGGAGGGGTAGTATCTGAATGCCCCTGTGATGAAGGGAGGGTACTACTAGGAGGGGTAGTATCTGAATGCCCCTGTGATGAAGGAAGGGTACTACTAGGAGGGGTAGTATCTGAATGCCACTGTGATGAAGGGAGGGTACTACTAGGAGGGGTAGTATCTGAATGCCCCTGTGATGAAGGGAGGGTACTACTAGGAGGGGTAGTATCTGAATGCCCCTGTGATGAAGGAAGGGTACTACTAGGAGGGGTAGTATCTGAATGCCCCTGTGATGAAGGGAGGGTACTACTAGGAGGGGTAGTATCTGAATGCCCCTGTGATGAAGGAAGGGTACTACTAGGAGTGGTAGTATCTGAATGCCCCTGTGATGAAGGAAGGGTACTACTAGGAGGGGTAGTATCTGAATGCCCCTGTGATGAAGGAAGGGTACTACTAGGAGGGGTAGTATCTGAATGCCCCTGTGATGAAGGAAGGGTACTACTAGGAGGGGTAGTATCTGAATGCCCCTGTGATGAAGGAAGGGTACTACTAGGAGGGGTAGTATCTGAATGCCCCTGTGATGAAGGAAGGGTACTACTAGGAGGGGTAGTATCTGAATGCCCCTGTGATGAAGGGAGGGTACTACTAGGAGGGGTAGTATCTGAATGCCCCTGTGATGAAGGAAGGGTACTACTAGGAGGGGTAGTATCTGAATGCCCCTGTGATGAAGGGAGGGTACTACTAGGAGGGGTAGTATCTGAATGCCCCTGTGATGAAGGAAGGGTACTACTAGGAGGGGTAGTATCTGAATGCCACTGTGATGAAGGAAGGGTACTACTAGGAGGGGTAGTATCTGAATGCCCCTGTGATGAAGGGAGGGTACTACTAGGAGGGGTAGTATCTGAATGCCCCTGTGATGAAGGAAGGGTACTACTAGGAGGGGTAGTATCTGAATGCCCCTGTGATGAAGGGAGGGTACTACTAGGAGGGGTAGTATCTGAATGCCCCTGTGATGAAGGAAGGGTACTACTAGGAGGGGTAGTATCTGAATGCCACTGTGATGAAGGAAGGGTACTACTAGGAGGGGTAGTATCTGAATGCCCCTGTGATGAAGGAAGGGTACTACTAGGAGGGGTAGTATCTGAATGCCCCTGTGATGAAGGGAGGGTACTACTAGGAGGGGTAGTATCTGAATGCCCCTGTGATGAAGGAAGGGTACTACTAGGAGGGGTAGTATCTGAATGCCCCTGTGATGAAGGGAGGGTACTACTAGGAGGGGTAGTATCTGAATGCCCCTGTGATGAAGGAAGGGTACTACTAGGAGGGGTAGTATCTGAATGCCACTGTGATGAAGGAAGGGTACTACTAGGAGGGGTAGTATCTGAATGCCCCTGTGATGAAGGGAGGGTACTACTAGGAGGGGTAGTATCTGAATGCCCCTGTGATGAAGGAAGGGTACTACTAGGAGGGGTAGTATCTGAATGCCCCTGTGATGAAGGGAGGGTACTACTAGGAGGGGTAGTATCTGAATGCCCCTGTGATGAAGGAAGGGTACTACTAGGAGGGGTAGTATCTGAATGCCACTGTGATGAAGGAAGGGTACTACTAGGAGGGGTAGTATCTGAATGCCCCTGTGATGAAGGAAGGGTACTACTAGTAGGGGTAGTATCTGAATGCCCCTGTGATGAAGGAAGGGTACTACTAGGAGGGGTAGTATCTGAATGCCCCTGTGATGAAGGAAGGGTACTACTAGGAGGGGTAGTATCTGAATGCCCCTGTGATGAAGGAAGGGTACTACTAGGAGGGGTAGTATCTGAATGCCCCTGTGATGAAGGAAGGGTACTACTAGGAGGGGTAGTATCTGAATGCCCCTGTGATGAAATTAGAGATGTTAAAACCGATTTTTTTTTTCGAAAAACGGTTTTCGGTTCTATAAAACTGGTTTAAAACCGGATTTTGCCCCCTCCCCCCTTTTGCAATGTCACAAGTCACAGGCCGGAAATGCCTAGTGTGCGTAGTTTTGTAGGTAGGCCTGTATTTGAAAAATACTTCAAACTTAATTAGTGTTTGCAGGGCATTCAAGAGGTTGATTTGTGTGAATACAATATGATTTTGTACACTTTACCATAAAATTCTTTAGAACTAAAAAAATCTGGGCTAATTGATTAAAACCGATAGTAGCTTTTAATTTTTCAATAGTGATAATCAAATTACCGATTATCGTTGACAATAATATTAAGAAGCATATGAAGAGGCATAGGCCTATATAGTAACTTGTAAAATAATGCATTGAAATGTTTCGCGTAGCACAAATCAAAAGAATGTGTATTTAATAGTGCCGTTTATAATAAACCACAGACGCGGTGTTTAGCCAAATTTTTCAGGGTCACAGGGAAGGGCTAGTTTGCGTCTATCCATTGCGTACATCAAAGAGCAGCGCACATCTAAAAGATGAGCCGACAAGTAAAAAGATTCATGTTAATTGTAACTGTAACTTAACAATTGGTTTGTTATTTTTATCGCAAGGCATAGATAATAGTTTGTATTTGGAAACACAAGAGCAAGCCATTTCAGGAATTGTTTTGTGCGAATCCAACATTATATTAAAATATTTCCATTAGAACCAAAAAAAAAAGGGTCTTCTGCTTGAAATCATAATTACCTTTCAATTTCCAATCCACTAACCGAAATCCGGTATTCCGGTTTTAGTTTAACATCCCTAGATGAAATCACCCGTTGGAGACTACATCGTGGAAACTTCATGTCAGTATTAGACACTGACAAACCAGTTGTCATAATTATCATCAAAATAACTAGTAGTTATGCCCGTCAAAATGACGGACAAAATAATCCTTTTTGGGATTTCCGTGACAAAATGTTGGCGATTCGCTGGCCACATCAAGAACTCGTGGCCACATCCTGAGAATTCGGTTGATCTCCTTCTGGTTTAGCTTCCATTTTTGGTCATCCAAGGGGGATGTCCTGGCAATCGCAACATGTATCTAGTAACACTTTTTTTTTATCTCGTAACTATTGTTCTTAAGTTGCTGTTGTTACTTACTTAGCTGTTTAAAAGTTGTTTTCACATGAATGTTGTGTGTTGTTTTTTTCAACCCTGTGTTGCTATGCCACCCACACACATTTTGTTGTTATTGTTGCACATTTATGTTGCGGTGTCAGCCAGAAAAGAAAAAGCTTTACGTGTTTTTTCAATGTTGTCGTTTCTCTTTCAGTCCCGTGAGGTTGGTGTTAAGACCATAGTCATGCTGGATGAACAAGGCGGTATGTAGTAGTTGCTTAACTGTTGGCTTGTTAGTCTCTCTCAATTTTGCTTGTTGCCTTTAATCTGTTCATTTCAACAACAACAACAAACATTCAAAATTTGTATTAATATTTACAATTAAAACTCTTGCATATAATTTTTGTTATAGATGTAGGCTTAATAAGATAGCATTATTTATTGCAACTATTAAATTTATTACAATTTAGGTATTGGTTTAGATATTTGTGTAATTATTATATAAATATCACTGATTAATACAAACATTTTGTGTTAATTAAAAGTATGCGTTTAAAAGTAGTAAAGCTCTGTTTATACCTTTTTGGGGGCCAACATGGGGGTAGTAAAGCACATGTCACCAATTTTAGTTCACTATATGTTACCATGGACAGGGATAGTTTTGAATCGAACTTGGTGTTTATCAAGCTTGGAAAAATTTCGGGATACTGACTTGGTTTTTTTAAGTTTATGGAAAAGTTCGGGGATACTGTCTTGGCTTTTCAAGTTCGGATTAAGTTCAGATTTAATGGAAAGATCAGTGACAGATGTCACTGTCACTAATGAAATGTTATATCAGCTCAGCAAGTTTAAAATATCATTTTGGATACAAAAATAGCTACACATTTCCTCAACATATACTTGATTTAATGGCTACACACTTCCTTAACATTTAATTGATTTAATGGCTACACATTTCCTTAAAATTACTAATGCATACTCCGCCCCATTACCCCAGCCCTTCCCAAATCCCTTACTATCCTACAATCATTTCTTTCAATCTTCGCCACTGATCCCATCGGTCATGATTTGTCGTGTAACGTTCGCCCGGGCGTTGCGTCACACACAGTCCCAAGAGTAGACGCATTGACAATGAGCAAACTCTTGTCATAAAAAAAAAAGATATAACAAAATGGGGAAATCCCATAAGAAAGCCATTGACACGATGTTGCATTGGCTGTTTATAGATTTTCTCTGCTTTATCCAGCTGGAAATGTAAGGGAAATAACATGTTTGGCCTTGGCGAAATGGAAGGAGAAAAACATAATTTTTTTGTTAATTTTTTTTCGTTATATCCTGGCTCTTTTGTAGATTTAGTGTCCGGCTAGCGTTCATGTGTATGCATGTGTATACATACACACAAGGCCGGATTAAGACCCGGTGAGGCCCTAAGCTTTTAAAAAAAGTTTTGGCGGCCACCTTTTTTAAATATCCGTAAATATAAATCGTTTGCGTTTAACGCATTATCTTCAAAGTCTGGCATAATCTTGCCTAGTCTTGTGAGTGCGTTTTGTTCAGAGCTCGTAGTTTAAAAATTAAATTGTTTCATTTAAAAGAATAAAGTAAGCGTAGTAGATTGTACTAAACGTTGTACTGAATATTTCGGGATCTTAGGGAGACCTTACTCCTTCGACTCCTATGGCTAGACTTAGTCTTAACTCTTTACCCATAATCTTTAGAAAAGTTTACTTTGGGGTCTGATTGTTGCCCGGCCCTTCATTCCACAGGTTGGAAAGCCCTCTCTCTCTTCCTACCCTTTCCATCCAAACAACGACAACCGATAAAAACAACAACTCTTTGATTAACAATGATTAAAAAAAAACATTCCCTTTCCTGAAATTTCGTTATTCCAATGCATCTTTTATTTTCACATGTTTGGACTATGTCAGTCTCTTTTTGTGTGTTTCTGTTTGTATGTGCTTGTGTGTCTGTGTGTATGTGCTTGTGTGTCTGTCTGTATGTGCTTGTGTGTCTGCTGTTGATTTGTTTAGTTCGCGTGTGCTAAAGTTTGTCAACTGTCGTTGTGTTTTAAATATGCGTTTGTCTTTTAAAGGAGTTAACTCAGATGTGGGCGATTATCCTAGACGTGTCAAAACCTGTCTTGGTGGGTTGGGGGGGGGGGGGGGGGGGGGAATAACCTACCGGTAAATAAAGATGAGAATTTAAACAAGAGGGATAACTCAGACAAGTGGGCAATAACTTGTGCAACTCGTGTGTATTTTTCTTCTATTTATATTTCACTCCCCCTTCCCCATCCCCGATGTTATCGGAAGCTTGAGTTTAAATATTGTTGTTTTGTTTTTAATTGTCTCCCACCCCTCCACTTTCATTTAGCTGTTCGTTGTTCTGGCCACACGCCACTGTTGTACAGGGTGACTTCAATAGAACTCAACATTGTAATATCTCCGCCCCCCCCCCCCCCCCCCCCCAAAAAAAAAATTATATAAAAGGTATAAAAATAAAATAATAATGGTCATAATAATTATAGAAAAGGGCTATGTATAATAAGAACAGTAATAAATTACTAACTAATATTAATAATGAACATACCAAGACGAAACTTTATTTTCTTTTTTTAAACATGTCTAATATGCGGTCCTTACACATTTATTCTATGGGATGTCCAATAGGCGGTCCCGCGGGGCCTCAACACGACTCGCCAAACGTTCTAAGTGTGGCCCACACACAGAGCTTCTAGCGGCAGGTTTTTCTTCTTCTTTAATTCATTGTATCAATGATGTAAACACATTTTGCAGACTGCACTGCCCGCCTTGCTGTGTCGAATTTCTTATTCGGCCCTATGACGAAAAAAATGTTGCACTCCCCTACTAAATTAGTCTAATTCTATTTTGTGATTGCCTTTAAAAAAAAGCAACAACAACATGCTTAAAGATATATAATTAAGTGACAAAAAATTGGGCGCACGATGAGAGAGATATCCATTTGCAGGCAGACGAGAATGTATCCATTCTAAAGAATAACGTATGGCGTCATTCCATTCAAAGAAATAAAGGAAAACGTTATTTTTTAAATATATTTTTTTACAATCAATGGAGCTGACCTCAACGAATCCTCTAAAAAAAAAATGGCGCGCCTCTTTTCAATAGAGACCGGGATAGGGTGTTTGTGTGTGTAAGGGTGAGGTGGGGAAGTTTTAGGATAGGCCGTCAGGGGGGAGGGATGGGCTCTTTTAGAATCCCGAGTTGGAAACGTGATTAGCTTTCGTCCCATCTAATCAACTTTTAATGACCGCTTGGACACTGCCGCTGCTGCTCTTGTCATTGGTGGATTTCCTTCCTTGTTGTTTTTGTTTGGGTCTTTTTGAGGTCAGTAAGCCCTACAGTGTTTGAACAAAAGAGAGATAGAGAGAGATAGAGAGAGTTGTCTTTGAAAAAAAATAAAAGAATGGGGGAGATGGGGGAATTGGTGAGAAGTAGGAAAGGGGGGGGGGGTGAGCGATCCTGGTTGCTCCTACAATATACGGACGTCATTGATTGCACGTGTCCACTGGCTGCGACCTTCACCTTGTGCGCAACTTGGTTGCACCAGGAGGGAGACAACAGAGCGCCTCCCCCGTGAGTAGTATTGGTTGGCTGTTTACTGAATGTAGTAGTACTTCCTCTCCCTCAACTCCCTCGATGTACGTCACTACCCCCTTCCCTACAGAGGACCACTACCCCCCGCCCCACCCCCACCTCTTTGTTGTTTTTTTTTTCACCTTTTATTGATTTCATGATTTTGAATCAATATAAACTTTACAACAAGAAAACCATAAAAACGAAGTTTTTATTATACTCCCTTTATTTGCAAACTAAGTTTACCATCATGTAATTAAAAAATATCTGTGTCGCAAATCTCAAAAATATCTCCTTACTCTGTATGAATTGTTATAAAAATAATCTTATCGCATAATTTTTTTTTCTACCTTTGCGCCGAAAAACTATAAAAAGTTGCACAGGCATTTTTAACGCGAAATCAAAATATCTCTTATACTTTCCTTTTAAGAAATGAATATTGTCATAAGTGTAGTATTATTAAGTCGTTTTAACTGAAAATTTGACAGGATGTATTGTTAGGCGCCTCAAGTCTGCTGTCCAAATTTCAGCTCGATCGGACCACGGGAAGTGTTCGAAAAATCGAAGCCAATTTTTGCACCATTGCAGACAGACAGAAAATGCAACTTAAAATAAAGGGAGTAACAAGAAAACCATAAAAACGAAGTTTTCATTATACTCCCTTTATTTGCAAACTAAGTTTACCATCATGTAATTAAATAATTGATTGACTACTGCAAATGAAACGTACAGAAAAAATATCTGTGTCGCAAATCTCAAAAATATCTCCTTACTCCGTATGAATTGTTCTAAAAATAATCGTAGCGCATAATTTTTTTTTTCTAGCTTTGCGCCGAAAAACTATAAAAAGTTGCACAGGCATTTTTAACGCGAAATTAAAATATTTCTTATACTTTCCTTTTAAGAAATGAATATTGTCATAAGTGTAGTATTATTAAGTCGTTTTAACTGAAAAAATTTGATAGGATGTATTGTTAGGCACCACAAATCTGCTGTCCAAATTTCAACTCGATCGGACCACGGGAAGTGGTCGAAAAATCGAAGCCAATTTTTGCACGACGATTGCAGACAGACAGACAGACAGAAAATGCAACTTAAAATAAAGGAAGTAAAAAAAGAAACGTAAATGCTCTTTAAGTTTACATCAAGTTGTTTGTTTACTAACAGTATTGTTGGCAATTATAAACAAGTGTTATTTTCTTATGACTACTTGCTGCAGTATGGTAGCATGGGGGCAGTGCGCCGGTCTGTCGTACCGGACCCGCTGGGTTCGAATCCTGGGTGAAGGCTAGAACTTGTTATAAAGTGTCATCTGGAGGGTGTCCAGCTCTGACGGGTACCTGGCAGTGGCTAGGCGGCTGGGCCTTGTGCTGGCCAAACTCACACACATTCTCACACACGTTCACACATCTCCTTGTGTTGCCGTGGCCACAGAATCTCCCGAACGCTGCTTCAATTGCCCTGTAGAAAAAAAATTGTTCTGAACGGAATACTTACTTACAAACAGTAATTGAAAAAACAGGGATTATTGCGTAACATATATTATGACCTTGAACTTGTATGTGGACAACCGACAAATCCCTCCCAACCCCTGGCGAGTTTGTCTTTTTTTTTTGTCTTCTGTTTTTTTCAAACACCCTCAAATATGGGTTTTTATTGCTACTTCATAGGTCTATACCGTTTAGTGTTGTGGACCCCACTTTAAGGAGAACGAACTCTTCGTTCATATTACAGGCGGTCGATGTTTATATTACTGGTTTCTGGACAACAGTTCTCCTTGCCTTATTTTTTTTTAAAACTACTTCCTGGACATTAATTCGGGAAATTATTAACCTTACTCTCAGGACAGCGTTACGTTACGTTACGTGACCTTTCTGGGCATTCATAAATGGATTGATTATACACATTTTCTGGACATTATAACCACTTCAATGGTTCGTCCACCTAAAAATGGTCTTTAATGTTTATCATGAATGAAATATAAGCTGGCGACAGAAAGGAAAGAGGGAAAATGCGGGATACTCAGCGTTGCCTATATATTTGATGATTTGATCTCCCGTTGTGTGAAACATTGGACTGCCCCCCCCCCCTTCCGAGTTCAAATCTTGAATAAGCGCCAGTCTGTAAAGCTGTCTGGATAATTTGCTTGCCACACAATCCTCCTTGTTAGCCACACTTCATCGAAACTGTTGAAATCGCGCCGTATTCAAAGTTATATTTTTTTTAACACTCTAAAAAGTTCTTGGTAGTGTTCGACAAGAACACGTGGTTCCTTCTGGATTTAAGACTGGGCAACATAGACATAGTAGGATAAGTGTACCTTGACGTACGAGTGCACTTAGCATACGAGTTTTCCCGAGAGACGAGCAAGATTCAGTCAGCCATTTTGGAAGTTTAACCATTTGGAAGTCTCACCATTTTTAAAGTCTAATCATTTTGAAAGTCAAACCATTTTGAAAGTCTAACCATTTTGATGAAAGTCTAACCATTTTGATGAAAGTCTAACCATTTTGAAAGTCTAACCATTTTGAAAGTCTAACCATTTTGAAAGTTTGACCAGTTGGAGGTCTAACCATTTGGAAATCTAACCATTTGAATTCTAACCATTAGTGATTCTAATTACTTTGGAAGTCTAACCATTGAACTGTTTAGAACTCTTAACTCTTAACCATTTGGGAATGTAATCATGTGGGGAAACATTGCGGCTCCCTATCTTGACTGACGCCAAAAGATATTCCGTGTGTTTTTTTGTCCTTCTTCAGAACTGGTACAAACTATTGAACCAGAAAGTGCACTGACTGGGCCACATGGAAATACAACAACAACAACCAAAAAGCATGCGTAGCGTTGTAGCACTCTCCTGGTCCCAGACCTATGAGGCTAGCACTGGCGTGGCAATGGGGGGGTCGGGGGTGGGGGGGGGGGGCGACCCTTGGGACGTTAGTGTTTTCGTCATTTTTTGTTGTGTGTGTAAATATCTTTTTCGCCAATGCGGTCAACTCATTTCTCGCGCCACTGCCTGCTCTGTGGGTGGAAAATAAAGTCACTTATCAAACCAAACTAACACCAATAGAAAAAAAAAACGCAAAACAACAAAAAAACAAAACGCTATGCTGTATTTATGGATTATATTTATATTCCTTATCTTTTGTATGAAGTCGGTGCCAAAAGGCAGGCCCCACGAGAAAGCCAAAAGAAACAGTTAAAATACACTAATGTCAACTGCAATTATCTGATGGACTTTGGATACGGCTTCGGCATAGGATTAAGTTTTTTTTTTGTTTCTTTCCTTCTCCCCCCCTCTCCCCCACCCCAATCTTCTCGTTTTAATTAAAGTGAAAGGCGGTGGTGGGTTTAGGGAGCGGGCCAGAGTCTTGGGGGAGTGGGCCTCATACACACTGACACATTCCTTCCCCCCTCCCCTGCTAAGTACTGACCAGGACACTGTTTGGGGTCAATATAAAGGACGTTAATCGCCTCTTTATTCATCTTGTAAGAAGTCTGCAGACCAACCGCCCTTGGTCTTTGCCCCCACCCCACCCCCCTTCCTATGCAGTTCTTCCCATTTTTTTTTTGTATTGATTGAGTTGAGATCTATAATTGTTCTGGACATTGGCCAATTTTGGTATGAGCAATTTTTGTATAGCTTACATGTAGCTTAGTTATGGCTTACATGTACCGTAGCTAAGATATAGCTTACATGAAGCTTAGATATGGCTTAAATGTACCGTATCTTAGATATAGCTTACATGTACCATAGCTTAGATATAGCTTATATGTACTGTAGCTTAGATATAGCTTACATTAAGCTTAGATATAGCTTACATGTACCGTAGCTTAGATATAGCTTACATGTACCGTAGCTTAGATATAGCTTACATATACCGTAGCTAAGATATAGCTTATATGTACCGTAGCTTAGATATAGCTTGCATGTACCGTAGCTTAGATATAGCTTACATGTACCGTAGCTTAAATCTTACATGTACCGTAGCTTAGATATAGCTTATATGTACCTTAGCTTAGATATAGCTTGCATGTACCGTAGCTTAGATATAGCTTACATGTACTGTAGCTAAGATATAGCTTACATGAAGCTTAGATATAGCTTACATGTACCCTAGCTTAGATATAGCTTATATGTACCGTAGCTTAGGCATAGCTTGCATGTACCGTAGCTTAGATATAGCTTACATGTACCGTAGCTAAGATATAGCTTACATGACGCTTAGATATAGCTTACATGTACCGTAGCTTAGATATAGCTTACATAGCAAGTGCGATTTCTGTTCAAAAAAATTAATCTGGAAATCTTACCTGAACAAATTATCTTTGAAAGATAATAATAAAAAATAATATGTTTATCCATCTATACCTTTTGTAAACTACAATGTTCCTATTAGTTGTTGTTTTTTACATGTGCAATACATAATAAGTGTATGTAAAACTCCTGCAACGGGTCAGCCATTAGACCAGGGCTCGGGAACCTATGGCTCGCGAGCCAGATGTGGCTCTATTGATGGCTGCATCTGGCTCGCAGTCAAATGTTCGAATATAAAAAAAAATGTTTCTTTAAACTCCTTTGATCTACATATTAATTGCATATGAATATTTCAATATACAAATGAGCTAAAGTCTACTGCAGCTCAGCATCAGAAGTGGTAACTCCGCTGACCTAAAAAAAAAAAAAATACAGAAAAAAAGAAACCCTGCATTCATTGTAATTAAAGGGAAATTTACTTGAATTTTTAGTTTTAAACAAAATGTATGGCTCTCAAATAATCACTTTTCAAAATATGTGGTGTCCATGGCTGTCTCAGACAAAAAGGTTCCCGACCCCTGCATTAGACTGTGGAATACTCAGGATCAAGTCTCCATCACCGCCCCCTCTCTTCCCTGCTTTCAAATCATCACTGACTTGTGAGTCTTTACTCGATTATTGTAGTTGTGTGTCTCTGAGTTAGAGTAAGAACCAATAACTTGTTCTTGATCATTTCAAACACTTAAAGAAAATGCAAGACTGGACTCAAACCATGGGGGAGGCGTAGGAAGCTATACACTTCTGTATAGAAAGAGCAACTGTAACATAGATAGATAAGCTATAAGAGTTAGAGCTTTATTTATAATAACGTTGTTTTTTTTTTGCGTTTTAATATAATGTCTTGAAGTGCAAGTAAACATTGTGATTGTACCAAGGCTATGTTTTGTGTTAGTTGTGAATTATTCACGTTTAATGAAACTTACAGCCCTGTTTCTGGTTTCTTTTAGTAGTTCTAGTTGATTTTTTTTAATGTGCTGGTCAATGTTCTCAAGTTTACTTACAAGTAAAACCATACTTTCTGCGGTGGGTGTCAACTTGTGTTTACTGAATATATTTGATTAACATCAGTGGGTAAACATGGTCCAGCTACCATCCACTTTCCCTGATATCTGGTTTCTGCCAGAGGTTGAGAGACACCCTCCGGAACTGGGAAGTGGATCTTCTGGAAGGGTCATTTAACACTGTGCCGTCAGAAACCCAACTTCTCCTTTCCCACCCTCGACCGAACTAGATAAATACGAATAGTCTAATTCATCATCGGTTGAAGTGGTATGTCTGGAACATCACGTGTTTTCATTGGCTGACTGTAAGATCTGTGGGTAGATAGTTGGTGTCTATTTCTTTTTTCGGGAGACAATGGGGGGTGGTGCTCCTGAAGGCATCCGCTGTTTCATTTTGTGGCATCGCACACACCGTGGCTGTGCCAGAATGATAGCCTTCTGTACGGCCAGATGTATAAAGAAAGCTTGGAGACTGCTCTTATCTTCGTTGCAGGGATCTTTTTCTACATTAATGTTGCACTCTGATCCATTTGTCTGCCATGGCCGCAACCAGTACATAGAGCAATCTTATCCAATAGCTATCACCTCCAATTCCTCTAAATGTAGATTAGAGAAATATTGTATATATAATATATATATATATATATATATATATATATATATATATATATATATCACACACATATGTTTGTATTCATTAATTAATTATATGTAGATCTATATCTTGTTGTAAATTATATTTGTATTCTTGTTGTATAATAAAATATTTACAGTTTACAGCATACCCTTTTAAACCTTTTTATTTTCCTTTCTTCTGTTGGGCATTATTATATTTTTATTCCCAAACTTATATGAAATTGTTTTGTTATATCATTTTTAAAACGAACTTTTACACCACATACCTTTGATTTATTGCTTAAACTGTATCATACGAATTATTGTTGTCTTTTTTAAATCAAAATCCTTCAATTCATGCTTGTTAAATGAAATTGGCATTCAATAATTCGATGTTTCATTCTTAGACTGGAGTATTAGATTCAGTTGTGATGCTCAGCAATGTGTATACATTAGGCCCTTTATAGATTATATGTGGACAGTGGACAATGAGGGCTAGATAATTGAAACTGGAAGACACTCATCCTTGTTTTGCTTAAATGCCATTGAATTGACTGAGTCATCTTTAAGGGCTGTTGTGTCCAATATCCTTACTGTGTTGGCTGTTACACCAATGGTACTTCCTTTTTCCTCCCACACAGAGCAACTGGATAGGATAGAGGAAGGCATGGACCAGATCAACCAGGACATGAGAGATGCAGAGAAGAATCTGGAGGGCCTGGAGAAATGTTGTGGTCTGTGTGTACTTCCTTGGAAAAGGTGAGTGGTGAACTGTGCACCATGGGTGTACCCACTATGCACTGCAGGCTTGCATTAATGACTCTACACAAGAAACTTACAATAGGCCTACTGTTTATATATATATTTATATATATGATTCTATATGAATGTCTCTTTTGAGATTGTCATATAAGATATACAAGTTGTAACAAGGATAAAAATCTTTGAGACTAATTTTGTGATAACTTAATTTGTGAATATAAAACATTGATAATTACGACTTCCGGCTTCGGGCTAGTACGCATTCATATCACGGATAAGTTTTTCAATATATTTTCTATATTTATATAACTAACACCCATTTAAACTTTATACTAACCTTTAATTAAGTTAATACTTAGTATATGTATATTGCAAATACTATTAAATAGAATAATTGCTCGTAACAGTGAGCTTAAAGTATTATTTATACTTGGCGCTTCGGAGGCCGCCATATTGACCCCATATTCGAATTGTTTGTTTACAATTACTGGTCTAGGCCAGGTTTAAAATAATTACTTAAGCCCAATTATAATAAATAATAAAGAAACTCAGACAAATAAACACATATTATAGTAATAAAACATAATTAATTATATAAGAGACAAATAATAACATTCGTTTTATTAGTATTTAAACAATACAATCGCCACTAGACCTATACTATATAACTTTATATAAGAATATATAAGGTTACCAAATTATTAAACCTTAGCCTAAATCTAAATTCTAAGTAGTAACAGGCCTATAGCCTATAGTCCCTAGGCTATAGCCTATTTACAAAACAATAAACATCAATTAGAACTACTATATTTAATTATAAAATACACCAAACTATTAAATAAAAGTATTTAAAAAGGAAATGAAACTTGTAATCCTAGTCTTAGCCCTAGTTCTGGTAAGGGCACTAAAACTACCCAAACATGAAATTGTCCATAAGCAGATAATAATTAATCACCACAACATCAAAGATATTGACAACACTCATGCTTATATCCTCCTAAAAAAGATCTCCCTAAACCATTTTAAACACAAAATTTGCAGGTACAGACAAAATCATTTAGTACTATTGTTGCTCTTGGCTGGCGATGTAGAATCCAACCCAGGCCCAGTCAAGACAGTTAGAGATAGATGTAACATTTGCAGTAAGTCATGCACAGCAAAACAACGAGCCATTCAATGTGACACCTGTGATGAATGGTACCATGCTGCATGCTTGCATATGAACACCCCAATTTATATAGCATTAGGAAATAAAGATGCCTCTTGGCACTGTGTACAGTGTGGGTTGCCACAATTTAGTTCAGGTCTGTTTAATTCTCATGACCTGGATACCACAAACCCCTACAGTGCCTTGACAAGCCCAGAAGTTAATAATTTAGACCTAAATAAACCCTTAGCTAGATCAACACCAATAAAAAAAAGTAAAAAGACACTCTTTAACACTAAATCCCATAAAACCCCAAATCAGCATCACCTCAAAACTCTTACAATAAATTTCCAAAGCATTAAAAATAAAAAAGCTGATTTGGAACTTTTAATAAATAATGAAGAACCAGACATAATTGCAGGTTCCGAAACATGGCTTAGCCCAGATATTTACAACACAGAGATATTCAATAATAATTATGAAATTTTTAGGAAAGATAGGTCAGACAGGCATGGAGGAGTCTTACTAGCCATAAAATCTACCCTAATAGCTGAAGAAATTAAATTAGAACCTCAAAATAACATAGAGTCAGTATTTTGTAAAATAAGCAGACCTAATTCCAAACCACTAATTGTAGGCAGTGTTTACAGACCACCAAACTCAACATCAGAGTACATGTCTGATCTGTGTAATCAGCTGACAAGTATTGAAACTAAATATAAAAATGCTATAATTTGGATAATGGGGGACTTCAACCTCCCTGATATAAATTGGAATAGCTACTCAATAGAAAAGCACCAAAACACAAAAGAAATAAATGAAATGTTTATCAATACCATCCAAAATCTAAACTTAGACCAAATTAATAAAAAACCAACAAGAAACCATAATATACTAGATTTATTTTTAACGAACAGACCAGGACTAGTATTAGATTATGAAATAATCCCTGGACTTTCAGATCATGATATTGTCAGAGTAAATAACAAAATAAAAATCCAAATTAGCAAGAAACCTAAAAGAATAATTTATCTCTGGAATAAATGTAACACAACAGAACTACATCAAGCAGCAATAAAATTCCAAACCAATTTTCTTACTAAATACAATATAGATAGTCCAGTTGAAGATATTTGGCAATTTATAAAAACCAACTTAAAAGCAATAATGGCTGACTCTGTGCCAACAAAACAAACATCAAATAAAATTAACAAATGTTGGTTTAACACTAAACTAAAGAAACTGTGTAAACAAAAAGAAAATCTATTCAAAAAGTTTAAGGCAACTAATTCAATTAGACTACATAAAAAATACCTAAAAATTAAACATTTAACTCAGAAACTAAGCAGACAGCTGCAGAATGAATATGTAAACAATGTAATTTCTAAAGATAATAATAAAAACTTATGGTCCTACATTAAATCAAGAAAAATGGACACTACAGGCATAGCTCCACTAAAAGGCCAAAACAACAAAACTTATAATGATAATGAAACTAAAGCTAATATCCTAAACACACACTTTGCATCATCTTTTTCAAATCCAGGTGACAAAGAAATATTCATAAATTTAAACAAACTAGAAGAGATAGGAAATATAAATGTAGATGAAAAAGGCATTAAACAACTCCTAACCAACTTAAAAGTAAACAAAGCTTCTGGTCCAGATGAAATACCAGCAAGACTGCTTAAAGAACTAACTAATGAAATATCTCCAATCTTTAAAATACTTTTTCAGGCCTCTCTAAACCAGGGCAAAGTGCCCAAAGATTGGAAATTAGCCAATGTAACCCCCCTTTTCAAAAAAGGAGATAAATCTGACCCCGGAAATTATAGACCTGTTTCTCTAACAAGCATAACATGTAAATTACTTGAACATATAATATATAGTAGTATAGTAAATCATCTAGACAAACTAAATGCACTGTGCCCACACCAACATGGCTTCAGGAAAAATAGATCATGTGAGACTCAATTGATAGGCTTAATAGATGACTTGTCTAAGGGATTAGATAATAACAACCAAATTGATGCTATATTACTAGATTTTTCAAAAGCATTTGATAAAGTTCATCATTCTAGTCTTCTTAAAAAACTTAAATACTTTGGCATCTCTGGTCCCTTACATCAGTGGATTCAGGACTTTCTTATAGGCAGAGAACAAACAGTGATAATAAATGGCTCTAAGTCATCACCAATAACAGTAAACTCAGGAGTTCCACAAGGAACTGTTCTAGGGCCCCTACTATTTCTAATTTACATTAATGATCTGCCAAATTGCATCAACACAGGCACAAAAGTAAGATTATTTGCTGATGATTGCATAATTTATAGAATAATAAAGACAGGAAAAGATAGTGAACTTTTACAAAAAGACCTAGATGAACTACAAAAATGGGAATCAAACTGGAGTATGTCTTTTCACCCAGAAAAATGCCAACTAATAAGGGTATCCAAGAAAAAGAAACAAATAATAACAAACTACTTCATTCATGGTAAAGAACTAACTCAAACTAGCAATGCTAAGTATCTAGGAGTAATAATAAATGATAAGTTATCTTGGAACCCTCACATTGATGAAGTAATTAAAAAATCAAACAAAACATTAGGATTCATAAAAAGGAACTTTTACAAATGTAATAAGAATATAAAACTAAAATGCTATCTCACATTAGTTAGGCCTATACTAGAATATGCAGGATCTGTATGGGACCCATCAACTAAAGAAAACATTAAAAAATTAGAACAAATTCAAAAAAGAGCTGCAAGGTTTATAACTAGTGAATATTCCCAATTGACAAGAGTAACACCATTAGTCAAATCACTAAACCCAGAAACACTAGAGGACAGAAGGGCAAAGAGTAAAGTAGTAATAATACATAAGGCATTAAACTCTAATTTAGAAATACAACCCAATAACAATCTGTTGCAAAGCTCAGATAAACATAAAGACAAAAACACCTTCCTTGTCCCTTATGCGAGAACAAATGCATATAAGTACTCTTTCTTCCCGAGTGGCATTCGGGCATGGAATGGGTTGCCTGAACAAACCAGGAAAACCAATAACCTAACATCATTTAAAACATTAATAAAAATGCAAGACTAGACTCGGACCACGGATGAGCGTAGGACGCAATAATCTTCTTTATAGAAGGAGCGTCTGTAATGTATAAGATAAGATAACAAATAGGGTGAATGTAGGAATTATTATTGTGTTAATCTTAAATAATATCCACTGCATTTTTGTTTTTTTGTAATCATAATAATCAGTTTCCAATAAAACTTTTGTGGACAAAAATTAAAAGGCGGCAAGTGACAAGTGTCCAAGGACCAATAGATAAGCCATGGCTCAAACCTTTTAGCATGTGCATGATGTGGAGGTCATTTCAGTTCATGGGTAGGGTTACCAGATACCCTTTTCAGAAAAACACCTTCCAGGAAATACCGGATACCTTCATGTTCCCCCCTCATGAGCCCAGGTATATTGTTATACTTGTCAGGCATTAAAAAAAATTTACTAGACAGTGGGCTGAATTACCGGGTGTCCGGAACAAAGTCAAACACCTTGCAACCCTATTGAACCTAACGCAAGGCATCAATAGTTGAGACTAAGAGAGACTACTGAAAAAAACAAACAAACCAGCAACAAGCTATTCAGTGTTGATAGAGAATACTAAATAACAAAATGTATAGCCTTTTAAAAAGAACAACAATGAAAATTCTTGCACTAACCTGTCTGTGAAACAGGCTGTTGTCAGTCTGTCTGTGAAACAGGCTGTTGTCAGTCTGTCTGTGAAACAGGCTGTTGTCAGTCTGTCTGTGAAACAGGCTGTTGTCAGTCTGTCTGTGAAACAGGCTGTTGTCAGTCTGTCCGTGAAACAGGCTGTTGTCAGTCTGTCTGTGAAACAGGCTGTTGTCAGTCTGTCTGTGAAACAGGCTGTTGTCAGTCTGTCTGTGAAACAGGCTGTTGTCAGTCTGTCTGTGAAACAGGCTGTTGTCAGTCTGTCTGTGAAACAGGCTGTTGTCAGTCTGTCTGTGAAACAGGCTGTTGTCAGTCTGTCTGTGAAACAGGCTGTTGTCAGTCTGTTTGTGAAACAGGCTGTTGTCACAAACAGGCTGTTGTCAGTCTGTCTGTGAAACAGGCTGTTGTCAGTCTGTCTGTGAAACAGGCTTTTGTGAGGTTGTCGATAGACTGATTATAATGAAAACTAAAAACCACTTTTGTCTGTGTGTGTCTGGGATTCCTGTGGTGGTCTACTGGCTTAGTGTTTTGTATTTCCATTTCTGAAGTCAGTATCTAAAAACCTGATTTGTCAGATATGTTGCATACTGAACACCCGTTGTGATGGTGTCTAGGCATTAAGCTTTCCAAGCAATCCCTCGTATATCCTGGCCGCGGCCACATACACTGGCATGCTTTCCTTTGCCTACCCAAAAATATTTTTCTTAAGTGTCACCCAACCTATATTTGAGCATATTTCACAAATATATTTTTGTATTCAATCAGGTCCAAGAACTTTGAGAAAGGCTCAGACTACAACAAAACTTGGAAGGCTTCGGAGGATGGTAAGATAAACACAAACGGACCCCGTGTGATGGTGGACCAAGGCAATGGCTCTGGGCCCACTGGAGGCTACATAACAAGGTCAGTGCACAGTGTGATGTCTCTATCAGGTCTCTGTTTGGTGTGCTAAGGTTGAGTCTCAGGTCGGAGACCTTACAGATCTCCTTTGTTTTTCTGCTTTAAAAAAAAATATTTTTTTCGGGTGGTGGCTTTAAACTTTCAGAATCACCAATGACGCCAGAGAGGACGAGATGGAGCAGAACATCGGTGAGGTGTCCGGCATGGTGAGCAATCTACGCAACATGGCAGTGGACATGGGCAACGAGATCGAGTCCCAGAACCGACAGTTAGACCGTATTAATCAGAAGGTGAGAGCCATTTTGTTCCATGCTTTGGGTTGTTATAAAAACTAACTAACTTTTAAAATAGTTAACAGAATTTAGTTTTCTTCTTAAAACTAAACTTTAGCATTTGAAAACTAAACACACTAATACCAATCTTATTATAACAGTAACAAAATTTATAAACTTTACTAATCAGGTTCCATTTTTCAGGTTACAAAGTATTTTTTTTTATGTATTGACAACAATAAATTTTGTATTGTTTTCATTTTCTATCAGAAGAAATAAATATTTTTAATCTCCTTATTTTTAAATAATGAAAAAAGAAGAGACAAACTCAAATGCTCTTGTCTTGTGTTGAACTACATACACACCTCACGGCAATGATATTATGCTTTTAATTACCTGATCTACTCATATATTATTATGCATTCCTCCTATTTAAAGACTATACTTGTTGTGTTATGTATTATACTGCATCCTGTATCTCTCACCCCTTGCTGAGAATTATTTCCCTTTCCCTTTCTTCCCGCACTGGGGAACAGCAAGAGTTCATGTGGACAACAGAAAAAATGGTTTTGGGGTGGAATATTTATGGGTTTAATTTAATAGAATTTAATTTCAAGTTTTCGAAAAACCACTTTTAGAATTTTTTATCCTCCATATTAAAAACAATGTTGTTTTTTTTTCAAAACTTGAACTGCAAAACTATCATATGGGGGATAAGAGTTTTGAAATAGTCCTGTGGGTAAACACTTCAACCCATGAAAATGTCAGCTTATGACTGGCCCTTGCTCTTGTTGGGTATATTAAATGAGTATGTGTGGTGGAATATGATATCTGAATACTCATTAGGTTTAAAGGTCACCACTAGGCCCTTTTATTCCTTGCCAATGTTATACTTGCTAAGGGAGGTAATTTCTGTGTTCACATGAACTATGATAAAGTCTTGACTACGACAGTGTTCACTTTATATATAAGAAATGATAAAAGACAAAACATGACAAGACAGAACATGACAAAACAGAACATGACAAGACAAAACATGACAAGCCAAAACATGACAAGCCAAAACATGACAAGACAATACATGATAAGACAAAACATGACCAGACAAAACATGACCAGACAAAACATGACAAGACAAAACATGACAAGACAAAACATGACAAGACAAAACATGACAAGACCAAACATGACCAGACCAAACATGACCAGACCAAACATGACAAGACAAAACATGACAAGACAAAACATGACAAGACAAAACATGACAAGACAAAACATGACCAGACCAAACATGACAAGACAAAACATGACCAGACCAAACATGACAAGACAAAACATGACAAGACAAAACATGACCAGACCAAACATGACAAGACAAAACATGACCAGACCAAACATGACAAGACAAACATGATAAAACAAAACCTGAGGGTCTCATTAATTGTTGTGAAGCTTCCAGTTGAGCACATCATGTGATATTGTGACTTTTCCCCAACACAGAACTTTGTAACCTCTCCAGCTTCTGTACTCCAGCCTTCAGGGAGTCTCCCTATTTCTTTCTTTCAGGGTCATATTAATTCCTTGAAAACAATGGGAGCCTTTAATTTCATCAATAATTAGACACAAGTTGTTGTTTTTGTGGTGAATCTATATCTATCTATATATATATATGTAAAAAAAAATCACAGAAAGTTTTTTTTTTGTGTGGGTGACTATCAAACCATTGAGCTTTATTTGCTTGTGTCTTTATGACCAAATTATTGAAAATAAAATACATTGAACTTATTTGTCGGAGTGTTAGAGTTAAAAATCATCACCTGAAAATAGCAAAGACTTTATTACAATGCTCAAGTATTATAATTAAAAGAATTGGACACCCTATTCTAATTTTGGTTGAGCCTTGAATCATTTCACATCCTGTAAAAGTTGGAGGCTTTTATGATTTTCTTTTTTTTAATAAATTCAAACAAAGTTGTTTATAGCTCTAAGTTATCAAGGAGATAAGATGTGTCAAATTAAATGTCTCACTTGTTTAGTCTTGATAAATCACGTAGTGAAATGTAAGTTAAACTCCTCTAGTCAACTAAATAATTATTGATCTCACTTCTACAACTTATGCAATGCACAGCTGATCTTTTTATTTGTTCTTTTCTCATAGTTATCAGTTTATGCTGGTCAGCTGGTCACAAAGCTGAAAGTATAGTTATCAGTTTATGTTGGTCAGCTGGTCACAAAGCTGAAAGTATAGTTATCAGTTTATGCTGGTCAGCTGGTCACAAAGCTGAAAGTATAGTTATCAGTTTATGCTGGTTAGCTGGTCACAAAGCTGAAAGTATAGTTATCAGTTTATGCTGGTCAGCTGGTCACAAAGCTGAAAGTATAGTTATCAGTTTATGCTGGTTAGCTGGTCACAAAGCTGAAAGTATAGTTATCAGTTTATGCTGGTCAGCTGGTCACAAAAGTAAAAGTCAACTTTTCAATAATGTCTCTTTTGATTGTCTCAACTATTTTTTTAAAGACTGAAAATAACAAAATCTGCAGGTTTAGTGGCCATAATTGCTCTTAATTTGTTTGTTTTTTAAATAGTATATTGTGTGCTTGAGTGAGCTAAGGATTCTTTCTCATAGTTAGAAGCACAACTATTGTGTCTTTGCCAAGTGTTGAACTTCTGAAATTTTTTTTGAAAGGCATGGAGATGAAGCAAATTTTATAACTGCCTGTCATTGTAGGGATAAATTCATGCATTGTATTTCTTCTTCCTGCTTCGCAAGTGGCATTTTAAAGGGATCCCCACGAGATGCCTTTTTGTTTCGACAATGATTGCTTTCTCTGTTAAACACATGCACAAAAATATGAGAGCCACCCGTTGCCCACCAGAAGTCCATGTGTAGTGACGAGGTTTTTGTTTCTGTTGCATGCATTGACTACTACAACGTAACTTTTGTTTTGATAATTTGTCATCTGGGTTCTATTATTGTGTATGTTTACTAACATCCAAAACTTTTTTCTTCCTGCCCCGCTGCAAACCCCACCCCTCCCTCTGCTCATGTGTTTTCAGGGCATGTCCAATGAAGTACGCATCACTGCTGCAAACCAGAGGGCAACTAAACTTCTAAAGGAGGCTTAGAGCTTAACACAACAAAAAAAATACGCAAATATTTAGTGAAAAACATTTTTTAAAAACGACGAATAAAAAAAAGACACGTTGCCCCCCATCATCCAACACAACAACAAATTCACCTCTGTGAATGTTTCACGTTCACCTCCATAGTTGTCAGGAAGAATAGTTCTAGCGTTACAAGCCTGGTTCTGTCTTCATGAAAACATTTTTTTTTTTTCTTATCATGTGAAATTCATTCTGTTGTTGGCTGTCCTTGTCCTTTTGTCTGCGGGTCAGTCGAGATTATATTTTTTGTTGTGTCGTGGGTTGTATGTTTGTTGTTGTTGTTTAATTTAAAGAAAATGTCAGAAGATGTCCTTCATTGGTTGTAAAAGAAAATACGAATTGAAAAAAAAAATCTTTAAAAAAAATAGCAATTTTTATAATTCTTAAGACTTCAATTTCTGTTTATGTAAAATTTTTGAAGCCTTTCTTACTTTCACAACTTGTGTGTGTTTACATTTTGGTTTATGAAAAGTTCATGTCAGTTTGGATCATTTCAAGAAATAAAGAGACCAAAAAAAAGGAAAAAAGCCAACCTAATCATTGATTTCATTTGACTTCTCTTTGGTGTCTGTTTACTCTTGTAGAAGTGGGTAGGCTAGAATGGTAGCCACTAGTATGGTAGCAGTACTCATTCCCTGTATCATTTCTTTATGCATTTTATTTTTCATTTCCAATTGCATTGTGTTTTTTTTGTAGTTTTTTTTTTCAATGAATATCTGCATGACATTGTTTAATTAATTCCTAGTGTTCACATTTTGTAGAACTTCATGTTGTTGTTGCCCTATCAGTCAGTCTTTGACATAAATGCATGCTTTTCATCTTTTTATTCAATACCATGTGCAATATTGTTTTTTTTGGTTTTCAAAGGATACTCCCTCAATCCCCTTTTTTGGTTTTCATACTAGTTTTAGATCTAACTTTTGTTTAAAAATGTTTTTATTTTATTTCTTGATGCTTTTGATACCTGATATTTCATTGTTGCTGCCCTGATACAAAAGTTTTGTTAAAAAAAATAGATACAATTTTTGTTAGCGGCCTATTTCAAGTTGTCCAGCAATCTTCTTCTCGTGTCACACATCTTCATGTTTTCATTTCCACGACTGGCCATGGAATGCGTTTATGTTTTCCCCATTTACGCGCAGCTTGACTGAGCAGTTCTCTTCAATTAGCAGATTCTAAAATTCATTGTCCAGACAAAAGAAAGAAAAGATAACAACAACGCACACACACAATTTACTGCCGCACATTGGTGAATAGAAAATTCTTTAAAATAAAAAAATACAAAACACAAATGATGTTATTTGTGTACATGACATCAGCACACACATTAAAGCTCATTCAATACATTCAAGTATGTTTCCTTCTGATGATTTAAAACTTTAATAAGCACAAGAAAACTCTTGAAAATTAAAACTCTGATGTGAAAAGGGGAAAGAATTCAGTCAAGTCGTTTTATTGGAATACATAAATTGTATGCATGACATTCAAATAGTTTTTAAAGAAACAGTTTTTAAAGAAACAGTTTTTTTGAAGAAAAAAAATATAGATTTTTCTCTCTCCCAACTCCATGAATTCTCTCTCTGTGTAAAGGAGACAGTCTAAGGGAGATAACCAAACAAATACAAAAGTTTATAAAAACGTTCAACTTGCTCAATTTGTTTTTCACCAATGTTCATCTTTTCACTCAACATAATGACCAACAAAACAAGATCACCGAATATTTCTTGTTTTTTTCTCCTCTTATTATTTCCTATTGAATGCGTCTTAATTATTGTGAGCCAGGGGCATGTACAACTGTACTAAGTTGTTAGTCTTCATTTTTTTGAGTTGTAACCCTAAGATTTTTTCTAAAATATTTTTTTTTAAATATTTTTTTTAAAATCCTAACCACTTTTTTTTTAACCCCAAAAAGAAAAAAATAGATTTCACCATTTTAGATTTTAATTAATGAAATGTTTCTTTTCATGTTGTCTTTATCTTATTTGTATCTTTTACAGTCTAAGTATTAAAGTAAAACTGATTTACACAATAAAAAATTGAAGCTAAAGATAACGTTATAGTAACTAATAACTAATAAAATAAGTAGTTCATAGAAATAAATATATATAGATTTATTTATATGAGTAAAAAAAATATAAATTATCATATATTATGTGATCAATGCAAGAATTTCTAGCTTAAGCCAATAAATGTCTCAGATCATGAATTAGGGAAAAAAAAATGGCATTTGAAAAAAGGCCGGAGAACTGTGAATAATCCAGTGTGTTGGTACCTGGAGAAGTTTAGCTGTGCACAGTTCCACAATGATATAGACATAAAGAGTTGATAGTTTAAAATGGCCCATTTATATATTATACCACATAAAGATATAACTATGACCATATGCAGGTATATTAGTACAGGGGTCTGCAACCTTTTCATGATAGTGTGCCAAAGTGGGATTTCTAACTTATTCAGCGAGCCAAAAGCCTAAAAGTCACCATGCTCATTTTCTAATTGAAGTTACCTGAATAGTTTTTTTAGGAGCCTTCTGTGTGTCATTGGAAATCGTTCTGCGAGCCAACTGGCACGTCTGCCTTAGGTTGCCGACCCCTGTATTAGTGTATCAATTGAAGCTAATTATTTTATTTATGTCTATTTTGTTTACTTTTGATTACAATCTAGTTAGCGGCTTAAGTTTGTTTCTTTGCTTTTTAGCCATCATTGTTTTTTAAATGCAATTTTTTTGTTCACTCTTTTGTTTTCTCTTTTTTTTTTCTTTGGTACCATTTCATTTGTGTGTGTGTGTGCGGAGCAGGGCGGGTCTTTGAACGTCAGAGTGGACGAAGCGAACAAACGAGCCAATCGGATACTACGGAATCAATGATTGACATTTCGTGGGTAATAGGTCACACCGACATTTGTTTGAATGAAAGAGACCATGTGAAGGACTGGACAGCTTTTTGTTTTTTTTTATTCTGTGTAGATAAAATCATAAAGAAAGTTTTATTAATCATTCCTTATTTTAGTGTTGAGGTCAATGAATTTATGCAGTGTTAAAACCTACTTAATCTTATGAGGATATCATGAATTCATTCAGTAATTATACATGCATTGAACAATAAACATTTATGTAAAAAATTGTATTTCTTATGAAGCTATAAGAAACATTTTTTTTTATTAAGTTCAGCCTATAATTAAAATTATTTTGTATCATTTCTGAAGTGCTTGTTTTGCATTAAACAATGTACAGGAACTTTTCCAGAAATAATTTTTATTTACTATGAAGAAAAATGGAAGAAATTAACAAGTTCAGTTGTTTTTTTTATCTAGAATCTGTTTTTTTTTTTTTTAAGACAGGGGGCCACGTTTACATCAAATATTACTTGAAGTTTTCTCTACAAACTAATCAACAGATATTCGCTGGCTAATGTTTTTTTTTTAAAGTTCTTAAATTCTTGTTCTTGGTGCGTTGAGTCGGAGTGACAGGGCAGTGTTCTACCCTCGAGGTGCCGGGTATGTTCCTCCCTCGAGGTGCCGGGTGTGTTGATGTTTCCAATGATAAACAAAAATGCCTCTCCTTCCAATAAGAGTACAGCTACTTTCGATTGTGATATTCTGATTTATGCACACGTGTGCGTACATGCTCGTGTGTGTCTGTGTGCATGTTCTTTTGTTTCTGTGTACATACATTTTGGGGGGCGAGTGTCAAACTTTAGTATTATTTTTATCACCCCCCATCCCTTTTCCCCCTACCAACATAATCCGAAAAATCTTTTTTTTTCAATACGTAAAAGCTCAAATAACTGTTATACATTTTTTTAAAGTAAAGGATAAAAATAAACAAATAATTCAAATAATATAAAGGAAATAATGAGAAAATAATAAACATTTGTTAAATTATAGTTAACACAGTTTTTGATGTGTCAATCCGGTTGATAGAAGTTTTGTTTTGTTATTTTTTTTTATAGCATTCATTTTTTTTTTACTTCTTATCTCGTCAATTAATTTCTTCCATTTTGTGTTAAATAATGAAATGAGTCATTTCCTGATGATTTCGCTGATTGTATTACTTACGTCGATGTTATTTTTTTTCCTTTTTGTTGTTGTACTTTATTTAGAACTGTATTTCTCTTTTTTATTACTATCTTTAGTATGTTTAAATAGTTTATTCATGCTTTTTTTTTAAACATTTTTATAATTGTTTTGATGATTAATTGGAACAAAATATTATAATTTTTGTATTTTTTTTTTGGTTATGTAAGAACTTGGGTTAAGAGGTTGACTCTTTTTAGATCTAATGGTCGAGAAGGCCTGAAGATGGGGGGCATTAGATGGGAATTAGTGCGGCCAGCTCTGTTCTGACCCTATACTCATGCCCTCAAATGGCTGTTTAAGAGATATTTCAACCCACATGTTTTTCTTGAGCAAAAAATAAATAAATAATAATTTCATTTAAAATATACCAATGTGTTAAGAATCATAAAGAGATGTAATTTATATATCAAGGTATAATTCTAATGTATTAATCCAATGTTATTTATTACCAATCATCCTCCCCCCCTTCCTCGTCACAATCACTTTCTTTTTTTTAAAATCTACTTTAATTACCTGCATGCCGTACAATTTTGTCAATTAATTATTATTATTATTTTAATGGACACTTTATCGTTAAATTAAGCTCTAAGATCACGAAGACTTGTTTATACTTATCATAGATGCATTGTCTGTTTTCTCTCTTCAAGGATAATGTTACGTTTTAGTTTTAGATTTTATGTTTTAAGCCTTGTGTTCACTCCTTAAGTTCATTAAAAACCTTTAAAAAAAAAAACTTTATTTAAAAACCTAGCTGCACCTTTTTTTGTAACTGCACCATGAAATGTTGAAATCCCATTGGCTGATAAAAAAAAAAGAGATAAGTAAATGAATTCAGGCTGACTTGGGTTGTTGAAATATTTTGGGTTGCAGCGGGCTTGAAGTTACAATCTTAAGCTAGACATTGCGCAATTTGTTTTTCATGTTATGCAAAAGTCGTGAGGCTTAAGTCATTATGTTTCACTAATGCTGATAACTTATTGGTAGAATTATTTTTTTGTTATTAGTTGCTTGTAAAAAAATGTTTTTGTGGCTTTTTTGTTGTTTTCTGTTTGGAACTGTAAATAAATTATTCATGTTTTATTAAGTTGTTGGAGTGTTGAAATGTTGATTATTTTTAGAAATGAATAAATTGATGGGTCGTCAGACAGGATTATTTTAATCTTAAATGCACAAAATGAAAAAAAACAAGTTTGCTTTAATTTCGGTTTATTTAAAAATACATTTACAGCAGAACATCCCTTGCCTGATTCCATCTTCCTATGTAGTAGTTCTTTACAATAGTGTGTCTGTATCAATGCAAACTTTAGTAGTTCTACTCATGGGGGTTTCATATTTCTCAAATTGTAAGGGGCATTTAGAGATCTGATTTTTGAAATTTAGCCATAGACAGAAGGAGATAACTCTGTAGGCAAAATGAGTCTTGTGAAAAAATTACAACACTTGAAAGTATATGAAATCATATGGTTCAGTGCTCTTGCATTTTTCTGAAATGAAAAAGAGCTATCTATAATTAACACAAATTTGATTAATTTTTAAAATTAAAATGATAGTTTAAAAAAAATATATGCACCATCTTGGATTGGATCTACTCTGCTGATATTTGTAGTTTAGCAATGTGTTTAGGAATATATTCTAATTCACTTTCTATAGTAATAAACTCTTCACACAGCTGCTTTTAAAACCATGGATCTATTTTCCCTGTCAATGAAATTGCACAAAGAAAATGAACTAAAACTGTTAATAAGTTAGCTATAAATTTGCTTGCACTAAACTCTTTAGTGTTTGTAGACCAATGCTCTCACCTTAATCACCCTAACCCCATTCCCCCCCCCCCCCTTCCCCAACAAAAAAAAATATTTTTTTTTACAGGAGGACAATGGTATAAACTTTATCACACATGCTGAAAGATTTTTTTTTAATTGTGTCAATTTTGCTGTTTATGTACACTGTTTCATTTTGCTCAGTATTTTAGATGGGTGTACATATGCTTATCCAGGCTATATGATGTCAAACTTCATTTTTTTTTTCTTATTATATTTACTTTCAATATAGAAAAAAAGATGAAGAAACTGTGTTATTGATAAATTTTCTGAACATAAACTTGTAAAAATATTTATTTGAATAAATTTTACACACAAAAAAAAGAGTTTTAAAGTTGGACAAGTAGCTTTGTTTAATTCCATATATACTATTAGAATTTTTAAATTAAATTTGTATTTCTAAAATACTCTTTGGATTTCAATACTTATTTAAATTTTTGAGCTAATAACTGATGCTTCTGTGTATCTATATACTGAGTCTATGAGAGAGACGAAAATGTGTACATTGAGTGAATATGTCTGTGTGTTAGTGGGTGCTGTTTCAAGCATTCGTCACAATAAATTTTCATGGGGTTTTGTACACTATTGCTACAAGCGAATGAATTGTATATTTTTGATTAACAAAACAAAATAATGCTTCTTTGTAGGGGGGAACGTTTTATTGTTAAATCATTAAGTATGTTTCAGTATATAGTTAAATCTTTTAGTATATTGTAGTATTTAGTTTTTGTTTATCTTGTTATTGAATAAATTGAAGGGTGTCACATCAACATTTTTTCTTTTGGGAAATAAAATGTTTTTAAAAAATGTTAGGGATGTAGCAAACTAAATAAAGTTTTAGACCCATGTAAGGTCTATGTATGATGCTGCCCCCTTCCCCTCCATTCTTTCTCTTTCCGCTCATGGATGCCACAAGGTGTGGGAGATGATGGGACATCTTAATAAATTTGTATGTTGTGGTGTTGTTGTTTCTTATCTTTAGTAGATATATAGTACAAGTAGTATAGGTAAGGTAAGCAGGGTGTGTACAGGTGGTTCAGGTGTGTACAACAGGTGAAAGTGCAGACAACTAGTTGTAGAATTAAAACTGGTCAGGAGCAAGAACCACCCATTGCCATTTGGTCACTCTGTATTTTCATTTTTTTTTATTTTACCAGATTGTCAATATAACTACAAACAAAAATTGTATTTTTAGTTGTGTTGCTTTTTTTTTCGTTGCCTATAAAATTTTGGGAAAAAATGATGACCCTCCAACATTTGAGTTGTATCATTCAACATTCTAGTTGGTAACATTTTTCTAAATGAATACAATATTTGGTTTTCTTCATTCCAAATCTAAACCTATTCTGTGTTTCTTTGTGTTTTTTTTGTTATTTTCTTCTTTACAAAATTACTGTTACTTCTTGTCCCTTAAAACATGTTATATCCATGCTCTCAGGGTACTGGCTCTGAAATCATTTTTAAATTTTTCCCAAACTTGACACAAAATTCACAAACCAGTTTGGATGGATTTAAAAATTAAGTGAAATCGCTTTATGTCTGGTGATGTAAATAAGTCCAAATATATGAACAATTGTTAGTGGATGCTCTTTAAATACCAATGTAATCATTTTAGCCAAAAAACTTAATGTCACATACAGACTCCTTAATTTTACCACATAGTTATTAACTTTTTTAAACCATTAAAAATAAATGATTATCATAGTGTTTTTGTCCATTTTAGAAAAGTTCACTGTCTTTTCCAAACATGGGCAGTTTTCCCATACGTTCCAAACCCGTATAAACCCTGATTCTTTATATTTATAGCAGCTAAGATCAAAGTTAAGCACCTTTGCTACAGAGCTGTTACTCACATAATCTTGTTAGTTGGCAAAAGCAGTTTCTCAACATTCTCAGTAGGCAAAGTGGTATAGCGGAGAGTTTCCCGGAGTCTGCCAAACTCTGATGGGCACCAGACGTTAGTTATGGGAAAAGTAACGGCAGCCTGGGTTGTGGTATTGTATGCTTTGTCTAGGGTGAAAACTCTTACACCAGTTCACATACAAACATGGTTTGGAAGGAAAGGATTTCGAACTTTTATGATATTAAGTTAAATCTGATAGGATATTGACATAGGCTGCGCTCCAAGGATGATGAGTACCGGACACAGCCTGTTATCCTCCCCACCACCGAGATCATTTTTATTCACATAATAATATTTGTATAGCGCTGCCAACAAACATAATGAGAGCGCTTTTAACATACAACTAAGAGCATGGACATTACTCTAGGCTAGGAGACAAAGCTAACTGCTGATATAAAACAAATATTAAAAAATCAAATAAATGTAGCATTAACTGACCCAGTAGGGGTCTAAAGCATGTTAAATGTTAACAAAGGTAAATCTTGAAATAATGAAATACTTGTTCCATGATTGAGTGTAAAATTAAAACATTGATCAAATGCAAGACTAAACACAGACCACAGATGAGCGTAAAAGTCTGTAACATGTAAGATAATTAGATGGGTCAAGAATATGTTTTAAAAGTCTGTAACATGTAAGATAATTAGATTGGTCAAGAATATGTTTTAAAAGTCTGTAACATGTAAGATAATTAGATGGGTCAAGAATATGTTTTAAAAGTCTGTAACATGTAAGATAATTAGATGGGTCAAGAATATGTTTTAAAAGTCTGTAACATGTAAGATAATTAGATGGGTCAAGAATATTTTTTAAAAGTCTGTAACATGTAAGATAATTAGATGGGTCAAGAATATTTTTTAAAAGTCTGTAACATGTAAGATAATTAGATGGGTCAAGAATATTTTTTAAAAGTCTGTAACATGTAAGATAATTAGATGGGTCAAGGAACAAAGGATGAAAAATGGGTTATAAAGGTAAATTTATTTTTTTTAACAATTTTTTTTAAACCAGGAAAACAAACAAAATTGCACATACAAAAATAACAACATTTTGTTAAAACTTTTATTGTCAATAAGCTGAGACACTAAAATTTGATATATTGGTATATAAAGTATTTCTTACTCAGTGCAACAAATATTTGTTGTCACTGTCACATTGAAGCTTATTCAAAAAACACATTTTTTATTATATTTATATAGAATCTAGTTATAGACATTTACAAAAAGAAAACCGGAGCCCAGCATAAATGCAGATAATACAAGATAAAAAAAGAAAAGGTTTAGATATTTCCACTTGATTAATTTGTTGGTAATGCATGCATGATATCCTAAGCCTACGTAGAAATGACTTCATATAAAACAAATTATGTTGGGAAAACGTTTGATGAAGTAATAAATATAGAAAGCATGATCCGTTTCTGTGGGGATAGTGGCTGAGTGGCAGTGCATTTGTACAATTTGTAAAATTTGTAGATTTGTACATTTTTTCACAAAGCATATTGTAATTTAGAGTAAGGTAAAATATATTAATTGTTCTGAAAACTGCAAAAATAAGAAAGGAAAAAATGAACCAGAGCTGATTAAATAAGTACCGGGTATGTAGGTTTTAAGAAAACAAAATTAAAATTTATTTACTGGCTACGAACTAAAGTTTATATTTAATTATAAATTAAAATGCATGAAAAGTATGAAGCATGGTATCAAAGGCCTGAATAATAAAAGGTTTATAGGCCAAATATAGTTCACTTTTTGTTTTATCTAGTTATCATTTAAGGAATAGAAAAATCAAAATAAGAATATTATTATCAAAATAATCCAGAACTTATGAAAAAGTTGAACATAGAAATAAAAGATTTTACTTATTCTAACTAGTAGAATCATGAACTATATATAAATAAGATAAGATAAGATAAGATAAGATTGCTTTATTGATCCAAATGAATGGAAAATTGACTTGATTACATAAATTCCGTTTTTTTCAGCATACCTAAAACAATATTAAAGAACCATTTGTACTCAAACACAATAGACATTCACGCACACTATCATACCATTTATCATACAAGAAAAAAGTAGGCCTATTATTTAGGAGTCCGCTATTGAGCCATCGTATTCAACATTTGTATGGCATTCAAATGAATCTAGCTAAAACTCAGAAAAGCTAGAACTATCTATTTCAAATTTGTTACAACATATAAAAACTGAAGTAGAAAAACTAACATCATTTTGTTAGAATCTATGTTGAATTAACCACCACACAGATTTAACATTTGGCTATGGAATGGTTTATATAAACTAGTCAAGGGAGCAAACAGCTTTACAGCTTTGAAATCCCTCATCAAGTTGAAAGACTGGATTTAAAACCAAAAGAAAAGATGATGTACATGAAGTGATTGTATTCTGTGTGAAAGGAGTGTTTTTAAATTATATGATACAAACAAAGATAGCAGCATAATGATGCAATAATGAGCAAAGACAAAGATGATATAGAATATTATATTGTGAGCCAATTTTTCATCATAAACTTTCAACTTAATTCTCTATTCAATTTATCTAACAATTAAGTTTTTTTGTGTGTATAAGTATAAAAATTAGAAAACTATTTAAACCTTGAATGTAACAATAAACATGTTAAAAAAAATAAATCCAAAATTCAAAAGTGTAATTATGCTAATTTGAGTAAACAAGCAGAAAAATTTAAATAACATAAAAATCTACCACTCCATTAAATAAAAAAATATAAATAATGGAAGATTGTTACTGTTGCAACACTTTTAGCAAGTTACATATGCCAATATCTATATATATAAGTCACATTTGCACAAGGAAAATCAACTGCTTGTTTCTGCCTATCTACAGATTTATAAGAGACCTGAAGTTCCTCCAAAGAAAAAGCTGACTAAAATGTTATTTTCAGGCAGTTATCAGTAAAAAAAAACACTAAAGTTTTAACTAATTGTTACCCGTACGTAACAAAAATCACACATAAATATTTTCTTACTAAATTTTGTTTAAAAAAAAACACAAGTAACACAAGTGTATAGAAATAGAACACAAACAAACAAACAAACAAACAATTATTGGTTTCCTAAATGAACAAGTGGAGAAACTAGTATTTTTTTAAAGCTTCGCTGTTACAACTGTACTGAAATATTTCAATAAATTTCATAGATTAAATTTTGCTATTTATATTGCAATAAATGTAATTACATTGATTGATTAAAAAATGATTTTAACTTTAACACAAAGAATTTTGTCTACTGTGTAGTGTAATGCAAATATTTCTGTAGCTTCAAGCCTGCCTCTGATTCATTTAAAAGGACAAAAGGACAACCGCAGCTTCAGTTTTTCTTCAGGCCTTGTGCCAATTGCTTTCCTTTCTGGAGGTCAGCCTTTCAGTGTGTCGGTTGGTGTGGGTCATTTCCCATTTCTTCATCCACGGTCCAACTATTAAGGTATCGAATGGGTCATCCTCCACTTTATCCTGCCAAAGAAAAAATTGTTTATTATGTTATCACAAAAAAAAAAAGTTTGTTATACGGTACAATGGTTGCTGCTTTAAATATTTATAATTCATCTAAGAGAATTATAAATAGGTTCAGATCATGAAACATGACTGTGTTGTAATTTACAAACTGTGCCAACTCCCAGACCAAGCAATGGAAAATACAGATTTATAAGAAGGATTTCAACCTTTTCAACCGTCAAGGAAAACAATTGCTAGACCAACAAGTTCAGCTTTGGCTTCACCATGTACAGATGATGCCCACCACTTAAATGTTATTAAGCCTTAACTGTTGCCTGTACATATTTTTTAACAAGCTCTATGAGCTAAGACTATAAGAACTATATAATGCTATCAAGTAAACAATTAAATATACTAGAACAAACAATGATCCATTTTAAATACAGTTCATTATAATTAGAAGGTTTTAAACGCCTTTTATTTGCTGATAAATATTCAAAAATAAAAACCAGAAATGTAGGCCCTATGCCTTGATACAGTTAATCCCCCTTCACTGCCCAGTAAGGCATTTGGTTAAAGTTGGTTTACCCACACTTGCCAACTCTCCATTTGTGGCAAAATTGTTCTTTCATTGTGATCCTTTTGCTAACAAACAAATTTCACTTTGAGGACAGGTTTGTTTGTTTCAGCCAAAACTTGAAAGTTCATAAAGTGGAGAGAAATGTAAATAATTGAGTTATTTTTACCATCATCTACGTCTTGAGAAAAATGTTTTTCTCACACTAACCTTACAATCCTTGTCAGCTTCAACATGTCTGTCCACCTTGTTGAAGCCCTCCCAGTCTATCTTAGTCACCGAGTTCTTGGCAGATCTCATGAGGACTCCTTCCTTTAGGCCATAGAAGCCAACAGGCTTTTCTGGTGTCTGCCATCGCAGGTCGAGACTCCAGCGGATTTCATCAGAGAGATTGTTCAAGCTGTGAGTACAAATGAATAAAAAGAAAATTATTTTTAAATGTTGAATTTAATCCATACCACCAATTCTATTCTATTCAATGTTTTAGTGTATATTTGGCAAACCAATAGAAAACCAGAGAGCTGTATAATAACTTCAAAATTATGACACCAACAAAGAATGTGGGTGTCAATCATACACCCAAATGTAGACACTTAGATGCAATAACTATTTTATTATATTATAGAAGCAATAACTATTTTATTATATTATAGAAGCAATAACTATTTTATTATATTATAGAAGCAATAACTATTTTATTATATTATAGAAGCAATAACTATTTTATTATATTATAGAAGCAATAACTATTTTATTATATTATAGAAGCAATAACTATTTTATTATATTATAGAAGCAATAACTATTTTATTATATTATAGAAGCAATAACTATTTTATTATATTATAGAAGCAATAACTATTTTATTATATTATAGAAGCAATAACTATTTTATTATATTATAGAAGCAATAACTATTTTATTATATTATAGAAGCAATAACTATTTTATTATATTATAGATGCAATAACTATTTTATTATATTATAGAAGCAATAACTATTTTATTATATTATAGAAGCAATAACTATTTTATTATATTATAGTTTCTTAATTTCTTTTCTATGTCATAACCAAATGTATGCTATTCAAAGTTTTTTTAAATTAAAAAAACAATAAAGGTGACAGCAACACTGACCTATGAATGGGCAATGGTTTTAAAATACTTTAAAATACTTAAAAGCTGGTTTAGTCTGCTGTGAATTATTTTGTTCATTATGATGTTATATTTCCAGAATATTTGTGTTACAAGTAAGTTAAGAAGAGATCTAATTTTATGTAAATCAGAGATGCAACTAGTTTATAAGTTTTTCTAGGTTAGTTTGTTGTTAAATGGGCAATTTTGTTTTAGCTCTCAATCTATGTGTATAGTTTATATAGATCAGGGATCAACAGGAGATTTAGAAATCAGGAAATTAAAATTAGAATTTTCACACTATTTTGTATGTATGCACCAGTCCTTGCATAATTTATTCATATTTAATGCGTAATAGACATGAATATGACATATGATATCCCAGCGTCAAGAGATTTAAATTTTTTTTGTTCTAATTACAACCTGTGGGATGGGGAGGGGGGGGGGTGATGAATTTACCTTCTGTGAGGAATCATGTTGTTGATGAGCAGCATACCACCGTAAGGGACAGGACACAGCACTTTATCTTTCACAAAGTCAACATCTTAGGACATTCAAGACACAAAACATTATTTTGGCTGATGGAAAAAACTACATCAAAGTAATTGAACATAGCACATAAATCTTCTAAGAATGAATTTCCCTGCTTTACAATAATTTAAAACTGGTAAGTGTCGGTTTTTACTGCACATGAGGATTTCTGTTTCAAGTTTAACATAAGTATGATGAGCAATATTAGCATAATACATTTAAAAAAACTTTCAATCATTTTCCAATAGAATTCTTATTTTAATTTGGCTTTAGGTTTTAACTATACAGCTCATGTTCTGTAATGCAAAGGCTGGTCAACTGCAAAGCATACAACCATATGGTATACAGACACAAAAGTGTTAGAAACATTCATTAGAGAAAGTGTTAGAAACATTCATTAGAGAAAGTGTTAGAAACATTCATTAGAGAAAGTGTTAGAAACATTCATTAGAGAAAGTGTTAGAAACATTCATTAGAGAAAGTGTTAGAAACATTCATTAGAGAAAGTGTTAGAAACATTCATTAGAGAAAGTGTTAGAAACATTCATTAGAGAAAGCTTTTGTAAATAATGTATTTAAATCAACTAAAATAAAGTCACTAAATCAAGAGACACGTAATACACAAGGCAATAAACTCTAATTTAGAAATACAACCCAATAACAACCTGTTGCAATGCTCAGATAAAATATAAAGACAAAAACACTTTCCTTATTCCTTATGCGAGAACAAATGCATATTAGTACTCTTTCTTCTCGAGTGGCATTCTTGCATGGAATGGGTTGCCCGAACAAACCAGGAACACCAGTAACTTAACATCATTTAAAACATTAATCAAAATGCATGACTAGACGAGACTCGGACCACGGATGAGCGTAGGACTCAATAATCTTCTTTATAGAAGGAGCGTCTGTAATTTAAAAGAAGATAAGATAAGACACTGAGTCAAATTTCTCAACAGACAAAACTTACTAAGTTTTTTTGCTGCATCTTCTTCATCCATCACAACATACCAAGTCTCGCCCCAACAACAGGTGTGTCGAACAACTTTGCCAGGTAAATGACCGTCTGATATTACCTGCAATAAAAAAACATTATCAAAAGAAAATTATAACTAGCCTTTAAATTTGTAAAAACTGCTAAAACTAATAGATATTTTCTGTGTGATTTAATATTTACATAACAAAGAAAAACATATGTTATTCAAAAAAGTTTAGATAGGTTTTTTTTTTTTTTAAATTTCTACCTCCATGCATCCATTTTTTTCATTGGCATCCAATAATGGAATCCAGGCTGTTGCTTGTAACACATTGTAGGAATCTGTGTCCAGGTATGCACTGTCTGGGGAGCCAAAATACATTTTTTTTATTTCATACATTTAGTTAATTAACATGGTCTTTATTTCTTTATAAAAGCCTTTGTCAATGAATGAAAAAATGACATAAATACAGAGCTGTTTGTAGTCAATGCCAGACAAACGTCACATTCTGGATACAGAACCCTTGAACTTGATGGCATTACAACCCCTGTCTCTCTGCTACCAGCTCACCCAACAGGAGGTACCTAAAAAAAACTCTAACTAGAATAGTGCAATCTGGACCTCCGTTGAACAGCACTACACATACTACAAAGGGGGTGGGTACACTGAGCTATATATACATGGAGTGCTCAAGCAATTAAAATAGAGAAGAAAAAATGGGAGAAAATGCAGACTTGTTAATATAGATAGGTGCACCCTGTCCTGAACTATATATACATAAAATCACATAAAATTTGAAAACTTTTTGTAATTGCGTCATTGTAATTTGATAAAAATTAACTATTTTATATAGACTTTATATATACTCTCTTATACTAGTGTTGTGTTAATTTAAATAAGTACCGGCTTCATTTTTTTTGTCAAGTAGGCTACAAAGATGAAATGGTTGATCATTTGTCTGAATAATTCTTTGAATACCACATACGCTTATATATGTTAATTAACTGAGTAAGTAATTTTAATGTATAATAGTATATATGTATTATTTAGACGCTAATTTATGTATATATAGTTCAGGACAGGGTGCACCTATCTATATTAAAAAGTCCGCATTTTCTCCTACAATTTACTTCCTTTGAGCACTCCATATATTAGAGCTCAGTGGGTGGGTATATGTTTTACATGCCTGAATTTTACCGAATGCGCTACCCAATATAAGCGGGACTTTTACTACATGCAAGTGGGACTAGGCAGTGAGGTTATTCTTTCACCTGGTCATTTACCCTCAAAGAAACCTGAGCTGTTATATATCAATGTTTGGGTGCAAATTACCAGAGAGAACAGAAAATTTTTCATTTATAATATTGTATTTATTGAGCTGTTGGGTGAGCTCTGGCAAACCACTTAAGTTAAACACTGCTCTTTATAGTAGCTTGAGACTTAGGTTATCAGTAAAGTTTGTGTTTTCAATCACCCACTATAGAAAGATAAGAACATATCAAAGTGTATGTCTAAAAGCTTGTGGTTTGAATCTTAAAATTACCTTTTTATTTCCCCAACACCTCAACTGTCACTTTACAAGTTTAAATAATATATGATGCTAAGATTTACCCTGATGCCATGGCACCGTAGAGGCCTCATTCTGTGGAGTCTTTGTTCTGAGGTTCCAGACTGGATGTCCCGCGATCTCTGGACCAACCAACTGTTCTACCAAATTCAAAAGTCTCTCATTGGACCAAAGCCTTTGAAATGCCTGTCAATAAAAAAAAATTGCCTTTTTAGGAAATGTACAAGCTCACTTGAAAAGTTAGAGATAAAAATTCGTTTAAACAGTCACGGCAATATGTAGCTAACTTTCAAACAATTTTATCTTAAGAAAATAATTTGCTTGATTTTATACAAAAGCTGCATAAAAATAAAAACCCATTATTAAGTAATTTCTAAAAATAACTTTAGCTTTACCACTATTTCTACACAAGTTTACGGGGGGTAGCTTCACAATTAGCTTTTTTCTTCATTACCATTGAGATAGCAGACTATATAACCATAGACCTTAATGGACAAAACAAGTGAAAACAGTAGAACTACTTTTTTAAAGTGTTAAATTTACCTCAGTTAATGTTCCCTGTTTGTGTAAGACTATGTTTGCTCCAGGAAATTCTGCTTCGATTTGAGTGAGTCTTGTGAATAAGCCATGCTCTTTATAGAGATCTAGATTGTAAAAATTCACACAAGTTTTAATGAACAATCCTGATTAGAGTGTCAAATAAAAAGTTCTAAAATGACACAAATAAAACAAATCTATACTTAAAAGTTTTAGTTGCTAGAGCAAGGTACTAACTAACTCCTTCAAGCAAATAAAATTTAACACACTATATGTTTTAATCTAATCAATGTTCTTTTACACAAATAATTTAAGAGGAATGCAATCTTTGGACACATTAATAGTAGGTCAGCAAAATGACTTCTATTAGTCCTTAAAGATAAACAAAAAAGGAAAAAAAAAATGGGGAGGGGGGGGGAGGGAATTAGCAATGCTGAGACTTCAGAAAAAAAAATGTTCAAGCATAAGTATAATATATGTAATTATATTTTTCAAAATATGATTAATATAAATGTGTTTTTTTAGAAATCTGTTTGTGTGACATGTCACATGTGGGTAGTTTGTGTTTCTGTTAGGTAAATAAATTAGTTATTGTCAAATAATGCACAATATTGGGCTATCAACCGGGTTGTTACTTTTAATTTTCCCGCCATCATACAACATTTGTGCCAGGTCATCCACCAGTTTATCTATTGATCTCCTACATGGTTCCAACTCCTCTTCTTCAAAAAATTTCGGCACCAAAAGAAAACCCTGAAAATAAAATTTTGCTTATGTAAGCAAAAACCATGCAATTTTACTAAGGAAGGTTTTTAATCAAAATATTTGCGGACTTTACATATTAAAAAAATTTCTTTAAATTTCTATTTATATGTCTATTATATATATATATATAAGTGAAGTTTTTGTCTAAATAAGTGTACGGAAAAAATGAGGTTGATGTGACTTCCACAATAACTAATAGGCCAATTGAAAGGAAATAATTAAAATATATATTAAAAAATTAGCGATAGAATATGCTTACAAAAAAAAACTGTTCTATATTGAGTTAATACTACAATTTGATCTTTGCCAAAAGTTAATAAAACAAAATTAAACTTCTTAAAAACTAATATCAAATTTATTTATTTTTTAATTTAAAAATATGTTTAATTATGTCTGAATATATATAATGTAATATTATGCTACATTAAAACATAATGTAAAACAAACTAAAAAATTATTAAAATCTATTTAAAAAAACCTATAAAAAATAAGCTTAGCAACTCATTAATGAGGAGCTTTTTACAATTTACTAAAAATGACATTATCTCTGACTTGAAAGATATTGTTTTATAATGTGGTAATAATTTACCTTCTCAAAAAACTCTTTTATTTTGCTAGCCTCTAACTGGCCAGGTTTTAATACTTTTGGCTGCTCTGGCATAGCCCGAACATCAAAGAGTTCTGGCCTGTCAACTGGAACTATTCCAAAGTCTACCTTAGACATTTTTTTAACTTCAGTAAAGCTGAAAGCCAAAACTGATGCAGCAACTACCTAGTCCAATAAACTAAGAACAAATGCAACAAGGCTAAGTACAACTGCAACAAGGCTAAGTACAACTGCAACCAATTCTCTGGCCTTCTAAACAAGATACAACAAGAATCACTACACAAGGTCAAGTTCCACTGGTCTACTTTAGTAATCAGATAACTTATTTTTTTATATTCTTTAATAAAGAAATTAAGAGAACAAGAACAGTGTGTGAAAAAAAGAAAAAAAGAAGTTAATAACATCATTATGAAACTAGTGATACCAGCACCAATAACACAAAGAGTAAATATAACACTTTAAAAAAAGGAAAACCTACACATAATTAACCCAGCTGCTCACACACTAGATGTTGATAAATAGTTTCTGCCAGAAGGTAACTGAATACAAAAATTGAACGACTAAGTGCAAGTAATCAGAGAGAGATAGTTGCTGTGAAGAGTTGTTGACCGTTTTTTTAATACTGTTGTTGAGCCAATATGTATTTTTAATCACAAAGTTGTTAACCGTATTGCACTCAGCTGAAAAACTACACTAAAGATTCATTTTAGAATGATAGCTTTGTTGTTGAGTACCAGACAGAATATATGCACATTCTAATATTATTCTAACATTATTGATTTTATGTTTCTTACTACATTTGTACAACATTTCTTGTTAAATTTTAAACCTAATGTAAATAATTTGATTGCCTTCCTTACAAATCCAAGATAATTTACCAATTTACCATTTATCATGACTTAGCATTTTTCTAGGAATTATAAGTTGTCCCTGAATAAGATAGTTGATATATTTCCCCACTTTTTTTTAGACTTTTATTTCTCTGTAAAACTTATATACATTACATTTACATGATTATATTATATTAGAAAAGAAAATATGGCATTCTGGCAAGGAATAGGTTATAGAACTGAGGTAGTCAGGAAAAGCAATAAACAAATTAACTCATCAAATTTCTAGACTAGACAAAGTGTATAGGATGCTTTAGTCTTTGATACAGAAGGAGGCTTTTAAACAATAAAGATAAGATGATGTAAATTATTAATAAAAAAATTACAGTATATACTCGCGTCTAAGTCGCATTGGTGTACAAGTCGCACCCCTAGTTTAAGATTCTTTTTCTTATACGTTGTCATTGACCCGCGCATAAGTCGCACCCCAACTTCCCGGGTTACACTGCCTTTTAATATCTAAAAAATGCATACCTTTGAAACATAAAAGTTACTAAATATTTACCCTAATTTGGAAACTTTCCTTAAAAAAATGTTTTAATAATAATAATAATAATAATAATAATAATAATAATAACGGTGCTTATATAGCGCATATCGCGTTGGTGACAGTTCTATGCGCAGACGACAGTTACAGAAATTTCAGAATACATACAAACAACGAAATATATAGTAATACGCTAATTCTGCTGACGATATAATAGTGCATAAGGCAAACATAATCAAATAAAGGCATAGCCTAATAATTCTACATAACTCCAATCGACTATAGGGGTTAGGTAGGAAACTTTATGACAGAGTAGTGATGTTTTTGAATGTTTCAAAAACAGTGTCGGGTGTATAAGTCGCACCCCTACTTTTTGTCGAAATTTTCTGTAAAAAAAGTGTGACTTAAAAAAAAGTAAATAAAGAATATATATCCTAACCTTTTCAAAATACTGCTTTATCTGCGATGCAGGCAGTTGTCCAGGCTTCAATTTTTCTGGCTGCTCCGGCATGGCATTGACATTAAAAATATCAGGATGAGCCTCGTCACTGAAGCCAGGATAATCTAACTTGGCCTTCTTGTCCTTACTTGCCATTTTCTGTGAAATAACAATTTGTAAGCTACATAGTTAGTTTTTTTCTTTACAGTATTTTTTCAAATCAAAAGCTAGATCAATACAATTAATTAAAGACAAGAATTATATATTATATTGTAAAAAATTATCTAAATTAAAAAAATATAGTTAAAAAAATAACACAAAAAAAAAAAGAAACACTGGAAATGTAATGTGAGAAATTTACATATTTGACTCATGGGAACACCCTCTAAAGTGGCATTTGAGGGCTCCTTGTGGAAACTCTTCTATCTGTTACTGTTTTACATTTTCACTATCAGACAATATAAGCTAATTTAAGAATCCGCTTGGCACAATAATATACCATCTGCCTAAATTCTTACAACTTTTTGTAAACCCTTAAATTGTCTCCTTAATAAGACTTGCATGCCAATAAGAGATGGTGTTGCTTTTTTTTGTGTTCTCTCTTTTTGATTATCTGCAGCTAAAGGCTACCATGATCTGGTATCATAAATGTACTGTACCCATGGGCCTCAAAGCGGCATAGTGTGTAAACCACCAGTACTTTTTCTTTAAGAAAACACCGGCGGGCTAACGCATGGGGGACAGCCCCCGCAGCGACCCACCCGGTGCCTGGATGCCTGTGCCTATAGTATAGGATTTGTGCTACCGGGTAACAATGCAGATATACGGGCTAGCCACCACAATAATGATCCTTAGGGGAACTGAACCTTCCCTTTTACATGGCATGCCACCCCTTCGGCGTGTCGTGGGGTGGCTGGAGCCCGGACAGAGTTATACTCACTTCTAATGCGTTACGCCCCGGAGTCAAGAGCTTCGGCTTGTCCAGGTTTTTAAAAGAGACTTTCTAGTATGGTATCATAAATAGCCAAATCTTTTACAAATTAAACAAGGCAACCTCTGAATTTTAAGCAAGGCACATCAAAACATAGAAGCAAGGTAGTTAAGTTTGGGTTAAGTAAAGGCTGTCCACACAATCCCCTAGTACGCCATGGCCACAGAAACTCATGGTGAACACTGCTTTATTACTTGCCCCGTAGATTAATTTGGTCTAATGGGATACTTTACTCCACTTTTTTTTACATCAAGACATTCCTCCAAGAACTGGTTCATTATCAGATCATTATAATGCACTCAATACTTTCAAAGCATTGAAAAAGAAATATTGTATAGGCTAGTCATAGACTTTACAGGTCTTTCATGTTATATTCTATTGTTAAATGTAGGAGTTTGGCTCAATAACTTAAAAATTAACTCTCCCACCATCTGCTGGGTCTGATGAATCATGTAGGCCTAAATCAAGTTGTATAATATAGCCATAGACCCTAGTAATTATAATAGGCCTAAGCTTATATAATATATAGGCTACTATTTCCTATAAATTAGTATAAATAGAATGAAGTCATAACAGAATGTGTTTTACAATTTTAAAAAATTTAAGGTTATAAGTTATAAGAGTTAATTTTAATCATTTAATGTAGGCCTACACATGCAACCACCGAAAGTTTGATTTAAATCATAAATATAATTGGTCATACATAATTTATGTCGCCTATTCCACCCATGTCTATTTTATGCTATATACTGAGTATATAATTATTAGGTTATTTCAGTATTAGGCCTACTTTTAAATTAATCGTCTTAGACTTAGTACGGTCTTAGTCTTAGTAAGTTAGTTCTAAAGTCGTTGATAGTAGGCTTACTAATATTAATATGTATATAATAATGTAGGCTACGTCGGCTATAGTAGGCCTATAGAGAGTAGGCTACGGTATAGCCACTAACTATACTATAATAATAGTGGTCTATACTATAGTATAGGCTCGATAGGCATATCATATAATCATATAGGTATAGTATAGGCACTATGTCACTAGATCTAAATCTAGCCAACTATTCTAAATTATTATAACTATTATAAATAAGTTAAATACCGGATAGGCTACAAGATATAATAAGAAAAGAAAAGTATTGTCCGGCTATTAAAAGTTGGTCTGAAAAAAATTCTCTCACAACTCATAAGTTATACTCATAACATTAATAATAATAACAATAACAAGTGCAAGTAAGTATCATATTATAGGTCAAGGCCTAAGTTTATTTTAGAATTTGGTTCCCTAGTAATCACTTAGCTATATATATATATTTTATATCACTCAGTGCTAGTAATCGGGGTTGCCACACTAGTTGTTTCTCCTCGTGCCATGACAATGTTGTTTGTTTCTGTTAAAAGACTTGTTGGCAGTGGCGTATTTAGGCATGTTCCATTGGAACAGGGGCCCACACATCACAAAAATTATATTTTTTTGTTACATCCCCATTCTTTCGTTGAAAATGTAAAATAAAATTCATTTATTCCCCTACAATTTTTCGCTTATTAAGCGCTCCAGTCCAACCAAGCTAAGCGTAACAGTAACATAAAATTTATGATTTTAAAGAATGTTTCATGAATTAACATCACTTTTCTGAGGTATGTTGGAAGGCAGGCCACGAGAGCCCCCACATAAATTTGGGAACAGGGCCCCCACAATCCTAAATACGTACCTGCTTGTAGGCTTATGGGTTCTCCCTACACATGGCGTACTTTCCCACGGTGAAGATAAACGTAGTTAATTGCGTCATATAGGCCTACTTAAATCAAGTCTTGCATTTTGATTAGGATTTTAAATGACAAGTTGTTTTTATTCCCCTGGTTTGTTCAGGTAGGCCTAGGCCTATTATACCCGGTAGGTCTATATAAAAGCCCGAACCCATACTCAACGCCTCAACGCACAGTTTTAAGAAGAAATTCAATTTTAAGCGTCTTTTCCTTGCATATTTGAAATCATATTGAATAAGAAAAGTTTTTCTTTTTTATGTTTGTCTTTAAGGTATTTTTAGATAATTGTGTAGTATTTTCAAGTTAATTTTAAATGCAGATTCGAGTAAACCAACCATATAGCCTGCATTTTATGTAAATTAGCCTACGTATGTAGGCCTACAAGTAAATATGTTTAGCCTCCTGCTTCGTTTTTTTATTGTAGCATAAACGAGGATTATATGCCCCCCTCCCCGCCTATTTTTACACGTGTAGCCTACACTCACAAATCACATATTGTTAGGCCTAATATTATTATATAGGCCTAATGAACGTCGTCGGTTGACAATAAATTTAAAGGCCCTTCTAGTTATACTCCTACACCCCTGAATTAGATATATTAAAAAAAATTAAAGCAGGTTTTTTTTCTCCTTTTTTTTTCCATTGAAAATTATAATATATAATGAGATTATTTCGAGTTTTTGGTTTCTGATTTGTTTACGTTTTTAGCAAATAGGCCTAGGCCTATCTAATGAGGTCACTTGAAACGATAGCTAGGCCTATAGTTATAATAAAACCAACAAGAATACAGAAACAAACTTTTGATTTTGATTGTTAGGCCTATTTGTAGACCCTAATAAAACACTCTGGAAAATTATCTTTCAACTACTGAAGCACATGTCATGGTAGGCCAACATCAATGTTAAATGGTTCACACCGATTAATAGGTCTATATTATAGTTTTATATAGGCCTACTTTCTCCTATTCTATGAACCAACAGTTTTATTTCTAATAATTATAAGCACTCTTCTTAAGTTTGTAACTTACCTATTGAATAGTAGGCCTATCGCCTACGTATTACTTTTATATTGACAGGTTAGGGCCTACTGGTACATTGATTAACTGATAGGCTTAATATTCAGTCCAATAATTTTTATCTTTTAATATTCATTTTTCTCTGCGGGTGATGTGGCGAATTGCTTAGGCCTAAAACTAAACATAGGGCGAGTAGGCTAGTATTTGGAAACTAGATTTGCATTTATTAATTTAATGTTTAATGTGTTGCCACAAGCCATAAATCATCACTGCCCTGATACTACTGATAGTTTAATTGATGCTTTTCTTTGTTTAACAGTCAGGCTATTTTTGTTGATGCTGTAATTAACAATATTTCATAACCTCATGATTGTAAGAATGGATTCCAAATTTGCTCACAATTCTCAATTAGTAAAAAAAAATATGATTTTAAAAAACATTTGTAACTTTTGTGTGACTGTTCTCAAAAGTTTTTGTAAGGTTATATTATTCTATTTGTAAAAGTATAATATACCACTTAAGCTCACTTATTTAAAGTGAACACAAACACACTCATATATAGGGCCTACTGGGAATATAATATATAGAACAGACGAGGGTTAAAATTAATAACATCATATAAATTTATTGTACCAGTTTTGAAAACTGCAGTTTGCCACAATTGGAACAAAATATAAGAGGTAAATATACAACACATTTTTAGATCTCAAAAAAGTAACACTAAATCAAATCACTGAAATTAATTGATTACATGTAAAACATGATAACTATATCAATACCGGTATATGCTGTGTGTATGTTATATAAACAATACCGGTAAGTGTACCTATATAATGTGTAATATTTAAAATACATGTATTGATAAAATAATCAGAAACATGAAATAAACATGAATAAACATGAAACTCTTTTTTTAAGTTACAAAAAAAAAGTACTGCACATCCACAGGTTGGGAATCTAACTATAGCTGCAAATATTACAGTTTCTGTGATCTTTACGTATTAATATGCAAAAAAAAGGGACATGGCTAGATCAGTGCCAAAGTTGCAATTCAAATTTTTTTTTTCTTCAAAAAATTTATTTACAATTTACTAGAATAGGATGATAGTCGGTGCCTATACAAAACAAAAAAAAAAGGATTGCTGAATAAATTAAATTTACATACTGGTACTTACAGTTAACAAAACAAAGCATTTTTTGTTGTATTTTAACAATTGGTATAGTTTTACAGTTTATAAAATTACACAATATGTTTTACATGTTTTCAACAAGCTGACAAAGAAAGTTACAGCAAATATCAAAGATAACAAAAATTACCTTTCATTAATACATTTTTGTATCCATACTTATTAAAAGACATCACAAATACAATACTACTAATACAGTATATTCAAAAGTGTTATATCTTTTTTTATATGTTACATATGCAGCTTATGTTAATGCAAGAATACCCAGAAGATGTCAACCAAAATCTTACTGAAGAACTATCTCATTTCCACACATATGTGAGACAAAGGCATCAGACTTCAAAAAATTCCACATTGTCGCATACAGACTTGTATCAAAGAAAATATTCAAGTGGCCTTCCCCAATGTGGAATCCATTTTAAAATGATCTTACGACTGTTTCTCAGTTTAATAGTCACTAATAGTACTTAAGAAAGGTCATTTTCAAGACTTAAAAATAACAAAAATCAATTAATAAGCACAAAGACCCAGACGAGGTTGTCTTCATTTAGTATTTTGTGCATCGAAAATGAGACTTTCAGAAAAATAGATTTTGATGAACTTATAGAAGAATTATGTGTGAAATAGTTTAGAAAGAAATTCTTCTAATCAATTTTTTCGTTTAAATGTTTACTTGGATTGAATCAGTTCTTAAATAAAATAACTATTGACATAAAATTTAATATGATATACAATTTGATATTTTCTTTTTGTGATTTGGATTTTGTTTGAATAAAGTTCCATTTTTGGTTAAGTTTAAAACTTAAAATTCATAATAATTCATACTTAAACTTACTTTTAAATATGAATTATAAATTTATCTGAATTGAATTTGGTTTAATCTTCAATGTATTGAATATATTTTATTTAATTTGATAGAAAATATGATATTTTTTATTGCACATTTTATTTTTGTAGTCAAAGATTTTCATTATTTGAATTTTGTTTCTTTGTAAATAAATGTTGTGTCTTGTTCTGTTTGATTAGTTGACCCCAGGTCAAAAGGTGACACATGATTGCCAAATTACAATTTGCTTGTACAGCTCTAACCGTGTATTCATTTGCAAAAACAAATGTGTGTTCTATCATAATTTGCATGTTGTGAGATAGTTTTTGTTCAATCTTTTTACTAAAGCGTGCGATTGTTGGACTACTCAGACAGTGTCTCGTGTGACAGGTGACAAAACATTTTTCTCATTTAAGGAGATCAAAGCATTCAAAGAGGTGTTTTGCTTGAGTATTTATATAAATATAGCCATTAGGCAACAGATAAACTGAAATTGGATGAAAAAAAGCAGTAATTTATCATATTTGGGAGAGCAAGGTTTGGGTCATCTGTCAAATGAGACACTGTAAAGCTTTGGTGAATATCGCTGTCTTATCACGCTTTGTCATACATGGATATATGCTATGTTAAAGTGCATGCAAAGGAACAGTTTTCAAAACTCAGCTCAACAATTAGAATTTCTGCCATATAATTCCTTTAAACAGGGTTAACATAAAAAAAAAACTATTAGATATTTGCAGAGCTGTTGAGCAGACTACCACAAGAATGATATCGGACTGTAGATTCTGTGGAAGCAGGCTAAAATTAAACAAACTATCATGCCCTGCTTTGGGGACAAACATGCAATAAATGCAGAGGAAAAAATCATATAGCAAGAAAATGTAAAGCGAGAAGGACTATGAACATACACCAAACATCATGGTCTGAGACAGAGTGGCTGAATATGATAAATTCATTAAAGGCAGAATTTTGTAAATGTAAAATGTAAATTTTCAACTCGACACAGGAGCGGATGTAAACATTATATGCAAGAAGTTTGTTAAGAAGTCCAAAGCTGTCAAGACATAACAAACATTAACAATTTGGAATTAGTCGAAACCCGTGTGGAGTGGTTGTCCTCCCATCGGGCGCCTCCCCAGGTGGCGGATAGGGGAACGCCCGTATGGAGGGTGCCAGGGAAATAAAATACCTGGGTCGGACCAAAGGCAACAGCCATGACCTCATGGGCTTAAAACAAGGGGGTTGGGCGTAGGGCTAGCAAACCCACCCTGTAGAAAAAAGCTTCTGCTACAGAAACATTAACAACAGAATCTACAGACAATCTAGTCCTGGAAGAGGAAGGTTCTTCACTACGAAGACCTATGAAGCTCAGTGGTGAAAGCTGAAAGGAAGCCACAAAGCTGACTACCCTTCTGATAATCAGGAAGATCACCATCGGAACATGGAACGTCAGGACCATGCATGAGGCTGGAAAAATGGCACAGGTAGCATCAGAGATGAGGAGAAATAAGCTGACTATATTGGGCATCAGCGAGACAAGATGGACGCAAGCTGGACAAAGTAGAATGATATCAGGAGAGCTGTTGCTGTATTCTGGACATGAAGAAGAAGATGCAATACACTCACAGGGAGTTGGCCTCATGCTGTCTTAACAAGCACACGGAGCCCTGATTGGCTGGGAAACGCATGGTCCCAGATTATTACAGCCGCCTTCCGTACCAAGAAGAAGAATATCAAAATAAATATAGTCCAATGTTACGCACCAACTAATGACAGTGAAGAGGAGGATAAAGTTCTATGGCAGACTACAAAAAATACTTGGGACCTTTCCCAAAAAGGATGTCACCATTCTCATGGGTGACCTTAATGCAAAGATTGGTTCTGAAAATACAGGCTACGAACAGGTAATGGGCAACCATGCGCTGGGAACGATGAATGAAAACGAAGAGAAATTTGCAGATCTCTGTGCGCTCAACAATATGGTCATTGGAGGGGGCATCTTTGAGCACAAAACAATCCACAAAGCAACATGGATCTCTCCAGGCAAAACAACAGAGAACCAGATAGATCATGTCTGCATAAACAAGAGATTTAGAAGATCCTTACAAGATGTCAGAGTGAAAAGGGGGGCAGATGTAGCATCTGACCACCACCTGGTAATTGCCCGATGTAAACTGAAGCTGAAGAGAAATCAGACTGGCACGACAGACAGAAGAGTTAAATACAACACTAATCTTCTGAAAGACCCTAAGATAAAAGAACCGTTCAACTTGGTGCTGAAAAATAAATATGAAGTACTACAGGATCTGGTGGAAGAGGAACATAGTGTACTCAGCACCTGGCAGAAAGTGAAAGAGACATTGAGATCCTCTTGCCAAGAGGTACTTGGGCCAAAGAAGCTACATCAGAAAGAGTGCATCACAGCGGAGACCCTGGAAAAAGATCGAAGACAGGAGGAAGAAGAAAGCAGCAGTTAACAACATTAACACTAGAGTAGAGCAACAAAAGGCAAAAGCTCAAGAAGAATATGCAGTAGTGCATAGGGCTGTGAAGAGAAGTATTAGGAAGGACAAGAAAAGCTACGTTGATGGACTTGGCTGGGATGCAGAACAGGCAGCTTATAGGGAAAACATGAAAACACTATACAACATAACTAAGAGACTTTCCAGGAAAAATAGCAAGCCAGAAAGACCAGTCAAAGACAAGCATGGGAATACCATTAACACACTGGACCAGCAGTTGAAAAGATGGGCTGAACACTTTGAGGAACTCCTGAACATACCTGCACGCCAGAACCCTCCGGTCATTGAACCAGCAACTGAAGATCTCCCGATCAGATGTGACAAACCAAGCAGAGATGAATCAGAAAAGCTATCACCCTGATGAAAAATGGGAAAGCAGCTGGACCTGATACAGAGGCACTAAATGTGTGCAGCACCTGGAGAGCATGCTAGCTCTACCCCGGAATCATTCCTGGTGGAGACAGGAACAAGAGGGCCAACAGGTGCAGAACGACCCTTCTCCAGGCGCAGACAAATCGCTCAGGTAGACTCGGAGACCACTTGGGGCCATTTATTTTATTTTTCATTAACAGTCCAAGATGACATGTCCGAGGGTCGTCTTGACTGTTCTTCACACACAGCTAGCTAGCAGATGTGACTACCTAGGACTTTGTTTTTTTTCACTGACCTGCCTTCGAAGACAGGTTACTTACTACATGCTGGTGTGTCTTAGACAGAAAACATGGACAAGGTTGACTTGTGTGAGGACACCGTTGGGGTGTGCTTTTAGTTGTTTGTGGATGTTCAGACTGTTCTGTATTTATAGCGTTTTTTTAACACTTCGCATCCGATGCGCAGCACATTGCACCATAGGTTTTACGCTTCAATACGATCCGCCACTCCCTGCGGCATCGCTACTTTGTTTCGTTTTAAGTCCAATTAAGCTTTTAATAGTATCTATTTTTATAATCTTTCTATAAACTTCTATTCAGAAGAACTTCCACTTCCTCTGTTTGAAAAAACAGGTTGATTGAAGTATTATCTGTTTATCAATTGTTGATTTTTAACGTCCTTTTTGTCATCTTGTTTACAAACAAAAATCAGCTGTTAAAATGGCTTCCACTAGTTCTTGTAATCTCGATGATAAATCGAAAACTAAATCTATGACTGCTGAAGAAGCAAATAAGTTAATTTTTTTGCAAGACTCGGACTCTGATTCTGAATTGGAAATGGATCCTGACTTATTATTTGATGATTCCGATGAGGAATATGTTCCTCCAGTGGCTAAAAAAAGCAAAACGGTTGCTGGTCCTAGTAGTAGGCCCACACCTAAAGGAAAAGGTAAAGGTAAAGCCAAGGCTAGTACAGCTAGCACTACAGCCACACTGACACTGGCCACAGAATCATTAATCTGTACCAACAATACTAGTCCTAGTACTAGTAGTACTACAATGCCTGGTATTAGTAGGCCTGAAAACACTGACAGTGAATGGTATAGTGTATCTTCTGGACAGACCGAAAACAATTTTCAATTACATCCCTCACAAACTCCTGGCATTGCTATTGATATGCATGAAAGAGGAACATCTTCTCCATTAGATTATTTTAATTTACTAGTGGATGATGAAGTTAAAAGTAATTTGATTTCATCTATCAACAAGTTTGCCAAGAAAAAGGTTGATGTAAACACACCAGCCCAAAAACGCTCTGTATTTGGACGCTGGAAAGATGTTACGTTATGTGAGCTAAACAAGTTTTTCGCTGTGCTTATTTATATGGGCCTTTACAAAAGACCAGCTATTGCTGGCTATTGGTGTATGACCGCTGAGTCCTACTTACCATGGATTCATCACCTTTTCAATAGGGAACGGTTTCAAGACATCTTTCATACAATGCTGCATTTTTGAGATGAGGCGGCCGAATGAAAAGATAAAATTGAACCCTTCATAAACCAGCTACTTAATAAGTTTAGGAAGGCATTCTATCCGTTTCAAGACCTAAGCATTGATGAAATGGTTATTGGCTATCGAGGCAGATGGCAGTACAAACAGTATAATGCCTCCAAGCCAAGCAAATACCATATAAAAACCTTTGGTATTTGCGACGCAGCCACCGGCTACGTAGTTAACATTCTCACTTATTTTGGTGCCAATACATCGTATGACCCAGAAGCTGATCTAGATGGAGGACAAGCGGTCAAGGTCTTCACTACATTACTGCAGCATGTTTGCACTGGACATAATATATATGCTGATAGGTTTTACACCACGCGTAAACTGATAGACTACCTTCTTTCCAGAAGGATGTACTACACTGGCACTCTAAATATGAATAGAGTAGGCTTCCCGAAGGAGTTAAAAACCTTATCATTGCAACACAGGGAAATGAAATAGTTCTTAGAAAAAGAAAAAAGTATTCTCTGTGTTGCTTTTCGTGACAAAAAAGCGAAAAAAAAAGTAGTGCTTGTATCTACCGACGCAAAGGTACAGACCAAAAAAGAAAAAGACGTCAAAAAGCCAGAAATGGTTGATTTCTACAACCAGAAGATGAATGGTTGTGATAAGTTAGACCAGAAAGTCACATACTATAGTGTGCGTCAAAGAAAAACTGTGAAATGGTGGAAGAAAATTTTTTTTTGGTTGCTGGAGGTAGCTCAGGCTTATGCCTATATATTATATAGCTTGTCTGAATCATCGCAAGGCAAAACAACCACACTTAAGGCTTTTAAACGTAGCCTGATTCGTCAGCTGACCACCAATGTGGCTATGGATTTACTTCGACCACCTGGAAAATGTGCAGAAACCGGTCCTTTGGAATGTACACAAGGCAGCCGTCATATAATTGACTATGAGGATAGAGACCGGGCGTAGTCTGCTCCACTCATGCGAAGCGTATTCGTACACATTTCTTCTGTTCAGGGTGTGAGTCAAAGCCACATCTACACCCTAAAGGATGCTTTAAGGCATTCCATTCATCATAGAATACTTCAAGTAGGCCTTCTATTGTATATATTGTGTAAATAAGGATTTATTTTTAATAAGTGTAAATATTTTCAATTGCATGTGTGTGTACAAAAAAATTCACAACTTTTTTATTTCTGGATGAAATCTAATGAAACTTGACAGTTGTGCTACATGTGTATATAGTATGGATGAAATCTAATGAAACTTGACAGTTGTGCTACATGTGTATATAGTATGGATGAAATCTAATGAAACTTGACAGTTGTGCTACATGTGTATATAGTATGGATGAAATCTAATGAAACTTGACAGTTGTGCTACATGTGTATATAGTATTCTTTGTGCAAAAAATAAATTCATTTGGATTATTATAACTGGAGCTATGAACTGGTAAGTTGACATTTACATTTTTTTTTCCTTGCACATTTTCATATTTATGACTTTGCAACCCAACTTATCCTTCCTATTTACTTTTTATCCCCAATCCATCTATGTTTTCTGAATCCTTATTCATTTCTGAACAATTTGATATAGCATATGTCATAGTTAAAAAAACATAAAACAATTTAAAATAGAAATTAAAACGCTTGTGTATTCAACATTTTTCACACAAATATTTTGCTTCGTTCCATTGCTAAAATCTTCCGTATAGAAAGAGTTAAAAAAGAAGACTACTTGGTACAAAACATGCAAAAAATTTTTTCTTTTTTCTTTCTTATATTTCCAAATGATTAAGTGAAGTTATTATATTCCTCTAGCATTTATACATTGAGTAAAATAATAATAGGCGAGTCAAGTAGTAGTAGTAGTAATAATAATAATAATAATAATAATAGTATTAATAATAATAATAATAATTGTCATGATGTGACAGTTATTTTAGCGTCATATTTTAGTAATTATTAATTTAATGCTATGACCATTGTATGTAATTAGTTGGGCAGGGTGAAGTTCTCCCCCCGTCCCACCTCTTTTTCCCTCCCCACCCGGAGGCGGGATCGGGACTATCCCATGTTTTCCCTTTGTGTCAACATGGACCTGGTTAAGGGGAACCACACCCCTCTATTCCTTTGTTCGTATTCGGACCTGGCGTAGGTGCAATCTGACACTCCTTACTGGTGGTTATCTGTTCCTTTGAGTTTGACTGCGTCACGTATAGCCCTATTAAGCGCCTTTGTCTAGGCGGGAGGAGGATGTAGTGATATCGTACAGATAGACCATTCGGTATGTCTGCGGGCAAGACTCGTTGGTAACACAGAGATATACTAAGAGTGAAAGGTGGTGCAATGTTTGACCTAGACGTTGGAGACAAGACAAAGGGAGATAATAGGTTTGGTCAGTCGGATACGCCCCCGAGTTAGGGATTGACAGAAGACTGGTCGATAAGTGGGCGTGCACATTTTGTAATGATTGGATCAGGGGTTATGACGACATAGAAAAGACCGCCCCGTGACTGCCATTAGTAGTCCTATATATGGGCAGACTTGACTCTCGACTCTAGTCACACACACAGACACACAGAAAGCCATATTAGCTATGACGTGTGACTGATTTTGGATTATTTTGAGACTGTGCTATAATATCTGTGTACTTGTTATTTCTTAATAATTCATATTCACTCTTTGAATATTTAACCTATAAATGGACTCTTCAGAATACAGCTGTCTTTTGGATTGATGTGTCTGGTGATTTATATGTTGATATCTACATGTGATTACGGATTAAACGTATGGTCTATTTATTTAAAGCTGATAGTCTGTTTTCTTAATTCGTTTGCCATTGGAGTGATTGTGAGAAGAAGATACTGAATCTGCTTGATAGATAGTACGAAAACAAAAATTTGAGCGTTGTCACAGAGTCTAAAACACTGCCATCGACCTCTAGACCAACGAACCAAGTGTGGTAGGGAACTCAACGTGTGAGCATTACAGTCTCGAGAGCATCATACTGGCCACACTATCCTGCATCATCACAATAATAACCTTTAATGTTCAATCTAATAATAATAATAATAGTAATTTTACTCAGTAATAATAACCTTTATTGTCCAATCATGACATATGCTATCACTAAACTTTTTGTGTTTAGATTGTATCTTTGAATTTAGTCTAAGGCGTTTAACTTGCTCTTTTTTTGCACAGAATCATGCCAAGACAATACCAGCGCAAGACAACACGAGGAACATTTACAAAACATGCCATAGAGATAGTAGTTGCAGCCCATTTTGAAGGAAAGTTGCTCCGTAAAGCTGCATTCTACTGTGGGTTTAATTATAAGACCCTTCAACGCTATGTAAAGTTGCACAAAACAGACAGCAACATTGAGAAGGCAACTTTTGGCTACAGCACGCAAAAGAAGCGCATCCTCTCAGATGAGCAAGAACAAGTTTTGCTGGACTACATCCTTGAAGCCTCTTCAATCTACTATGGCCTAACTCTGATAGAATTACGCAAACTAGCCTACGAAGTTGCTGTCCCAACAAGATTACCATGCCAGAATCCTGGTCCTCTGCAAAAACTGCAGGAGAGGATTGGCTGAAGGCATTTAGGCAACGTCACAAGGACAAGCTATCTCTGCAAAGTCCGGAGGCAACATTACTCAATCGCGCACAGGCATTCAACAAAACAAACGTCAACTTGTTCTAGGATAATCTGGAGAAAGTGATGAAGAAACAAAAGTTTTGGCCAGAATGCATTTGGAACATTGATGAAACTGGGTGTTCCACTGTACAAACGCCTCAGCGACAACTAGCAAAGAAGGGTGAAAAACATGTGGGCTCCTTCATGTCACATGAGAAAGACAATATTTTGATCATCATTTGTTTCTAGATTGTCCCCGTCTTCCATTTCCTCGGCTTCAAAGGGTTCCATATCTTCCCTCTTCATGCTGGATACGTGCGGATGATCCACTGTGGGGTCAAAGGCGAACTCTGAGAATCTTTTGGCAAAACGCTATGCAATCGCTAAACGATGTTCCGTAATCAGGTGAAAAATACCTTGAAAGGGATTTGTGTGTCCACTGAGAACTAAACAGAAACAGTATTAACTAAATGACACAGTTGACCTAAACAGTATTAACTAAATTACACAATTGACCTCTCCTTAGTGCAAGAAAACAAGTGGAGAATCGTGCATTATCCTGATGAGCTTTTAGTCTTTATTTTTGAAGAAAGCGAAAATCTACAAAAGGAACTTGCTCTCACAAATGGACACCAGAAGGGCATGTTGAAAGATTTGTTAGGAGCTGGTGTTGATTTAGATAGTGGCCTGGGGGATCTCGTGCTTGCATCATGCAATTGAGTATCAAAACATTAAGAATATTCTATTACTTCTATGGTGCCAACTTTCAAATGGTTGTTAGAGCTGGGGGCGTCAGTGGAGATAAGCTCCCACTGACTCCTTTGACCTCCAGCACCTCAAAACTGGGTTTCTCTGGTCAGATGGAGCTTGTTAGCCTGGAAAGGAGGTCCATCTAGGAGAGGGGACTCTCTGATATAAAACCCCCCTTGCCTAGCAGAATTCAAATAGGCTTCAGAAGTAAACCTTGACGACAGCAGAGTTGGCGAGCCAACACAAATGGGCAGAAATGAAAAAAACTTCAACACGCAGACCAGCTGATTGTCAAATCTGTGAACGCGCTTCCTGTCATATACCACATACTGCAGCGTTAGTATTGCTATACTGACAATGTTTGGCTTTACGTATGTATGCGAGCAGTCTTTCTCACATCTAAAGAACATTGAGACCAACCTGCGATCACATTTTGGGTTTTAAACTTCTTCTTCTTTTGTTAGCTAGTCTGCAGAGCTGTTTGTATTTAAGTATTAGTTTTAAACATAATGTTTGGCTCTCACAGTATTACTTTTCAAAATATGTTGTGTCCATGGCTCTCGACCCCTGTCCTGGACCAAGCTAATATCCCAAGCTTTTACTCCCTGCTATCCCAACGCAGTTTTGTTATTTGTTTGTATTCTCCTGTCACAAATCCTCTTGTCTTTAATTATTAGTTATTTATTCAGATCAAAAGTGTTCGTATTGTTTTGTAGTGTGAAACTAGTATTGTTTGTATTATATGTTGTTTACCGAAATGAATCGTATACATGTTGTCCTGTAGAGTCTAACCAGTAATTGTTTTGTTTACGTTCTTTGTTGATATCCTATTTTATTTTTTCACATTTCATTGTTACAGTTATACACATGTCTATTGCAAATAGTTTTATTATTACAATTATTTATTACAATATTATTATTGCCTAAACATAAGTTTGCTATATTTTAAGCAACATAAGGTACTAGTATATTTGTTGCAATAATAATATTGTTGCTATATTTTGTGCGACAAAAAGGTAATTGTAAATTTGCTGAAATTTTCTGAAAGCATAAGTCTTGCTATAATTTGAGTTGATTGGTGAATACTTTCAAGTTATTTGATTGACCAATTCAATTTATGATTAAAAATAAAATAAAAATATAAAAAATTTATAGATTGTCATACTAATATAGTATCCAAATATTTTTCTTTTAGTGTAGAATTGTAAACATAAATTTCTGACATGGACGATGATGAAAAAATGTATGTTAGGGCTGAAGCCATAGCAGACAGAAAAAAATTCACTGATAGTGAAAAAAGAGACAAATTTATAGAAAGCAAAGTTAAAGAATTTAGGGATGAAGAAATGGAACTTAGGCTAGAAAGAAGAAATAAAGAAAAAGAAGATAGTGAAAATAAACTTAGGTTAGAATAAGAAGAGAGAGAGAGGAAAAACTTAGGCTAGAGGAAAATAAACTTAGATTAGAAAAAGAAGAGAAAGAAATTAAACTTAGATTAGAAAAAGAAGAGAAAGAAATTAAACTTAGATTAGAAAAAGAAGAGAAAGAAATAGAATAAGAGAAATTAAAACTTCAACATAATTACGAGATAGAAATGGCTAAAATTGCAAACCAAAAGCAGGAAAATACTGATTCAAATAGAACTACACATACAAAGAAATTTTTAAAGTCTATTGTACCAATATTTGATGAGACTCATGAACACATTGATCGCTTTCTAAAAATGTTTGAAACGCAATGTCAAATGCTAGAAATACCAGATAAGGATTGGGCTGGGCATTTGATGCAGAGTCTTAATAAAAAGAGCCGAGAGGCTATAGCACATTTATCCACTGAAGATAGTATGTCCTATAAAACCATCAAAAAGCCTCTGTTAACTTATTTTGTAAAAACACCTGACTTTTATAGGCAAAAATTTCATAGTACTATTTTAAATGACAAAACCAATCCTACTGCTTTTACTGATGATGTCAAAAGTTATTTAATAACATGGCTAGAGTTGTCTTACATAGACCTTAGTGATCCTAGTGGCATAGTTCAAATGATAGTCATTGACAAAGTTTTAGAAATGGCGTCAGTAGAATTGTTTTTTGACATTAAAGAGAAAAAAGTAAAAACAATAAAAGATTTAATTGAAATTATAACTACATTCAAAGACAGTCACCCCCAGTATTGCTCTTAGCAAAACCAAAAATGTGAATAATTTTAATTTTTTGCAACATGGGAGGGAAAGCTATTCTCCGCCACATGGCAGATTCAATAGTTGGTCGCCTAGGATGAGACAATATGGAAGTAGTAATGGTCATTTCAGAAATTCAAAATCAATTAAAATAATCAACCAAATTTGCAATTAGTAAGGCAGAAGAAAATGCAGAAAAATCTAGAAATAGAATAAATGAAAACAGATATTTGAGAAAATTTCAAAAAGGTGATAAAGTTCTTTTAAGACTTCCATGTGGAAAAGGAAATAAACTAGAGTGGTATGGACCACATGAAATAACCAAACAAATAAATGAAACCACTTATAAGGTACTAGTGAATAATACAGTAAAACACTTTCATATCAATAATCTAAGATTATACTCAGAACAAACCAATCCCATAATACAAGATGATGAAATTAAAATAATAGAAATAGACACCATAGCTGATGAAGAAAATTCTGACATAATTCACAATTGTAGTTTATTGTGCATACATAACAATGTGTTATCAACTGAAATAACAAATCTAGAACACATTCAGTTAAATTTATCAGTCGACCACTCTTAAGATCCTGAGGCTACTTTAGTCCTACTGCGGGAAATATACGGTGAGAAGCGCAACTGTGCTGAACTTATGAAGGCTCTCCACCAGGTCAGACAGGCACCTCACGAAACAGGGCCTATTCCCACCGTCTCCTCACCACTTTTCGGATCTTGACGACCAGACAAGGGAAACTTAAGGTCCTTACCACAGACAGTGTGTTTCTCAGGGACTACTTCGTCGAAAAACTTATCTTTGACCCAAATCCGTCGCCAGGTCTAGGAACGAGTGTATATCGTCCCTCAACCTGAGGGATGCGTCCCTCAACCTGAGGGATGCGTCCCTCAACCTGAGGGATGCAGCCATCAGATGGACTGAGGACGAGGGACAAGAGAACTCCGCCCTTTATGTTGCCTCTGCCTCAGCTACACCTGCTCCGCCCACAGCCCTAGATGCTGTGGAAGAGAGACTAATGAGCAAGATGGTGGCCATGATGGAGCAAATGATGGCCCAGTCAAGCCCAACCCGTCGGTAAATCATCTGCTTCAAATGCAACAAGGCTGGCCACATTGCTAGGATGTGCCCAAAAAAGCCAATCCTCGGTAGCCACGAGTCCATGCTCTGAGGGGCGGCTGTCGGAGGACTCAGATCTTTCTATGTTAGTAGGAACTTGCCCCCAGGTAGACATCAACATTCAAGGGGTACACATCAGGGCGATGGTGGACAGCGGTGCGCAGTCAGTACACTCACTGAGAGTTTTTATAATCGCCACCTTAATGGTCTGGCACTCAGGACTCGTGCCCACTTGACCCTTAAAGCGGCCAATGGACTAGCGATCCCATATGTGGGCTATTTCATTACGGACTTGCACGCCATGGGCCAGCATATCCAGAACAAGGGCTTCCTTGGTATCAAAGATCCAAGTGGATGCCCCACACCTTGCCTCCTTGGTATGAGCATTCTGCAAGAAATCAAGTCTCTGGGGCATCTATCCCTAACACTAAAAACTGAGCCAACCATTGCAAGTGACTTTAAGGTTCGAAGTGCAGAAAAGACTGCATTGCAGCCAGATCAGTAATGAACATTCGGGCGACTGGCCTTAACCCGAATTTAACGTGTGAAGTATTTGTAGAGCCCATGGACCAACCATTTAACACTGTGTCCAACAATAAAGAAATCCGTCTTGTTGTAAGGATGCAACAGTTGACATTTGTCAAGCATGTTTACTTATATCTTTTTTTGAATTAATACACAGAAATGCTATTTTATTAAAATTTAAATGTTATTTTACAATAAAATAACATTTAAAATTAAGTATTTGCTTTTTTTAAATAAAATAATAAATAATAAAAAAGTTAGTCGCGAGACGAATTCACGGCGGTCATGTTGCTTTCAACATAGCCATTTTTACAACACGCTGTCCACTAAAATCGATATTTCGATTGAAAAATGAGCTCAGAAGACATCGATTTAAGTTTTGAAGAATCATATAGTGATTCTGATGATGACTGGTTGCCAGAAGACTTTGAAACTTTGACGGATGATGAAAATAATGAGCCTTTACATCAGCTAGACAAAGATCGTGCAAAGTAAGATTTTATTTACACACTATTAGTCACACAAAATGTGTTTTTTCTTAAAAACATTTAGGCCTATTGATTATTTTGTAGTATGAAAGTTTAATTTAGGGACTTATGTGTTTATTGCAATAAAAAAAATATATATTTTAGATCATTCATTGTCTAAAAAAATACTTTCTACTACACACATCCCTTATTTACATTATCAGCTGATTGATCAGCTGTTAATGTTATTGTTTGTCAGTTGTGCCTATCCAGTATTACTACGTTTAGGTATTAGCATTTATAAGTGCTGGAAATAAATTTACATTAATTTTATTGCCCACTTTGTTTACAGGTGTTTTCTTCAAACTGATATTTTGCGATTTGATAATGCAGAAAATTTGCGACTTCACCATCATGTATGCCTTCGCGATGAAGGACAAGAAGAAGTATATGCACACAAATTGGAAGGATGTAACTATCAATGAATTGTATACTGTTTTTGCCCTGCTCATGTACATGAGCCTAGTTCAAGCACCCAGTGTAGAGTCATATTGGTGTACTAGTGTTTTATTTCATGGGTTATGGGCTAGAGCTTTCATGTCTAATTCAAGCAGATACAATGCTTTTTAAAAGTAACTGATTTTAGTACGAAAAAAAAAAAGATAAACTTAGTAAAGTTCGGTTCCTACATGAATTTATTGGAAGAAAATGTATGAAGTTTTGGCAGCCATTAGAAAATATTAGCGTAGATGAAAGAATGGTTCAGAATAAGGGGAGGTATGCATTTAGACAATTTATGAAGGACAAACCGACTAAGTGGGGGATGAAAATTTGGGTGTTAGCAGATTTGAGTAATGGGTAAACATATAATTATGAAGTTTATACTGGGAGGGTGGTAGATCAGGAAAATAAATCACTAAATGGGTTAGCTTATGATGTTGTTATGGGGTTATGCAGATCTTTGTATGGACAAGGGTATAGGCTATACATGGATAACTATTATACTTCTATTAAATTATTTCTGGCATCATTAAAGCAGAAAATTGTTGCTTGCGGAACTATTTTGTTAAATAGAAAAGACATACCTGCACATTTTAAAAACACCAAACAATTTAATAAAAATAGTCATAGGGGAATATGAGATGGATTAGAATGGGGAATTTAGGTTTAGTACAATGGAAAGATAATAAAATAGTTACAATGTTAACATCCATTCATAAAAACTTATCTGAAAGGTTTTTTTGTTCTAGAAGAGTGAAAGTGAATATAGAAAGATAGAAGTTAGACAGCCTGGGGTGGTGGGAGATTATAATGCACACATGGGGGGAGTAGATAGATCAGATCAATTAATAGGAAAGTACACAGTACTTAGAAGGACAGCTAAATATTGGAAAACATTGATGTATCATTTTTTTAGACATTGGAAGGGTAAACTCATACATATTATTTCAGGAATTTAGAAAACAGAATACAGACATCCCAGAATACAGATATGCTCAGTTAGATTTTTACAATAGAACTTATAATAGAATTAGCTGGGATAGATCCACAATCAGAAGTTCCTTTATTCATAACTAAAGCATCCATTGTTAAGGAAATAGAAACACAACATTATGTAGTGCCCATCTTAGTAGAAAAAAGGAAGAATTGTGTTCGGTGTTATCAAGTCGAAAAAGCACAGCGGCAGACCAAAGTGAAATGTCAAATTTGCAATCAACATTTCTGCTTTAATAATGTCAGAAATTGTTTATTGTTAGATTATCACACCAGTTGAAGTATAAGCTAGCTACTGAAAAATCCCAACAAGCTCTGCCTGCCATGTTTCAAGCTATGAGGGCTATGGAAGATGGAACCGCTATGAAAACATCATCTTTTCCATATGGAAGTCCAGCAAATGTAAAAGTTGCTTTAAAAGAATTGATTCCTGTCAGTTATAAACAGCATGCAGAGCAACAGCCTCCTCGCCGAGTCAGCATAGCCGACAGAATCTCAAACCAAGAAGCAATGGTCTGCACATTTCTGGCTGAGCAACAGCCTCCTCGCCCAGTCAGCATAGCTGACAGAATCTCAAACCAAGAAGCAATGGTTGCACATTTCTGGCTGAGCAACAGCCTCCTCGCCCAGTCAGCATAGCCGACAGAATCTCAAACCAAGAAGCAATGGTCCGCACATTTCTGGCTGAGCAACAGCCTCCTCGCCCAGTCAGCATAGCCGACAGAATCTCAAACCAAGAAGCAATGGTCTGCACATTTCTGGCTGAGCATTCCTTTCCTAGGAATCTTGCACAACATCTTGTTTCCTTAGCTCAAGAACTTTCAAAAGATCAAAAGCTCTTTCCCAGCTTTCTCTTGTGCGAACAGCTGTGAGCTATAAAATGCAAGAGGGAATATCAAAAGTTTTTCACAAAAGACTAGTGACAGCAATGAAATGTACTCAATTCTACTTAAATATAGATGAGTCCACTTTGAAATCAAACAAGAATCGTGTACTGAACATTCTTGTTTGTTATTTCTGTGAAAACTTGATGAAATGTGTCACACATTTGTATGCATCAATACAGATGACAGTTGTTAATGCACAAACTGTGTAAATGAGGCTGTGCTGAATAAATTAAAAACTGATGATATACCATTAATAAACTTAGTATCTGTTGTTACGAAACGTAAATTTCATTGTTAATAAACAAATACTAATCATTATCCAAATTGCCGTAAAAGCGATACAAAACATTTCTAAGCTCAAGGTCTCCCGGTTTTCCCAAATTTAATTAGAACGCTATTTTTTTAACCTTAATAAAAGACATTATCCGATCACGCACGCAACATGCCAAGGTCGCTTGACACCCGTGTAATGAGGTTATCTGGGATTTCCAAACTATTAGTCCGGACAAGATGGCGGATGATGTCAACACTCGATTACAATCGTGTATCGCATTGAATAGTAATATTTTAATATGTATTATAATGTACTCTCATGTAATCGGTGACAATATCGGATCGTAATAAAATTTACCTAAGCGACCACGCAAATTTTGTAGCTCAGTTCTTGGCGTGCAGCCGATCGAGAAGCATCTAATATTCTACGCTCTGAGACTCGTTCCTATTTGATTTGTATTATGGAAGATTCTTTATTATTCTACTATTAGCTACAATGCTATATGTTCATTGAAGATATTCATTACTAATTGGAATATGTGTATTTCTTAATTGTGTATATAATATTATTTGGATTCCTACTGGATTGATTTTGTAAATTAAACCAAATTTATCGTTGCTTTCTACACAACTTGGTTAACGTCAATATATCAAAGTTATATACATGTGTGTATGTGTAATATTTATTCAACTATATTAATAATCTACACTACAACTCAACATCAAGGTTCTTGCTGTATAATATGAGCCAAAAAAAATTATACATGAATTAAAATCAACTGAAAACTCTAAACTACGTTATGTGAATTGCCAGGGGATACTTAGAACCAGGAATACTCTAGACTACTACAAACAAATTTCAGAATGAGATAATAAGACCTTCACTAAATACAAGGACACTCACACTAACAATAACAACACTATAACTATTTTTTCATAAACTGAATGGGGGCTCTAGCCGTAATAACAATATAAATTATAATTATACTTGTGTGATATAAATGGAAGGTCTCGTCCATGATTTATTATAGTGAATAAATTGCCTTGTAATACTGTTTTGAGTGACTCTGCTGCATACAAGCGTGGAAATAAAAATGGCTTTCATGAAAAATTGAAAGCAAATGCACCAAATGTACTGGACATTGACAGTGATGCTTGTCACCATATTTACAATATTGTAAAAGATTTTAGCAGCAAGATAGACCAAGAAATCTATCTACAAAAACTGTTAGGTGATATTCACAGAGACTTCACATTTAGTGCAGACCTTCGTGATGAGCTTGGTCATACAGCAGGTTTACTAAATCTCCCTGCCTTGCTGCCAACTGAATTTATTGGACATAGGTGGCTTTCTCTTTTTGACTCATCCACAAGGTTCACAGACACCCTCTCCATGGACAAACACGTCACGAACATCTGCAGATCAGCATACAACGAACTCAGAAAAATCAGCGCCATTAGACACCTCCTCTCCTTTGACGCCACAAAAACTCTCGTCTGTTCACTCATTCTTTCAAAATTTGACTACTTTAACACTCTCCTCGCAGGCATTCCTCAGCACCACATAGACAAACTTCAGAGGGTACAGAACTCAGCATGAAGACTCATTTTTAAAGCAAAGAAACATGACCACATTCAACCACACATGCAGCAACTCCACTGGCTTCCAATATCCTCTCGCATAAAGTACAAGTCTGCCAATCTATGCTTTAATTCTTTCACTAACCCTCATTTTCCTGTCTATCTCTCTGAACTGTTGCTTCCTTACATCCCCACAAGACAACTACGCTCTTCCAATGACAATAGAACCCTCTCAATCCCAAGAACCAAAACCATCGGCGACCGTTCCTTCTTCTTCCACGCCCCCACTTTCTGGAAACAGCTCCCCTTCCACATCCGTCATTGTGAAACCTCCTCCATTTTTAAAAAGTCCCTTAAAACCCATCTGTTTAGGTCCGCCTATGACCTGTGATGCCTCGTTCCTGGTCTCGGTTTGTTTTTTATGCTTCCTTTGTATTATTACCAGTATGTGCTAATGTGTCTTTGTTTTATAGCCACTTCAATGTTGTAGCTATTGTTTTTTTAAAATATTGTAACTATCGTTTGTTGTTTTTTTGTTTGTTTTTTCACTTTTAATGTTGCACCTATTATTTTTAAAATCAATTTTTATTGCTGTAGCTATTATCTTTATAGCCATTTAATGATGTAGCAATTGTCTATTTATTTTAGTAGCTTAAATAGTTTATAATTTCAGTTAAAAATTGTAAAGCGCTTAGAGCTGTAAGGTAAGCGCTATATAAAAATGCCTCAATAAATAAATAGATATTGTTGACCAGCTGACAATATTTTATTTGCCTGGCTACCAATTAGCGAAAAGCACAAGTTTGCAAAAGTGGTAACTGACATAATGAAAAAATGTAACATTTCAACAGCCAAACGTGCACTCATATATTCAATTTTGCGCCAATTAAAAGAAAAAAGTTTGACAAACTTTGGAAAGGCCAGATAAGCAAGAATAGTTCAGAAACTGTTCCAAACAAGGCAGCAGACTCTCTTATTAAATTATGTTTTCAAGGCAGTACTGCCAATGTTTAAAGAGTTTGTCTTAATTTTTGAACAAAAGCATCCTCAGGTTCACAGGCTTTATGACAAACTGTTGGAAACTGCAGACATTTCCTGGCTTGTTACATTCGTACTGAAGTACGTCAAAGGAGAAGATTTTGACCATCAACCCAGCAAATGCAGATATTATGTTACCCACAAGACATATTTATGTAGGAGGAGAGACAGAAACTGTTTTGAAAACTTTAAATTCTGAACAAAGGAAAATTTTCATGGAGAATGTAAAGAAGGCATATTCTGGCACTTCTCTCTACATGCAGAAGAAGTTGCCTGTGAAAAATAGTTTGTTGATCAGCCTGTCTGCTCTAGACCCCATAGTTAAAGGCCACACAGCTACCTTCAGTCACCTGAAAAATCTGTGTTGCATATGCAAAATAAGTCACAGATGAGCTTGACTTAGCATTGAAACAGCACCAGCTGTCTTCAGATATCCCCCCTGCTGACCACAACACACCTTTGGATATCTGGTGGGGGAAAGTACTGCCTTTATTTACAAGCCTGTCACCACTCATTAAGACATGCCTTTTGATTTTCACAGGGCCCAGAGTGGAACAAAGCTTCAGCAATATGAATTTGATTGTGAGGTCTACATCCAACAGAAAGCTTGTTGGCACATGTGAGGCATATCAAAAAATAAAATATGTGCTCCTTGCTGAAAGCAAAACAGCAGAAGAACTCTTTGGACTAACAGACATCCTTTTTGACCCTGTTGACAGCTCAGTTATTTTTCACCTACAAACTGCACATAGCAGGTGGAAAAAAAAATTACTGGAAAGGCCAAGGATGACAAAAACAAATTACACCAGAAAGTTTCAGAAAGTTCACCATTTTTCACACTTGTTGATAAATGTGCTAGACTATCCAACAGCGAATGGCATTGTCATGCTAATCTTCTCAGATTTTTACTTCACCCCAAGTTCAGTTACTGAACAACACACTGACATTGTTGAATCCCAACAATCCCCATCTATATTAACACTTTCTGTCCGTAAGAACACCACTGGTGTCGATCGGCCGTGCCATTCTGCCGTAAGAACACCACTGGTGTTGATTTGGGTAACATTGTTTGTTTCGCTATTAAATCCAAACCAGCTTTCTAAAATTAATTTTAACTTCCTCTGACTATTTATAGATATCAGAACTCTTCTTAGCATAAGTTTAAAGTAGATTTGACGAACATTTATGCTTTTTTTTCATTGTTTATAGTGGTGACTATTGATTTGTTACGACGGTCACAAGTACACATAAGGGGGTGGGGTGGAAAAGATCAACTAAACTACTGTCAATAGGCTTTTTTTATGACATTATTAAATAGAAATGATACAAACTTATTTGATTTTATTAAAGACTGAAATTTAATACAATTTAGATTTAAATAAATAATTATATCGGTCTAAGACTACATCGAGTCTGGAGCATCAACCGGTGAAAAATATGCGCCTTCAACTAGACTAGGTCCAACTAGGACCTAATCTTTCCGATTTTTTCATGATTAATTTATTCTATACACTGTGTAGTCTTTTATATTCAAAATTTATATTTTATTCTTTGTAATTTGATATATAACATGTACCTAAAAAGTTGTACGTAAGAAGAGAACCAACAGCAGAAGCTCAGAAAAATGTATTAAATATCTTGTGTGCTCTAACTGGGCACATGAAGAGTGTATGGCTGGAGGACAGAGCTACATATGTCATAATTGTGCCTCTGATAATGAACTGTAATGTTTAATCTTTTGCTTTGAATGGTTTTATTACATTAAAATCGTGTAAAACAATCCATTTTTTTTAGGTTTTGGAATCAATATTAAATACAATACGTGTTTACGTCTTTCAGTGTATTTTTTTTTAAGTTTTTAAATTTTTATTTCACCTGTTAGACATACACAAATAATCATGACAACTTGCCCCTCAAAAGCCGACAACTTGGGTGGGGCAAGTTGTCATATCAAGGAGCCTGTTGCAATCCATTTTCGAATTAACATGGATTTATGTATTTTTAACAACACGCCCAAAAACCCGAGATAATTTACTCTTAAAGTTGAGCTTGAGAAACTTGTTTGGACAGACTTAAATCCTTTCAGTCGAGGGACAGTTTAAATGGGTATGTTAATTAACCAAGAAGTTTTGCTTGGACTGGCGATATATATAGAAGTTGAAGGCAAGTTGAAATTCTTGACCCTGGGAAACAGTCCAAGAGGGGTTAAATAACCAATGATAAATGGGCGTCTAGTAGTATACCTTTCTAGCATGGGACAAGAGGGGAGTAATAACTCAAGGTAGTTGAATACACCGTTGGAGGTCCCGCGGCCCAGAGTCAGGTGAGGTCAGACCCCACCCCTATTCTATTCCCCCCCTTTCCCCAACAGACCACTGGCAACCCAGGGTAATTGGATATGGTCCATTGTTCGCAGATGTTTCTGGCAAGCCTGAGAAACTGAAAATTTGGGAGGATAAATAGTCAGACAAGCGAGAGCTAGAGGGGAGCGCAGACCCTAGATACAGAGAGTCGAAGTAGGTCTCACATACACAGTTGACAGTTCGGAGTTACTTGATAGTGAGCATTTAAGTTAGCCGACTACACTGTACTCGATCAACTCTCATCTACCTCTATTTGTATATATTGGATGTATGTAACCTTTGATATACATATAGAAACTTCTTGTCAATAAACGTTGCAGAACTGTTGCATTTCGTCAATCCTTTTTGCTGAGATAGCTACAAATATAAATAGGTTTGAATGTCGTCTCTCTTCATATCCCAAGACAACGACCTCACAAAAGCCTGAAAAGCGTAGGCACAATCTGCACATAATCAGAGCCGCGCCATCAGCGTGTGACAGAGCCTTCCCAAAAAATGGTCCAGTTTTCTAATAAAATGATTTAAAGCTATGTAAAGAAGATTTTTAAGTAACTAGATTAATAAATTATTACATAATATAGTTTTTATAAAATTTGAGGTATCAGTTTTTTAGATATCTTAAAAAGTATAAAAAGTATGCAAACTAGCCCCGCTCTCCCCTACACTAATTTCAATGTTTTGACTATTAACACCAATTGGTTATTGTAATTTTTCCTTTCTTGTTCCTTTCAAAGTGGTTAGTCTCCCACCTTACACAGGAGGGTAATTTACTATTGAAAGACAAAATGGTCGGCTGGAAAGTTAATCAAAGTTGAAGCTGCAGAATCCCGACAAAACATTTGCCATTCAAAGATATACAATGCCAGTTTTAGAAAGTGTTTCTTTGCATGCTTAGAGAACCAAGAACCGAGAATAAGCTGGACGACTTATCAGTTATATTTTGAATGAACTGACTCAGACCTCCATTGTAAGAAAACCCTCTACAGATTCAGAGATAGCAATTGAGATGGGTGTTATATCTGATTTACAACTGGCAGAAGTTCTGTTCAATACACCACCTGAAGTTGTAGCAACTTTGTTTTAGGATGCAACTACTATTAGCGGATCTCATTATAACGAGATAAATATTTCAGTAGGTGGAAAAACTTATAGAGCAATTGCAATGGGCGGAGCATAAGTTTAGTGAAGTCATATGTAAATAGAAGCCACTTACTTGAGGAACAAATATGGCGAAGAGAAAAAGGAGACTGCGCCATTGTCCCTTGAGGATGGAAGGATGCCATATAATATATATAATATAGTAAATGCAACTGACCATAATATTACTTTTTACTTCAACTGACCTGACATCATGGTTCGTAACTATCAGAAAAAAACTAATAGAGGCACCCTTGCTAAAAGTACAATACGTAAGCAGTGAGAGCGGTCAAGTTAAATGGCAGACTATTTTTTAACTTCTCTAGTCCACCTGGCAAAGATGGGGACACAAATCCATCTGGTTGGATGAAAGAGGATACATTGTATTAATCTCTTGATCATTTTGTCAAAAATGCCAGACCTTCAAAGGAGCATCCAGTTATATTACTCCTTGATAACCATTTTTCACAACTGTTGATAAATGTGCTAGACTATCCAACAGCGAATGGCATTGTCGTGCTAATCTTCTCAGATTTTGACTTCACTCCAAGTTCAGTTACTGAACAACAATTCAAGTGGAAGCAAACTCTGACAATGTTAAATCCCAACAATTCCCATCAATGTAAAGTCTGACCTTATCTTTACAACATCTACATCATCAACATCTGATCATGTTGAATCGATTCCTGGATGCTCGGGGATTGTAACGCCAGACAAATTAAAGTCTCTACCCAAGGCATTGGAAAGAAATCCTTCAAAATGGTACGTAAGAAGAGAACCTCTGCTATTTTGACAGATTCTCCTTTTAAAATTTCAGTAAGAAATTCAGTCACAGCCTAACAAAGTAAAAAAAAAAAAAAAAGGAAATGCTATTTTTTTAAAAGTTCAAAACTCTTCACCCGCAGAATATGAAAACTATTGTATAATTTGTATGGATACTTGGGCCAACAGCAGAAGCTGAGAAAAATGTATTAAATGTCTTGTGTGTTCTCAATGGGCACATGAAGAGTGTACGACTGGAGGACAGAGCTACATTTGTCATAATTGTGACTCTGATAATAAACTGTAATGTTTAATCTTTTGCTTTGAATGGTTTTATTACATTAAAATTGTGTAAAACAATCCATTTTTAGGTTTATTATTAAAGGGTAAGTCCTGCTTTAATAGTAACTTATTTTTATATGAAAGCCTTTAAAATATCATGTTCATATATACAAGTCTTTCTTTTGAGAGTTGACGATAAATGTGATAATTTAATTAAATTACATATGCCAATAACGCAAATTGCCGACCATGGCCCGGAAACTCACGAAATGAAGTTGAGCCGGAAGTGACGCGGTAAATAGAGAAACACAACTGAAAATGGCTTCACGCAACGTTGTTGTTCCCTACATGTTCTAGCCGGAGTTACATTACGATAGTGAGGACGACGAAATGAGGAATTTCAAAACAAGTCAATATTTATAAGACCATAGAAAAAGATGAATCACGAATCAGCAATATCAACTGGTAAGTTAAAGCTACGTAATAGTACTAGCATTAGTGCTGCATTAGGCATGATCAGTTGATTAGCCATACTTGATGAAAAGGGCCCCTACACACATAATTATGACAACTTGCCCCTCAAACAAAAGCCGACAACGTGCCCCACCCATGGGGCAAGTTGTCATATCAAGGAGCCTTCCCAAAAAATGGTCCAGTTTTCTAATGAAATGATTTAAAGCTATGTAAAGAAGATTTTCAAGTAACTAGATTAATAAACTATTACATAATATTAATAGTTTTTATAAAATTTGAGGCACTAGATTTTTAGATATCTTAAAAAGTTTTCCAACTAGCCCCTCTCTCCCCTACTCTAATTTCAATGTTTTGACTATTAACACCAATTGGTTATTGTAATTTTTCCTTTCTTGTTTTTTTTCCTTTCATTTGAATCTTTCCTAAGGCTCCTTGTAACATCTAGCCTTACTAAAGAATCTTTACTAGCTATAATTTTCTCTTACAATAGTAATGCAATACTTTCATTTCTTCTGTTTTTGACATGCATTCCATATTTCCTTGTATTGATGTGTGCGAAAGTTAATGAATGTGAAATCACAATTAAAACCGTGTGTGAATGTTTCTGCATATAATCATAAATTGAGCCCGTTTTACTAATCGCAAACTGGGTCTATATTTAGCATGTTCTCAACTAATACTGTTTTAAATATAAACACCTCCTATACTGGAGACCATAGGTCAGGGAACCTTACAGTGCGCAGTGCGCCATGGCGCACTTAAGAATCAACTAGTAGCTTCGTGATATTTGATTGGCGACCGAGGAATTCCCCTACCACACAAGTAAATAATTTTATCAAGATGGTGGCATGCTTGTTGAGTTGAAATCGTTGACTGAGTTGATAAAGTGTCACAAATCTAACAATTCTACGCATTTTCCACATCTTATCTGTGTTCAAAGAGACAGCTAAAGGTTAGAAGAGGTAAGTGCAGTGAATAAATTAATATAATTTGGCCCCAGTGCTCAACAATATTAATTGATTTGGTCACACACGTGATCTCAACAATCTTTGTGAATTGTAGACATTTTACTAGGCTGAGTTCCTGGGCATTCAAGGTTGATTGTTTACAAACTTTTATACCAAAATTCTAAATGAATCAAAACTATATAGGCCTAAGCCATGCTAGTGTATAATGTCTTTTATTCGGCAACCCCTAGTGTTTATTATTTAGTACACAACCTGTGTCTGTGTTTTCCTTCTTCCTTCTATTCACTTGACACAAAGGCCAGCTTACTACTACTTACTACTACTATTGTACTTACTATACCTGAATAAACATAAATGGTCATACATTAGATGGAAGATTATGTGAATCAATGATACATATATAGGCCTAGGTCTGTCTACATTTTATGATTATTGTAGCCTACAACTCTTTAAACTCTTACTGTTACATGTGTTAACCCCCTCCCCTTTTTTTCGACCTTGTTTTCCTTATTTCCTCCCCTTCCAATTTCAACCCCATGCTTTTCTCTCCACTTCTCCCTTATAGTGACTCTACTTATGATCCATTTGTTCAAATATTACAATTTTTTTCTTTTTTTTTTATGTTGTCCTAGCTCTGCTGAGTCCAACATGAAGCCTAAGCTGAAGAAAAGCACGGCATGAACAAACTCTTACGGAAAACCGTCCAAAAAGAGAGCAGCAGAACTTCTTGAAGCTCGGAGACACCATTACCAGACCAATCTACGCAATCCTAAGGAAACACAGTCTAAGTCTACTCAACTTGACACACCAATTACCCCTCAACCATCTACAAAATGAAACAAGCCATTTCGGCAATCACGCAATACTGCAGTTCAACAGACGAGAGTCCGCAGCACAACAACTGCACTAATGGCCCAGACTCATGGTGCTTTTTTCAGTGTGCCAAATCATGGGGACTTGAGCCTGGTCCGCACAATGAGAACATCGGAACACCCTTGAACAAGGAGGTAGCCGAGCACATAAGGCCGATTTTCCAGCACATGGCTACGGATGAACTCTTGTCACGATGTAGCTTACAATCAACCCAAAACGTGAACGAAAGTGCACATTCTGTCATTTGGGCTCGCTGCCCAAAGCATTTATTTGTAAATAGAAACAGACTGTGCATATCTGTTGCGCTTGGTGTAGCTGAGTTTAATTCTGGGTCCATTGCCTCCCAGTCATACAGCAAGACGATGAACTTGCCTGTAGGACCTGCTCAAGCAAGGGATGAAACGTGACAGTTCTCGAACAATAAAAGCTCAAGCAGCTGTTACATCTAAGGCTAAAAAATACAGACAAGCCGAGGCAGATGCAAAACTTAGAGAAGAACAAAAACTAATTTAAAAATATGGAGAGTTTTATGTGTCTGGTGATGGAGACTAGACATATTTGTACTTATGACTTTTTGTCACTATACGCTTTAATGGGGGTGGGTATGAATAGTGATAAAAAATCTTCAAATGAAACATTTTATGTCTTTTTTTCATCGTATCTATTCAATAATACCTTATATAACTTAAACAAGTCATTTGTATCTTGATTCATGCTTAGTTTTGACAATTTTTGTTAAACAATAATGTTTTTGTATTTTTCTCAAAATAATATTTTTGGTTCATTTTACACATTTATCTCTATATCTCAAAAACTTGTGGATGGAATTGCTTGAAATTTTCACACAATGTTCTACAAACAATATGTTTTACATCATCTTTTCCATATAGTCTAAATACATTTTTAAGTGATTTAGTGGATCATATGTATAAGAAACGTTAATTTCCGACTCTTCGGTGCAAGCATTTATCCCAACCCCACAGAAAAGAGATTTTTCAGTTTAAACAAAAGTGGCTTTGTAATGTTCTAGATAACACCCTAAATTGCAACTGTGCCAATTGTTACGCTATTATATCTTATAGTGTTAACAAAACCATTGTAATAATATTGTCCCAAAAATGCCGACTCAGCACAAAAAAATTTTGCGTAACGTCAAAACTGTAATAAAAATGTAAATTTTATACATTGGAAACTGCAATTACATTAATATTGACCATTTTGGGCTTAAGTATAGCTACCTCCCCTTAAAAGACCCTATCACACACACCACCACAAACTGGTAGCACGAGTGGGGTGTCCTCAATTTGGTGTGTGCATAGAGAATCAGAGACAGGTACGCCAGGAAAGGAGGGAGCTGATCTGCGTTGCTTTTCCTGAAGAGAGAGCTGCCTTACCTTATCTGACCTGGCGAGATCTGTCCTACCTTGTCCGTCCCAGGGAAGAGCTGCCCTACCTTGTCCGACCCAGGAGAGACCTACCCTACCTTGTCTGACCCAGGAGAGACCTACCCTACCTTGTCCGACCCAGGAGAGATCTACCCTACCTTGTCCAACCCAGGAGAGAGCTGCCCTACCTTGTCCGTCCCAGGAGAGAGCTGCCCTAGCAACTTTTTTTTTTCTTTGTTAGCATTTGTCTGTTTGATATTTTTACTTCATTGAATTGTAGTTTTTTAGTACCATATTAAGGTTAATACATACTATTCTTAGGTTTTTAATACTTTAACTTATCTCCTTTGCTGTGATTTGTAGACTATACATTTTTTATTACATTAGTACCCTATAATCATGAGCAAAGGCAAACGCATCTAGTAACGATCTAGTAGCCAATTTAAGGCTCAATTAAATGCCCTGCAGATGGCCTGTCAGCAGACAAGGATCATCATAGAACATCCCATACGGGTGCGCCAATTTAGCGGCAGGGGCCGTAATGGGCCAACCGTTGAGGGATTTGTTAAAGAGATTAGGGACCTGTGGGAGAGAAATCCTCACTCTAAGCAGGAGAAGCTGTGGTCCCTCCTGGACAACTTAAGTGGGCCTGCATTTAATGAAGTCAACTGCCTGCCTGTACTTATAATATAAGAGATGACCCAGAAGCTATCATTGGTGAGCCTCTGAGGATCCATTCGGACCAGGGCAGGAGCGCCAAGCGCCATATAAACGATAACTTTATGATTGGAGATACGTGTGTATGTGTGTGTAAAATTCTAGGAATTGCAGATTGGTAAGAACCATTTTTGGCTGGTACTAGGTTAGATAAACTCTGAACCCCAATACCCCTCTTACAGTTTCTATTTTCTATCTGCTATATCGCTGTCCGTTCTTACTGTCTTACTCTCACCTTACCCTTGTACTATGGCTGAAGACGTACTCTTGCGTAAGCAGCTAAGAGAAGAAGCTATAGCCCCATAGGCTACAGCGAGGCAGACGTCACTAAGTACATAGTCGAGCAAGTAGCGGCCTATGAAGCAGAGAAACTTAAAGTAGAACAATTAGCTAGAGAAGATAAACTTAGAGTAGAACAATTAGCCAGAGAAGATAACCTTAGAGTAGAAGCAGAGAAACTTAGAGTAGAGCAATTAGCTAGAGAAGATAGACTTAGAGAAGAAAATAGGTTAGATGAAGAATCATGCAGGGCACACGAACTAAGATTAGCTGAATTAGCTGCAGGTATCAGGCCTCCCGACAACAATGATCATCCAGACTTCCCCTCATAGTTTAGTTCAGCCACCCCCAATAATCCCCTCCCCAGACATGCTTCTGTGTGGACTGATATACACGACACCCGCTTAGAACCATTTGACATTTATTTCGACATTTTAGCAACTGCATGGAACTAAATGAGGTCCCCCCAGAGATGCATTGTAGAATCCTTATCTCCATGCTAAGAGGAGAAGACTACGACACATACTGCAAACTGTCCCCAGAAGACAGGGAATCGTGCACGGCTCTGAAAAACGCGCTGTTGAATCGGCACCAATTACATGCATCCCATTACCAAAAGAAATTCCGGTCGTCCATCTAACGAGCCAGGAGAGACTTAATCATTATTCCAGGGCGATTACTGTGTCGGCACAAGATATCCCTACGACAACAAGCCACCACTACCCCCAATAATCCACAACCCCACACCCTCAACAGTCCCCTTTATGACACCTGTTATTGATAGTTTATCCATCAAATTTATCCCTGACCCTATGGAGGAACAGTTGTCTGTGGATGAAAAGATTTGTGCGACAAAAGCTTGACACCATTTGAAACAATACTTTCCTTTAAAATCACACAAATGGGGATACAAACTTGTATTATCTGGTGTCTCTGGGTTCTGTTACAAGTTTGAAATTTATACTTGAACCAAAAATGACCCAACCAAACGTCTCTTCCATGAACCACATATAGTATTATCTGGTAATGTTGTTGCAAGATTGACACGCCTAGTCCCAGTAAACTGTTTTTACTAGCTTAACTTTGACAATTATTACACATGTGTAAAATTTGGCTAAAAGGGGATTACATTCGTTAGTAACTGTTAAAAGAAACAGAATTCGTCTGTTGCAAAATACCACCTGAGTCTGAATGTAATATGATGGTGCAGAGAGGAAGTTTTGGAGAGTTTGTTGCAGACTCAGATGGTATAGACATCAGCAATGTCTTTTGGAGAGACAATAAAACAGTCACTCTTCTATCTTCATTTTTTGGTGCGCACTATGATATTGCCTTTCACTGAAATAATTATGGGATCAGTCAATTGATTGATTTGGCATTTATATTTAAATATTTGCATTTAGTTGCAATTGTATCATTTAATATTCAGCGTGACTTCTTACCACTTAGAATATTATACATGTCAGTGACCAGTATATCTTATGATATACCGGCATGCAAATTATCGTCTGCAAGTTAAGTAAGTTGAGAATTCCGCCATAGATAGGATGGCCTTAAATATTCAGTCTGCTAATTTTATGGCTAAGATGAGGGAGCCAATATGTCAGTTAGAAAACTGATTTGATATCTACATCATAGAAATTTAAGTTAAAGTATATTTTATATAACTACAATTCCTAAATTCTGATTCATAGAGGAATATATATATATGTGTTTGTGTTTTTGAAAATAAAGTATTGAAGTAAGTAAGAACAACATTGTTTCTTAATGATTTCCAAGTCTGATTTGTAAGATCAGCTGAATGAAGTGAATGGCAGTTGCTGGATCAGCTCTGAACAAAAATAAAAATAAAAACTGTTAAGATGCCCATAGCCTACGCTACAACAATAATAATAACATGGGCATTAACAGTTGGTGTGGATACTTCAGGTGATATTCAACGTTTTGACAGAAAGTCCAAACAGAGAATTACAATACCGTGTCTAGCAGTAATTAAGCAATATAATGAACATATGGGAGGAGTTGATCTTTTAGACAGTATAATTGGAAGAAACAAAATCAGAATGAGATCAAGAAAGTGGTATATGAGACTTTTCTACAACATTATAGATATTGCTATAATAAATTCATGGATACTCTTTAAAAAGTGTCACCCATATCAACCAGCAATGCAAATGACTGACTTTAGACTTGATTTAGCCATGACATTATCAGGGATGCCAGCAGGCATAGACAAAAAAGACTGAAAATTTTTTTCTCACCAAAAACTAATATGCAAGCTTGAACGCGCGACAATACGTATAGTGACACAAACCATAAACATTATTTTTAATTTAGCCTAACTAATTATGTAATGCAAATAGTGGTGTACTTACAAACTTTACATAAGCAGCATGTGTAAAAGAAGGGGAGGAACAGCTAATTGTTTGTCTATTTCCCTTTAAAGGGGCTAGCCGGAAATTTTCAAAAAGCCTGAAAACTGACATCCCTGCATTATGCAACATTGAAACAGCATCTGCATTCAAAAGAGGAAGGCCATCAGATTCACAGAGAAAAATGGATTCCAAGAAATGTAGCAGCACCAGTATCAACAAGAGATGTAAGAATTGACAATGTCGCGGGTGTTAAAGGCCCATTTGTGGACTCAAAATTTCTTAAACAAAAGCCCTTCCAAAAACCGCAAAAAGTCATACCCGACCCCTATGCCAATAATTCTGGAAGTAGTATATATAAAAAAATGTCGTTTTTTTTTTGGTAATAAAGGCGAAGCCAAGTTTAAACCAAGAAAGTGGGTAGTCATTAATAACCTGCCAGCGACCCAAGTTGTCTTGGTCAAAGTTAGATGCCAGGGGTATAGCATCCCGAGGTCGGGATAGGTCAGGAATGTGACAGCTTAGACCCACCCATTGTTCCCCTACTCGGGGCTAACCACTAATCGCAATAGCAGGTCTCCTTTGTCACAAGTCTCCTTTACCGGGGTGTCAGGGAAGAGGAAGTAGAGGGAGAGAAAGGGGGGGGGGGAGGTAAAGATGTTTTGAAAAAATGAGTTTTGTAAGGAGACGGACCCACACTCTTGGAGCAAGCAATCATGTTTAGGAGACAGAGCGTTTGAATTAGGAGTTATTGAATATAGCAATAGGAACAAATACCTGTACTCAGTTAGCCTACCAAACCTGATCTCGTACATATTATTGAATGTATTTTATAGACTCTATGTAACTTGTCAATAAACATTGTAAAGCTACAATATCTCATCCATTATTTGCTGTGAGATTGCAGCTTAAACTAAGTTAAACATAAATACTTCTAGACCAACTTGCCTCACGCTTAACACATGACAATCTGGGATTCTTGTCCATCATCTACCATTAAAGGGACCAGAGAAAACTTTCAACACTGGGGGCTCAAGAGTCAAGTAGCTTCGTATGCAGCAAAAACAGAAAACCTGCTTGAACTACTTGGCAAAAAGGGTTTTAAGACTGTAGAGTCATTCACCAGACAACTGCAGGGTATAGCCAGCATACCACATTATTCTAAACACTGGAGACTACACGACAGCACTAGACCACCATTTTAGCCCACAGACTACATTATTCTCCACACTGGAGACTACACCACAGCACTAGACCACCGTTCTAGGCACAGAAGACCACACCCAAGACAAAATTCTGTTACAAGGGAATAAGACCACACCACTGACCAGCAGACAAGGAACACCACAAGGAGAAGTTTACCCGACCACATGTGACACATAGGCCATCAAAGGATCATCACAACAATTCAAGTGAGCAATAGTCTATTTTAAGGCTTCTTGTTAGCCTACTACAGAAACCATTTTTCAATTGAAATTTCTAGGACGATTTATAAGTTGTTTCTCACAAACAACAAAACTAGAGAACATTGAACAATAGTAAGTTGGTAGTTAATTGCGTGAGTGAAAAGTAGCTTTACTAATTATCTGTGTGGAAATTTCCAAATATCGTCAAGAACATCAGGTAAGACTAAGTTGACCCTAACTCTTTTGTGTTTAGTTGTAAGTGTTTACTTTGCTTCTGTACGGCTTTATCAGAGGAGTGGGATTGTACTCAAAACCTGTAGTTAGAATAGTATTGTCTTTCAAAATCATCATTTATTAAGGTCGGGTGGACCTTTGTTTCAGGGCGGCGAAGTAGGATCTGGTCTTACAGACTAGGGGCTTAATTATTCAGTGGTAACGTTCGCGATGGCTAAAGTACAAGTTCTATGGGGATAGACGAGACACAAGTACTCACATTTGCAGAGGGAGAAGGGACGCTGGGGTTAGAAAATGATTGAGGCTGAAAGGGCAGACAGGATCGCTGAACGTAAAATTCAAGGGGCACAATTCACTTCAAAAGTTGATGGAGGAGATATCGCGGTTACTCTCCGTGAAACAATTAGTGACAACCCCATATTATCCCCAATGCAATGGGCTGGTCCAACGGTTTAATGGGACCTTGAAAAGCATGCTTAGGCGCAAGTGTATTGAAAAACCGCGTGAGTGGGATAGGTACCTCCCCGCCGTCTTATTTGCTTATAGGGAGGCACCACAAGAAAGTCTTGGATTCCCCACCTTTGAGTTGTTGTATGGGAGGAAAGTGAGGGGCCCGAGTGATATTCTAAGATACTTGTGGTCCAAAGAACAAGACTGCTCGAGGTCCGAATCACATGTCAATACATGATAAGAAATTGACATGCCAGTCCAACATGAAAAAAAGTTGACAAAAGCCAGCGAGTGGGCAAAAAAAATTATGATAAAAAAAAACGGCCGCGTAACTTTGTCCATGTGGACAAAGTGTTAGTCCTTTTTTCACGAAGGTCAGTGAGTTTAATCGAAAGAAATGAGAGGTTTATCAGTTACTTTGTGCTTCGTTTAATATTCCTTTGTCCAGTGTGTTGTGCGCAAGGCCCCAGCTTTTTGGGGAAAGATCAATAATTTAGGGATAACTTAAATATACTCTGATATCTGTAGTATAATGATATATTGGCATAACAGTTTTGTAAAAATATAATTTGTATTAACATTGTTTTCTATTTTTTAAAAGCCCCCGAACTAGGATAGTGGCTAGGTCATACTTCATTTTTAGGAATTCTTTTTATACTTATTTAAATTTGGTTTTTTATTAAATTAGTTCATGTAGAGTAATAGGTAGAAATTCCTCTGTAGTTTAATTTAATATAGGCTTTGATATAGGTTAGATTAGTAGATTTTTAGCAATAAGAAGTGTAAAATAATATTTAGCACAGATCAACAGAAAATAGTAAATTTTAGAATTGGTTAGAAAAAGATATTTGACTGCGGCCAAGGGAGTCCAAGAACTGGCTATAAATAGGGGTAATTAAATTACATCCGGGAGAAGCCTTTGTTTTAGAGTGGCCACCGGCTATTGTGTGACGATTTGGTAAGGAGTGTGGGATTGTTCAGATCTGATGTCCTAATCTACCTGTCTATCGTTGGTTTTTTATTTGGGGTTGTAAAATACGTTTCATTTTTATAATTGATTGCCCTGAAAAGGATTATTAAATTTTGAAAAAAAAATGCACAATTTTAGTTTACAAGAGAAGGTGGAGCGCTTTGCTGAAGAAATAAGAGGTGCCTGGAAGACTAGACAGGACCTCTCGCCGGAAGATAGATGAGACCTGGTGTGGACCAATCTGGGTGAGACAGATAAGGCGGAGCTAAGATGCTACCCCCCATAAGTGAGGTCGGACCCAGAGGAGCTGCTCCGAGTATTGATAACAGTGTATGGAGAAGCGGACTGTCTCCAATTTAATGGGGCAATTCCAAATGATTCACCAACACAGCGCCGAAACGGTGAGGTCGTATTCGCATTGCTTGCATGCCGCCTTCAATGCTCTACTAGCCTGCCAGACAACCCTCTCAGTGGCCCCTTACAAAGTTAAAAAAGCTAGGCTAGAAAAAGATATTTTAGTCTAGTTACATCGGCGGACAACCTGGCAGAAAAAGCTGAAAATTGCCACAGCCAACAAATACATTATTGAATCAAATGCTCTTCTTCGCTCTGCTCAAGATAAAGGAGATTAAAAATGTATTACATACCATAGAAGCAAAAGTTAAGGAAATCAGTGGACTTCAAAGGACTAAACAGCAAAATCCTTTGTTCTAATCTGTCTATTTTTTTAAATAAAATGTATACATTTTTTACCTGTTCTGCCCTGAAAAATGAAAACCTAATGAAAACCTGCTGAAATTTTTTTTGAGACTGGTGCAGGAACCCTGCCTTTGGCTGCACTTCAAAATATTTTAGCTGAAAGCGAACATGCGAGTGGATCCAGAAGAGACTGAGTTAGCTGAGCTTCTGCTAAAGCTCATGGACGGAGAACTTCCACAAAATGCAATGAACGAAATCCAGCATACCCACCTGTCCAATAGCAACCTCAATAATGAAGTGTTTGGAAATTGCCTAGCAAAACGGAATTACAAGGCCAAGAAGAAGAGGGCGATTCTGGCGCCCCTAAACAAAGATGTAAACATAATAAATGCAGAAATTATTAAAAGGTTGCCAAGAGAGGAAAAAGTATACTATAGCTTTGACTCGATAAAAGACCAAGCAGAAGGAGCTCTGCAATTTATTACAGAATTTTAAAATTCAATTGATATCGCTGATTTGCAAGTGGATCCAGAAGAGACTGAGTTTGCTGAGTTTCTGCTGAAGTTCTGGGATGGAAAACTTCCACAAAATGCACTGAACGAGATCAGCATACCCAGAGATAACCTGTCCAATGGCAACATATTTGGAAATTGCCTAACATCACGGAATTACGAGGCCATGATGAAAGAGAAGGTGATACTGGTGCCCCTAAACAAAGATGTAAACATTATAAATACAGAAATAATTAAAAGGTTGCCAAGATAGGAAAAAGTGTACTACAGCTTTGACTCAATAAAAGACCAAGCAGAAGGAGCTCTGCAATTTACAAAAGAATTTTAAAATTCAATTGACATTGATGATTTGCCCCCGCACGAGTTAAAATAAATACCATTACTATGCTCATGAGAAATTTGGATGCCTCAGAAGGACTTTGCAATGGAACGCGTTTTTCTATAACTGAGCTTAGCAATAATATAATAAAAGCTCAAATTATTACAGGAGAGCATTCTGGAAAAGAAGTGCACATTCCTAGAATCAACCTTGATTTCCAACAAGAGCAAACTGGGAAGCACAATGCAGCGTCATCAGTTCCTCGTAAAACCTGCATTCGCCATAACGGTACACAAGTCTCAGGGTCAAACTGTCCAATTTGTTGGAATCGACCTCATGGTGCCAGTACTTATGCACGGAATCCTATACGTGGCATTTTCAATAGTTAAACATCAAAGCATTAAAGGTTCTTCTAACCGAAACAGCCACTAAAAGTTGATACTGTGTCAGCTCACCTGATAAAACATTTCAGCATCCAAGAAGATATTTTGAGTTATTATTAGTAGTTATTTCTGAATGCAATCAAGCAAATATTATTCTTGGTATCTGTGATGATACAGAGTCAAGATCTCTTTAACTCAACCTTAGTGCTAAAACTGTATTTTAGTTTCTTATTCACTCTCAACAGGTGACCAAGTAGGGCAGGCAGAACAGTGCAGTGTTTGCTACGGAATGACAAGAAATCGGATATCTCCTCTTTGTCTTTTCTCTCTCTCACACACACGCAGTCTGTTCACCTGTCACAGCTCAATTGTTGTAAAGGGAGGCTGTGGTTAGCATCTCTGCCGGGGAAAAACACAGTCAGTCCTAGGCCAAATTTTGGAACGATAACACCATAGTGCTATGTTAGGTAGACAGTCATAGTGAAGATAGTTATTATAGAATTTCATGTTATGTTTATTCTCATGCTGTGTTTTACATTATAATATCATCGAGATTGACTTTTCCTTTTTATTTAAACACTGCACAACATAAGAACTGTATAAAAGATATTCTATGATGTGCTGTGAATAAACAGTTTATATGATTATTGTGAAAAGCTTTCTTGTCCAGTGAGTTCATTTTATTGGGTTGTATAAGTCTGAAACCATACCACTAGATACAGCCGTCGTGAAGATATAAAAGCCTTGTGTGGCCCAAGCAATACTGCCAAGTGCGAGACAAATTAAGTACCCAGATACATTTTCAAAGACACCCGCACTTGAGTGAGAAATATCATCACAGTATCAAATATTATGCATATTATGTTGAACTATCAAATATGTATAAAGTATATAATTCACTATTTGTTTAAAAAGTATTGAAATACCAGTGAATTTTCTGTTTCAAAATTCTAATTTTATATGGTAAGGAAATAAAAAAGAAGGCTTTGTCAGAAGTTCTTAAGCAGGCTGCTGAAGAATATATTTCTAAAACACAATCTTCTGAGCTTTTACACTGTCCTTCTATAACATTTACAAAAAGACATTGGTTTGGTTGTTATCTTCTGGATATCCTGAACTTAGATTACACAATAATTATGAACGCTTAAAGATAGTGCAATCAGAAAAAGTAAAATAATTCTGGAGACAAAGACTTAAAACATTTCAAAGTAAATGCTTTTACCAATACATGGCATTTTCACAAAACATTCCAAGTTAACCCTTTCCCACTTATTTTGGAATTTAACAAACAAAAAATGTTATAAAAAAAGTTGGCAATATAATTGACATTACTTGACATAAAGCACATTTCAATGGTTTCTTTTTTAAAAATGAGTGATTCAGTGCTTTATCAGATAAACATTTTGTGTAGACAATAAAACAATGTGGTGCCTATTTAAGAAAAATACTTTTTATAAAAACACTTTGCTAAGATATATAACTATTATGACACATGTAAAATACTTACTCTAAGATGAAACAGATAGTGCAGTTTTAAATTTTCTCTTGGCATAAACTCATTTCTGCATATATTATATTTACAAGTATTTTTTCAAACAAAAGGACAATTTAAGTATTTAAGTTATTTTAGAAGAGAAACATTGAGAAACATATTTTTCACATAAATGTCACATTTAAAAAAAAATTCTTTCCCAAGTCTGTACTCTTTTTAGCTTCAATGGACATTTCAAACACTTTTCTAGAATATGACTCATGATACAATTTTTAAACTAGACAAACATGTAAATTTGTAACCACAAGTCATCCTAGTCAATTCTCTATTTGGACTCTCCATCAAAAGCAAGAGTGCATGTGCAAGAACTAGAATAATTTACAAAATCTAGTCTCCAAAGATTATTCATATAATTGGAAAATCAAGGTCATTATTAAATTAATATAGTGCAGATGTTGTCTCTGAGGGTTTAGCTTTTAATAATGATTAGCAAATCTTAGCAAACTTGTGATTAAACACAAACACATACATTTTCTGTGGGACAATAAATTTTTTGTTGTTTCACATAATCCCCAGGATCTAACTCTTGACATTCAAATAGTGTTTTTGGAGAATAACACAATATGTGATGTGCGAGAACAGACCTCTATCGTAAACATGGTTTCTGTAACACCAGTCATTCTACTTCTACCTGACTTGATTATCAGCGCCATGGTTGTCAGTGTAGAAAATTGATGTGGATGGTGGTGAAGATCCATCATCTGATCCAATCTTCATACAAACATGTTTACCACAATAGGGAAGAGCAGGATAAACAGAGCTGTGAAGGTCCCAGCCATTTGTACTAGAGGAGATATGAATAAGATATTTCTTTCAATTGTTTTGTACCAACCACAAAATATTTAATGTTATCATGTCATTAGAAAACATATTTACCTTGTTAAAAAGAAAAATGCAATATACATATATATTAGTAAGCCTACTTGCTGAGCCTAATTCTACCCGATTTAGTGAGCAAGAATGTAAAACGTGGTAATGAAAACAAGAAGTACAAATATATAAGTCCACATTTCTTTTGTGTAAGCAACGTAAATCAATAAAAAAAAGTATATAATAATAGCACATTAATAAAAAAAAATAATAATAATTCTTATAAATGTTAGATAAGGTATAAAAAATTTAACAAAATAACAGTTTTAGGACAAAATATATAGGCCTACCTATTTATGCCATTCAGGAAATTAGACTTCAAGTGGTCACAGGATAAGGCCTATCTTTTGCATGTCTGCTGCAAATATAATAAAAGATTCTAGAGAAACAGCCTTTTAAAAGCTATAAATGTATTTTAATCAATACTCAGGGTATTGATTAGTTTCATTCACTGCTGTTCTTTTATAAAAAATTTTATAATAATAAATATTTTGTAAACATTTTCAAACACTAGTTTGATACCATTAGCCAAGCCTATAGGCCCACAGTAGGTTGCTAATTCTAATTATATTATATCTGATCATCTCATTATCAACCAATCTTTTTATAAGCCAATGGCGAATTGTGCAACGTAAGAAAGTAAGAAGAAGAAAAGCAGGGGCATGTTAAGAAGAAAGCAAAAAAAAAAAGGTGAATGGAGGCATGCTTACATTGGCATTTTATTTCTTTCATATCTGGATTCACATTTTTAATTTTCTGATAGGTTTATATATGCAAGACAATAATCAATATACATAATTACAGTGAGTTTGTTTATATGTTTGTGCTCTATAGGCCCCTAAGCCGTTTGACTAATCGGGTCAAAAGTTAAATGTATAAATTGGAAACATCCTCCAAAAGAAATTTTTTATTACATAAACAACATTGCGTAATTCGTTAATTTATTTTTAAAAATAAACTTAGATCTATTGATACTCACTGTAGGCCTATGTTAAAATTCTAAACTGAGTGCCATTTCAGAATGATCTCCCCTTCATTTACGTTCATTTACTATGCTGAACACAAGGCCTTCCCAATAATTCCCCTTGCATACAGTTGCTTATTAACGCTGCATACACACCAGCAATTTGGCTTGGAAAGTTTTAATGTTGTACTTTTTAAAAAAACTAGCTTGTGACATAATGTCTATCAATTCATTTTTTTTATTTAATGGTAGATGTTTGCTTTTTATTATATTTATTAATTTTAAGTAATAGTAATAGTAACCAAATGTTTTAATTATTTCATGGATTCACGTTGCTATGAAATTAAACAATAAAAAAGAACCAAAACTAAATAGCGAAAGAAACTTTCTCTCTGCATTTTTTATTGACATTTTTTCTTTCTCTCTTAACAAAACACTTTGTAGTCATTTGTTTCTCCGTTATTTTAATTGGTAATTAAGGAAAATTTGTAGTGTTTTTTTTAAAATCCATAATTAATGTTTGTATTTACTGGTGTATCTCCTATTAGTTTTATATTCATATAGGTGAATAAAATATATAAGTAATTATGTCTAGGCCTGTCAAAATTCTGAAATTCCAATAGTATGACAATTCTTTTTAACTTTTAACATTCAAAAATACACAGATACAAGTACCAGATTTAGATACTCTTGAGATACCTTTGTGTTTTGAATTTTCAGAAAATTGCCTACTGCACACCTTCAATGCCTCCCGAGGTAGTGACCTCACCATCTTTCCTTTTCCAAGCATCCTGCCCATGGGAAAAATGAAAATGGCTGGTAGGCTATTTCTATTTTATACCATACTGTTCAGTTCAACCTGGAAAACCTACTACCATTGCCATCAACACATCTGCCCATGAGTCACCCATGATTGAGACACTACTGATTTTATCTTAATAAAAATATATACATTAGGCCTACATTACAGGACCGTCTGCTTGGAATCACCTCCCACTACAGCTTCGCCAGAGCCCTAGCTATGACACCTTCAGGAGCCGGCTGAAGACTCACCTATTTCGTCAGCAGAATTAGCGTATTACTACATATTTCGTTGTCTGTCTGTATTCTGTCGTCTGCGCATAGAACTGTCCTTCTATAAACAGGATTATCCGTACTTTGAGTCTAGTCTATTACTATTAGACACTAGTGCATTAAATGATGTTAAAAAGTTACTCACAGTTACTGGTTTTCCTGTTTTGTTAGGCAACCCATTCATTCCATGCCAGGATGCTACTCTGGAAGAAAGAGTACATATATATATAAATATATTTAATGAATAACAATGCATTTGTTCTGGCAAAAAGGATAAGTCAGGATAAGGAAAAAACAACCTTGCAGCTAGCTCTTTTCTGAATAGGCCTAATTAATTAGGCAATTGAGAATTACTGAATTAGGTCAATTAGGCGATGATAAATTTCTTGAATAATCATAATAATGTTAAATTAAAGTTAAAGACACAATAATCTTCTTTATAGAAGGAGCGTCTGTAATGTATAAGATAAGATAAAGATTATCATTAGATCTATAAATAGGCTAATGAATAAAAATTAATCTTGCATTGCCAGAGTCAGACTTAGAGCCATACATTATGATACATGATACACATAGTATACTCATACTAGTAATTACTGCAGTCTAAGTCATACTCTGCCTCTCAGCTTCTGGATTATAATAGCCTACTGAATTCTGAATACGTCATTCATACTCATACACTCTAGCATGTCCAAAGCCCCCTGTCAAAAGCGTGGAATTTTACTGTAAGACTGCAGTGGTTGACTTTAGCAGGCCGTTGCATTTAATGTAATGCATATTTGTTATGTCTGAGAGAATGAAAGTTTAAAATATAAGTATGGACAAAAAGACAGTTTTTATGTTGTTTTTGTGTCAAAAATGTGAGTATTTTGCGAACAATAATGGATAAACCCGACCAAAACACCTTTCGACTGGCGTGACACAAAGTGGCACTGTAATATATAGGGCCACAAATGTAGGGTTTCGCATTATACTCGCTCTCTTCAAATGTGAATACCAAAGTCATTTTTCATTGGATGAAGACCAAATTTTGGGAGCAATCAGAGGACATCTTACTAGGCAGTTTAGTATGTGTATATTTCCCATAAAGTTCTACCAAAGCAGAGAAAAATGGCTTTAAGTTTGTGTCATATTTTCTGTTTAAATTCTAAGTTATTGAGAGCCAACATTTCCTAACTATACATATATCGTTAGAATCTGTATTCTTTCCGCTCTTTATTGATATAATTTTTATGTTAGGATGTTGTTATCTCGCTTTGGTATTAAGCAAAGAAGTTGGGTACCCTAATTGAAATGACGCCCAGTCTTTGCATCTAATATAGCCTTGTTATTTATATATATGAAAATCATAATTTCATGAGGCAATGTCTGTCCAAATAATAAGTGCAGGACATTCTCAACAGAGTGATGCAAAAATTATGAAAATCGTACAGAAAATTTATGAAAGTTATGGCAATTTTTAATATTGGCCAATCGACTTGTAATTTATTTTGTATAAAATATGCACATTTTATGCAAATTAGGCAATTTTTACATGCTGTATGGAGTTTTTGAGCACACCATTGCCGCCATTGGATTTGGCATGTCTTTTTCTTTCAGGATACCAAATTTTATCAGTTTTTAATAACAAATGATGATGATAAGAAAAAAAAACTTGCTTATTTTTGTTCAATTGAACTTCAATGAACGGTGCCATAAAATTATTGTTGTTCTGAGCCAAAAATGTTCTAAAATTTAGTAAAATAAAAAATTGTCAAAATGTACGGTCTTTAATTACACATAACTCGCTTATAAGGCTTATTATTTGTCCGATTTTTAAAAATCAAAGTGTTCTGTGATCAGCTTTCTGAGATCTATACAGAAAACACAATAATTTAAGTTGAATTTAATAAACAAAAAAGCATGTGGACATGATATACACTCATCAATCATATTCATTGTAACTCATACAGTCATACATTTACATAGTTACATAGTTAGTGACACAGACTACACTACAGAGTCACAGACTCAGACAGTCACTAGGTATGTGAAAATCCGACTTTTTATTTATTTTTTTTGGCCCGAAAAGCTGTTCCGGGTATTTTTAACTTCTGCTATATGGTGGGCATGTGTATAATGCAAATGTAAATTTAATTAACAACATTTTACATTGAACTGAATTGTTTAAGAAACATTACTAATTTTAGCAACGTTGTTTGTGTTATTTGTTTAATTTGTTCGTTTTTTCAATGTTATTTTTTTGTATTGAAAATTGTGTTACATTTCAAACTTAAAATAAATATTGAAGATATTCGTTTTTCTCGTTTAAACCTCTTCTTTTCGATTTTAAAACATCTTTCCTCCCTATCTGCCAAATTTCATCAAAATCATCAATGAATCACATATTCAATTTTGAGTATCAAAAATGTAAACAACTATCGGCATCTTAGCTCATTCACGCCATATTTAGCCTAATTTAGGTCACTTAGGGGGAGGAGGCACGTGACCATTTTCCAAATACGGTATTGGTTAAATCTGACAACTAGCTCACTGATATTCGCAATTTTATAAAACCAATTATTTTTTTAAAATAACAATGAAGTATCATTTTTGTTATTATTATGTCCTATATAGGCCTAATTGTAAATCTGACGATCTTAGGGACAGTAATTAAGTTACTTAATTGAAATATCACATAAAATATGTCTTTACTTATTAGTTAAGGCTTAGGGCAGCTTAAATTTCTAGACTAGAATAAATTGAGACAGATCTCCAATACCAAGTTTAAAGCTATTATAATGTGTAGCCTACGTGTAAGCACTACTGTGTGCGTGTTTTTTCTATCCAACCTTGACTGCTAGTGACGGTCTGTTTCAGTTAGTATGGACGATCTTATAGGGAAAGTGATACGGTAGAAGCTGGGGGAGAGGGGATGAAGGGAGCTGGGCATAGGGTATAGGCCTATTTTTCTACTTCTACACGGACATGTACATAGCCTACGTAATATTGGGGGTTAGGGTTGAGGGAGTGGGGGAGGGGGGGGGGTCTACAGCAATGGACTATCATCAGTAAAAAGCAGGATTATTTCTTCATTGACTTGTAATAGTTTAAGGGGAATGGAGGCTGAGGGAGGGGGGGGGGGATACAGACGGGGGACTATCTCATCGGTAAAAACGGGAAAGGAGGGGGGGGGGCATCATTTTTTTAATTTGTTGTCAAGCAGGAGAAAGAGATGATGGGAAGGGGGAGATGGGGCTCACTTTTTTTTTCTTCACCAACCAATTTGTAGGCCTACTGTACTATTTTAAGGGGATGGTGACACATTGTGGTTGGGAGAAAATAGGCAATATCAGTAAAAGTAGAAGGATGAAAAAGAAAATTTAGTGTGTGTGTGGGGGGGGGGGGGGGGGGGAAGAGGGGGATCAACTCATTTATTTGTTCACAGACTCTAATATAATCTTTATGGGGATAAGGTGCTACAATAAGAAATATCAGTAAAATATTTAATTATATATCTTATGGCCTTATAATGTCTAAAAAGTGCCCTTTTATTTGTTTTAATTTGGTAAAGAAATAAAATGTAGACAGTTTTGACTGTTTGATATAATATTTAGGCTACTTACCTTATAATATCCCATTTCATCTTGTTTGAAAATAATTCATTAAAACACATTTGTACATTTAACAAGTAAAAGGGGGAAAAAGGAAGGTAGTTAAAAAGTATTCAAATTTTGACTGTTTGACTCGAGATCTTTCAGTGAACAATGTAGCCTACATATAAAATATCTAATTTCATCAAATCTCATGTTATAAAAAAAAATAAGAAGACAGGTAAAGGTGATTCATGTATACAGGTATGGCCCTTAATTTGATACCTGTATTGTGCAATAAGGGTAGTTATAAAAAATTGACAAAAATATGTCTCTTTGAGTAAATTATGTACTCGTCTGGAAATGTCCAATTTTATCCAAGCATGTTATAAAATGTTTGTAATAAGCATTTGAACATTGGTTTATCTATAAATGTATGTCCCTTAGTATGGAATTTAATTTGATACCCGTATTGTGCAATTATGTAAAAAATTGACCAAAGTTATGGCTGTTTTAGTGAATTATGTACTCGGGCCGACTCGGCTTGAAATGTCCAATTTTATCCAAATGTCATGTTATCAAATGTTTGTAATAAGCATTTGAACACTGATTTATCTATAAATGTATGGCCCTTGGTATGGCATTTAATTTGATACCTCTATTGTGCAATTATGTAAAAAATTGACAAAGTTTAGGCTGTTTTAGATTTTAGTGAATTATGTACTCGGCTTGAAATGTCAAATTTTATCCAAATGTCATGTTATAAAAAGTTTGTAATAAGCATTTGTACACTGATTTATCTATAAATGTTTGGCCCTTGGTATGGCCTTTAAATTGATACCTATTTCTTTTAAGTTGGTACACAAATAAAAAAGTTATGACTGTTTGAGTACAAAATTACTAGTAAGTGAGCTTCAGTTTTCCTTCTTTGTCTTTGTTACTAAAATTTCGTCACTAAAAAATTCATAACTTTTTTATTTCTGAACCGATTTTTATAAATGATATACCATTGGAATCCTCCCCCCAAGCCCTTTTCAGTGATATATGACAAGTTATTATACAGTCATTTTGAAATTTTCTTGTCACATACCTACAGTCACAGTTCAGACAGAATCAGAAACGAATAATTTGTAAACTTTTAAAATAAATGATTGTAAATAGTTAAATAGAGGCCTACCTAAACATAATCATTTTGATTTAATGTATACATGTCCACTTCTCTTCTGAGTAAGTAGATTGGGAGTTAGATCAGTGGTTAGACCGCAATTTGTGCATTTATTCGGATATCGGTTACCCACGTTTCGTTTTGTGCGCCTACTTTTGCTAGAACACACGCATACTGAACTATATAAACATGTTACTGCCCGGTGTTAGCTAAAGTGCCCGCCCTGTATTTAAAGCTCAGTTTCATTCACTAATTTCATTTTGTCTAGAGTTGGCAACATAAAGCAAAAAGTAATGAAAAGTGTAGGCTACATTCCGTGTATACTGTTTTTTAACAACACAATCACAATGAAAATGATATTAAATTGTACCAATGCAAGACACTTTTAATGTGAGCTCTAATTCTAATAAATAAATTATTTATGTTCAGTTTTATAGCTTAAATAGACAAAATACATTTCATTATGGCTATTTACACCTATTTATAGGCCTAATTAGTAATTAGTAGGCTTTAATTTTAAACTTTAATAAAAATATAAATAGATCTATCTAGTCTAGATCTATTCTAGACATCTAGACCTAGTTTAAAATAGGGTGTCAATCTCAATCGTCCAACTCAAGAAAATTGACCAGGACCATTCAAATTCAACCCATTGTGTTTCCATTGTCAATTATTGTCAACAATGGTCATAAGTCATAGGCATAAGTGCATAATAAGCCTAGGCCTAGTCTACTGTCTAGTGAATTCAATTGTCAATAGGCCTAAGCCTAACTAAAGTGTCTAAAGACTAAGCCTATAGTGATGCCTATAGACAGAAATATAGGCTAGGCCTATACAAATTGTCACAAATTAGTCCACAAACTGGGGGTATATTATTATTATTAGAACATTGGAACCAGTTATTTCAATCTAACTTAACTAACTATGACCACACTCTACACTGACACTTTACAGTTTGCACGTTTTATTTCAATCTAACTATGACTATGATGACTCCCCCTTTAGTAGGCCTACTTTAGAAGTTTAGAAGTTTAGTCTAAAAATTAAGAATAAAATGCATACAATTATTATAATTCGGCCTATAAATAAAATAAATTAATTATAATGAATGAGAATGGATGGCTAATATTAAATATTATTTAATAAGCCTACTAGTCACTAGTAATACAAACTTATTTATTAGGCTATAATATATAGTCTAGGCTATATTTGAATTTTTTTGGCCTATAATTACTATAATCAGTATAATTATTATATTACTTATCAACTTATTATTATTATTAGATCTAACTATCATAACTATAATATATGCTTTTATTCTGAATACTTAACCTGTAGTACTTCACTACTTGTTAAGTTGTTAGGCCTATTCCTATATCCTATATATATAATATATTTAGGTACTTATTTATATAATTTTATAGGCCCAACTTATATTATAAGCCTACTTATATTATAAGCCTACTTATATTATAAGCCTACTTATATTTGTTATAATTTATAATATAACTTACTTATACTTATGCTTTTACAGTTTACATTGACATTGTCAGATATTGTGACTGGCTTGTAGTCTTTTGTGAATATGATTATAATCTATCATATCATTTTAATCTATTATAACATAAAATATATAGTGGGTCATGTCACCATGTGTGTGGTTTCTGATCCCCATTGGTTGATTTAAAGACACATGTGACTCATATATGACCTTATTGTCTCATATTTTACTTTTATTTTGCAATCTTCCCTAGCTGAGTGGTTAGAGTATCCAACTACCATTATAAAGGCGATCTGGGTTCGATTCCCCTCTGATACTTTTAAAATTATTCTACTTAAAAAAAAATTCCATCAATATTTTGTTTGCCTATGGATGCCGGCAACGCTGGGCAAATAACAAAAAAAAGTAACATATTGATCCATAAGTGCAAATATAGCATTTTGTTAAATAAAAAGGCCAAAAAATATCTAGGTTTATAGCTAGCCCTAATAAGTCTACCTATCTTGACACAACCTATTCTATATAATAGTAAAATTTCACGAATTATTTTATGAACATTTTCTTCATTTAAATATTATTTTATTTTATTTCAGATACCAAACAAACAAGATAGAATATTGTTTTCTATTGATAGCTGTTAGTTTTATTTTTTAAGTGGCGCTAATCTGAAAGCCACTTGTCATACGATATCCTTGCCGCATGCACACACAAAAATGAGCCTGAAAAATCTTGTCTACGGAAGCATGCTGGCATGCATGCTGTTCCTGAGCAGTTCATTGGGTACCATTGTCATGGTGACTCCCACTTTGCCTGTGATATTTCTCAGCCCAAGTTTAAGTCGCAGAATGATGGATTTTCTAATCAAGCTATGGTTTCTGCTCTGTGTGGTAGGTCTAATTGTTATAAAAACCACTGTAGACTCTACAAGGGCTCACAGCCGTAGATATTTATGTCAGAAAGTAATTTTCATTTAGACTAACAGAGGAGAAAATCTTTTTGTTGTTTTTTTGTATAAGGCAACCCCCAATTTTGATGTCATATATATAATATCAACCGACCAATTTTCAATTTTTTTGTAATAATAAGTCTCCATCTAATTAATGTTTTCACGTTTCTTAGTATAACCATGGCTGTGGTATTATTGTAGAGCACAGGATTGCCAATATGAAGCTATGGGTCCAGTTCAGTCAGTTTATTTTTAGGTAGGATCTGTTCGGGACTAAATCCTGGAGTTCTCACCTTTCTTTGGTGGGCACTTATAAGCAAAACAGAAGTGTGTTTTGTGTTAACCACACAGTGCCATTTGAAACCTATGGCTACAGAAACATTTAATATTTGATAAGATGCCCCAAAACATTTTAATCGTTGGAGGGCTAGAATTTAAAGTATCATTAATGAAACCTGATAGAATTAGATTAAACATTTTGAAAATGTTTTGTCCTACCTTTCTAATTATTATTTAAGTAACGTGTGTGTGTAATTTATTACTAAATTTATACATAAAAGTAAAAATGTCTTATTTTTGATATGTTTTAGGCCATGTATGAACTGCTTATGGGTGTCAAGATAAAAATTCATGGCCAGCCAGCTCCTTTGGGCACAAGCTCTCTTATTTTGTCCAACCACAGGACAAGATTAGACTGGCTCTTCCTCATGTCTTATTTGTGTCGATTCAGCACTATAAGTGAATACAGAATTTCTTTGAAAGCATCGCTAAAAAAGTTTCCTGGCGCAGGTATAACATTTTTGTCCATATTCAAGTGTTTAACTATATGTCAGCAACATTGATACTGCTATATCAAAGCTATAAAATAACTGGCTAAAGGTCATCTGGTTTTACCGGCCAGGTCACTGGAAAATTGTGAAAAAAAATACTAGTATCTTCTTAAAGCTATTTTGCTTGTGTGGAATTACTGATCTTTCATCGAGCGCATTCCCAGGTGGCAGATAGGGGTAATCCCACCAGATATGGTGCAGAGAAATCCAATACCTGGGGGGGGGGGGGGAGGGGAATCAGTACTTGCTGCCCTGCAGGAAGAAGCAATATCCACAAAGGATAGGGCACATAACCAGAAAACAAACGCAGTTATTGAGAGATGAGAAGGGAGCTCTCCCCAAATGTTTATGCACTGGACTAGCAACCTGCCAAATGAACAATTTAGAAAGAGTAAAACATAAATCCAAAGTTCACACCATTTAATGGGCTTATTTGTAATGCATGTGCACATGCTCGGCAAGTGTCGTGTGTTTGCACACACTCAGGGCTCATTAGGAACACTCCTCACCAGTATATGTGGCCAAATGTGCATTAAATGAAAAAAAAATGTTTTTCTCAGGTTGGGCAATGCAGTGTGCAGGATTCTTGTTCCTGAACAGAAAGTGGGAAGAAGATAAAGATCACATTTCAAGAGGCTTACATTACTTTTCACAAGTCCATTCCAAACCTCAGGTAATCATTGAAGCTGGCTTTACCATCCACATTTACATACACTTACTGTTTTTTAATACAACCTTTGTTGACTAATATACTTTTGGGCCTTGAGTGTTTCAAGTATGGCTATTTTTTGTTATGACTTAGAAGTCAATATCTAATAAATGTTTTAAAAAATTATAGATCTAGAACATTAGAACATGCAATAAAATTTTTAGACATTTTTTGTTTTAAAAAGTCGCAGATGAAATTTGCAAAAGCAAATCAAAGTTAAATTTTTTTTTCATCTGTTACAAAGGATGGATATTGTAGATTTAAATTGAGTTGGTCTCGAAATGGCTTACAGTTTTTCTTTTTTCTTCTTTCAGTTTCTGCTTTTTCCTGAGGGAACAGACATGTGCCCGAATGCAATCAAGAGAAGCAATGCTTATGCAGAGAAAGAGAATTTGGTAAAATATGAATACGTCCTGCACCCACGCACAACTGGGTTTATCCATTTTATCAAGGAAATGAAGAAAGGTAATGGTCTTGTTTGTCTTTTCCAGTGCAAGAGCTCTAAAACTAAAATAAAAGGCCTGTAATATTATCCATGGCCAAATGTTCTTTTTTTTAAATTTCTACAATGTTGACTATCATTTGCTTTCTTTCTTTATTTATTTCTTTCATAAAAATTTTTTTTTATTTACTATTAGTTCATCAAAGTTCTTGCACTACTGCTTTATCTCATCAACACTTGCAGGTGGCATTATAGACTCAGTGCTTGATGTGACGGTCGCCTACCCGAAGAAGATCATTCAGAGCGAACTGCAGACCTTAAAGGGGGAATTCCCTGAAGAGATTCACTTCTACGTGGAGAACTACCCCATAGAGACCCTGCCAGACTCGGACAAGGAGCTCGCTGAGTGGCTCATCCAACTCTGGAGGCAGAAAGAGGCAAGGCTGAAAAAATTTTACGAGGAGAAAAAATTCTCCCAGGCTGCAGCGAGTCAGTCAGAGGACGGTGGCGTGTCGACAGACTGGGCCATGAAAAGGTCCCTCTTTGGCGTTGTGATATTCTGGGTGGTGTTTATATTGGGTGTTTTCGTGTGCCTGGCCCTGTCTCCTGCTTTCCGCGTGTTTTGCCTCATCAGCAGTGCTGCCTACGTACTTATAGGCATACGCCATGGTGGGGTTGATAATGTCATATACACCGCTGTTAGCAGGCATAACAAATAAAGACATTATTGGGTCCCACGGAAGGTGATGGGAAAATCCTAGACCAAAGTATTGGAGTTTTTTTAATAGTGGTATTATTGAATAAGAGTTATTGTATTTAAAAGAAACAGACTTCACTAATTTAGTGTCGTCTCATCAAGCAGGGTTCGTACAGCTCCTGGAAACTCCTTGAAACTCCTGGAAAACAAAAAGTTGTGTTCCAGGACCTTAAAACTCCTGGAAAAACTGCATTTAGTCCTGGGAAAATACTAAAAACTCCTTATTTTTCGAAGGAGATTAATTATTAATAAAAAAGTTGTAATCACTGCTCTTAGATTGTACTTTGACTTTCCAGAAAGCCCTATTGTAGTTAACCCTCTTTGCCACTTTTTATTTCCGCGCGCAAACGTTGATGACACCAGTGATGCCACTCCATAGTTCTTTTTTTTACTAGATCTTGTTTTTTTCTCTATCCAAACTTGGGATGTAGGCTATATAAGTCCCCATAATGTCGTAGGCTATATAAGTCCCCATAATGTCGTAAAACAAAAAAAAAAGCTGTGTAGCGAGATGTCTGTTTTTTTTTCCACTCCTGGAAAACTCCTAGAATTTTGAGGCAATTTTTCTGTACGAACTCTGTCAAGAAGTGGATTTATTGTTTTATTACCATTATAGGCTGAAGTGTTTATTTCTTTTCTTTATTTATTGAACAGCATTTTGAATTCTGAAGCATTTACTCTTGACTGCTGCTTCCTAATATACGCCTAGTTAAGAAAATAAAATGTGTTAACTATAACAGAGATTTCCCAACCTGCGTGAAATCAGCCGAATGTTTTGTAAGACCAATGTTATGAAGAGAAAAAAGCAACAATGATCTCCTTACCGTGATAACTAGGGTTTAACCAGATTTTTTTTTAATGTCGAGGAATGTAGAGTGACCTTGTTTTGTTAATCCTATTATCTAAACTCATGTAACCTTTGACACCTAGAATTTTATATTGTGATAAATATGTCTCTTTTTTTCTTCTGTGAAGTTTTTTAACTGAGGCCAGTTTTAATGTCTTTCATGGACAGTGAAATACAAATGTATAAGAAAGATATTATTAATTAGCTAAGACTAAGGGTGGGGGTAAGTTAAGGGAGATAATTTTTTCTATTCGTGTTGGATAAAAATAGCATTACACTGTTTTACTTTATTACAATTGTTATACTGTTTTTTTTGTGTGTGTGCATGTGTTCCTCTATTTCAAAAACTCGTTCATTCTGTTTCATACATGATTCTTTTTTTTTCTTCAGTATGATAGCCTTGATCCTAAGCATTATTAACGAAGGATCTGTGGAATGAAATTGTTTCCTGCTTACAACCTTCTTATTTCAGTTTAAGTTCATATACATATATATTGCTGTTTTATTTGTAAGGTTCATTTATTTTAACAGTTATAAAAATATATTTTGATCTCTTCATTTATTGTTTAATTCCAGCATTTTATTTTCCTGTTCTTGTTTTGTTTTTTTTTTAAATATGTAAAAAAAATAAAATTATATCCATGATTAAATAAGACACAATTTAAAATCTGGATACTCTGAAGTCTAGTCCTTATTTGGCCTTTTAAATATTTGTATACTTTCAGGTATTATTTGTTGATTGTTTTACCTGTCCATTACTCCCCCCCCCCCCCCCCTTGTTTCTTTACCCTGATTATTGGAAGCATTAATTTATTTCCTATTGGCAGGGTCTGATTTATTTCCGCTGATGAGTTTTTAAAAATTGAAATATGTTTATTTTCATCATCAGTGTTACATTTGTTAGATGTTATTTTAACGCTGCATGAAGTATTCATTGAATTTTCACTGTGACCTATCATTGCGTTAATAGGTAAACATTTGAATGCTTAGGTTATCTTTTTTTTGTTCCTACTAAATAAACAAACATGTTCTAGGCTGTATCAGACTGACAAGGCTGCGGTCATTATTGTCTTGTTGAATTACATTTATTAAAAGAAAGAATGAAACAGTGCAGGCTGTATCTGAGATAATATATTAATTTACCTCTTTACACCAATGTTTTAAACCTAGCAAAGTTTGATACACTTTATAAATTTGATTTGTTAAAAATAAATAAAGTTGGCTGTTTGTTCTCTGCACTTTGGTTTGGGTTTTTTGCATATCAAACATGGATAATGTGTTGGACAAAATGAGCTCAGTTGGCAGTTTGCAATAATCTTGCTAAAATGATATTTTGTTTAATCTGTTTAGAAATCCTCGTGGAATTTTTTTTGTTAGGTCACATATACAAGAAAATGATACTGTAGAAAAAAATGTTTATTTGTAGCGTAGTATAAAAAAAAGTCCTATCCTATTTTTTATTAAAGTTATTATTAACCCATTGATGCCTGAATTTTTTTCTGTCACATACAAAAATAAATGTGTTTGCAATAGTAAACTTTAACTAGATGCGCTTGATTTTGTGTGACCAATATTTTCCATGCTGCCCGAAAGAATATATCGGCAACATATTAACTAGCATTGGTGGAATATATATACATCAAACTAGCTTGAATTGGCTTGATATCTTTTTGCTACACAGGTTCTTAAGGGGTTAAGTGCTGGGTAAATTAAATATCTATGGTCCGCAAATGATAATTCCTATTTGCTTTTCTAAAATTTGTATTGTTGTTTGGGTTGAAAAATGATGTATCATTGTTTGATAATGATTTCCTTTACTTACATATGCCTGTCAATTGACTCTTTTTTTTATGAATTTGTTATTTTATTATTTGGAATTTTGTAATTTTGTTTTTTTAAATATGATTTGTAATCACTGATGTATAAAAAGAATGGATAGCGCCTCCATATTAAATGTGTATGCGCAAATTGAAGCCCCCCAAAAATTCCCCTTTCCCACTATTCACTTATCTACATAAGCAAGTTACAGGAATAAACCACTTATGATGAGAACAAATCCATACGATAAAAAGGAAGTCTAAATCACTTGAAATGTATTTACAGGTCAGCGTTTAGTAAATATAATTTCATGGATTACTGAAAGTCAAGTGAAAGCCTATTATTTTGACTTCAAAAATGTCACTTCCGCTCCTAATCCATTCTTTTTATAGATCAGTATTTGTAATTGTTGAACACTAAAGGACCAGAACAATATTGATTAGAGAGTATAGTCAGGATCACCATTATATTACAGCATCAGTTTGTTCCAATTGTTATAATAAAATGTCCATATCATATGTTTGAATCACAGATATTTGTTATTAGAATTTTAAAAATAAATTCTTTTTATTATTTACCCTTTTTTAGTGTTAAAGTAGATGAATGTATGACATTCCTTGTCACATTATATACAAGTCTTTATCTAACTTGCAGCCTGCAGATGAATAAAACAAAAAGACATGTTATTTAACTGATGGACAGATATTTTATGTGTGATAAGCTACATATCAATTATAAGTATCAAGCAATGCTTACTTTTGTTGAACTAGCTTTCCATATGAATAGGCATTTTTAAAATTAAAAATTTCTACCTGGGATTTTTGTACTTGTAGCTGCTTTGAGGTTCCAACATGTCAACCAAGAGCATTTGAATTACAAAATCTCTTCGAACTGTTAGCTTTTCTGGAAATAATTTCTTACAGACTGCTGAAGATTGCCTCCCATTTCAGTTCCAGGAAACTTGTCAGTTGGCCATGTTTAGAATTTACTAGGAATACCTTGTGTCTAGTCAATGAAATGTTGGTCAATGTTCTTGATTTTGATTTGAGCTTCTATTTTAATGAACAAACTAAATCTTGATTGTTATAAAACTGTACTTGTTAATGATTTAATTATCATTGAAAATTATGTTCAGTTATAGAGTAGGATACCAGGATTGTGATTCATTTATTTGTTTGATTGATTGTTTGATTTCTACAAGTTGAAGCAATAAATGTGATTTATTATATTATGACTTATCACAGGTGTCATACTAAACTAATCACCAAAATATATCTATCAGATATATACAAATACAAATACATTGTCAACTCTGCATATTTTAGTTTGATAGTATAAATGTACATTAATTATTAAAAGATAAAATATCACTAAATACTTCTTTTTTATAAATTAATAGTCTTTAAAATATTTCATAAACTTTTTTACCAAAGTGTTGTTATTATTTATTAACTTTGTCTTAATTGTGTAAAGAAATAATAACTCCAAATGTAATGTTTGGTAAAGCCATTTTTGTGCTTACATTAAAAATGCATATGTAATGATAATTTCAAATATTATAATCCAATATGCGAAGAAATTGTTAGACGTTTTTTTCATAGCCAGATGTCAGAACGTATAACTAGGCCCATTTGCCAGTTTTGAATGAATGGTTATTCAAAATGTGAATTTGAGTGATATCATACATTTTTTAAACTGCTAGTAAGCGAAACAAAATGTATAGAAAAAAAAAATTTTGTTGCAGAAATCCTTTTTATGTATCCTGTTGGACCAAATTGATCCAATGGGCCGGTGAATCAGCATTCACCAGTTTCTGTGGCCTCGGCACTCTAGGTGATTGTGTGGCACAGCCGCCTTATCTTTACCCCAACTAAGGTCAGGTACCCATCATAGTTGGGTAGACTGAGGGACACCCTTTAGACCGGGGAAAAAATCCTAGCCTTCACCAGGATTTGAACCCAGGACCTTTGGTGCACTAGCCAAACGCGCTGCAGCATGGCCACAGCTTATGGTGTAGTCTATGTAAAATGTTTAAAACTGATAGTTTAATACAAAACATTGACTCAAATAAAAACTTACTGCATAATATATTATGCAATTATGCAGAAATACTACACAAATATGCTTTTGATGAACAGAGCAGACATATTGGAAATGCTGCTTTTGAATCATTTTTGAATTATTTGTAAACTTTGGAATGTTGTGATTGTATCATTATTGTTTTCTACTGTTCTCTCACATGCTTTTCATCACATGTGTACATTTGTCTTCTTTTGTTTATAACTATGACATTTCACATTGGAGCGTGGATTTTGTGTTGAAGTCATTAAGCTATTTATTGATTGAGGTGATGTATTTTATTTATTTATTGACTGTTCTAGAAATGTGATTGTTTATTAATAAAAAATAAAATTTTGATATCAATTTATGTTTTGTCTTTTCTTTTTCTACGAATTAACTGTAATAGTTTTGATGATCAGGTGTTGTTGTTTTTGTACGGTCTGTGTGGATTTTTATGGTTTTTGTGGATTCCAGAAATTTTAAGGTTCTGTTATTACATAGAGTTTCTAATCAAAATTTTGGACATCAAAATGTGGACAATTCTGGAAGGAAGCTGCTTAGAAAGTAATCTGTTATGCTCAACTCCCAATAAATTTAAATATCAAACTTTTCAATACATTTTCCGGAATTGATCAGTTTTGCCGACGACCCAACTATTTCTTTTGATGTAAGTAAAATCAACTATTAGTTTCGTACCTATATAATCAGCAAATGGTACTTGCTAATCCTCGGTACTCGATGGGAATCGCCTGCTCGGGTTTGATTCTATTAATTCAATCCAAATGCCATTTAAAAAAAAAGAATTATGATATTTCAACGAAAGCCAATTTTTATATCAGTTTATGACGCCTCTAAGCACACAGTGCCTCGTGTAGCCAGTTCATTGAGCCGGCTCTGGTTTTATATCTAAAGACTATGATAAGTTAAAAGGGTTACAGCTCCCCACACACACAAAAACACACCACCACCACCCTTTCCCTCCTGACTGTACCAATTGAAAACATTTAGTTGTGTTGTTTTTTTTCTAAGGGAAATTATCTTACTGTTACCCAAAAGGCTGTTACGAAACCCTGGATTACTTCCCATTAAACATAATTTGATGTCAAATGAAATCATAGTGGGAATTAAATATTTTAAAATCGTTTACGTCAAGCTGATAATCAAACTCTGACATAATTACAGTTTACTTCCAATATCCTTATAATGAACGTAGGACGCAATAATCTTCTATATAGAAGGAGCGTATGTATTAGTATTACGCATTTTATAACAGAAGCCAAGCACATCTCTTTGTACAATGCTTTTGCAATTAACCCCATTCTCCTATGCAACGACTTCGCCTAATTGATAGGCCTTTAACTTTCCAACTGACATTCGGGTTGTGATGCTCTGCCCGAATTAGGACAGTCAACAACTTAACATTCTTACTATAAAAAAAAATATTTAAAAAATGCAAGACATAGGATAAAGGTAAGACGTAATAATCTTCTTCTTTCAGGCCCACCAAGAGCACACCGGTGGGCTAACGCATGGGGGAAAGCCCTGCTGCGCGTCCAAAAAATCATTGTACCACCGAAAGGCACCGAGGCACCTTTTCTTTTCATGAACTGGTTATTTTTAGACTTCTAATTCGTGACCCAATCACATTTTCATCGCTATATTTTAGCCTATAAGTAAAAAGTAAATTACCCTCCGGACCAAATTAATCCATAAGGCCGGTAAAGCAGCATTCACCAGTTTCAGTTGCCATGTCATACTAGAGGATTATGTGGCCAGGACAATGCCCAGCCGCCTTTACCTTACCCTAACTAATGTCAGGTAGGCATGCCTACCCATCAGAGCTGGGTACAGTGGCGTAGCTAGGGGAGGGGGGTCCGAATTCGAAAGTCCCCCCGAGCCCCTACTTGATGGGGGCCCCCAAAGGAGTGTCCGAATTGTTTTTTCTCATGTCATAATGTCGAATGTCAAAATGCAGGGGCCCCTATAGAGGCCAAGCCCCCCGGGCCCTCAAATCCCTTGCAACGGCATTGGCTGGGTACACTCAGGGACACCCTCCAGTCCACTAAGGAAAAATCCTAGCCTTCACAATGATTCGAACCTTCGGCACGCCAGTCGAAGGCGCTGCCAATCGGCCACCGTGCCAACTAGTAGCTTATATGTAACCTGTAAATATGTACAATTTCTGCACAATGTTCGAGACCGAGACACTAAACTTGAAATATGTATAATTTCTGCACAATGTTCGAGACCGAGACTCTAAGCTTGAAATATGTATAATTTCTGCACAATGTTTGAGACCGAGACTCTAAGCTTGAAATATTTATAATTTCTGCACAATGTTCGAGACCGAGACTCTAAACTTGAAATATGTATAATTTCTGCACAATTTTCGAGACCGAGACTCTAAACTTGAAATATGTATAATTTCTGCACAATGTTCGAGACCGAGACTCTAAGCTTGAAATATGTATAATTTCTGCACAATGTTCGAGACCGAGACTCTAAGCTTGAAATATGTATAATTTCTGCACAATGTTCGAGACCGAGACTCTAAGCTTGAAATATGTATAATTTCTGCACAATGTTCGAGACCGAGACTCTAAGCTTGAAATATGTATAATTTCTGCACAATGTTCGAGACCGAGACTCTAAACTTGAAATATGTATAATTTCTGCACAATGTTCGAGACCGAGACTCTAAGCTTGAAATATGTATAATTTCTGCACAATGTTTGAGACCGAGACTCTAAGCTTGAAATATTTATAATTTCTGCACAATGTTCGAGACCGAGACTCTAAGCTTGAAATATGTATAATTTCTGCACAATGTTCGAGACCGAGACTCTAAGCTTGAAATATGTATAATTTCTGCACAATGTTCGAGACCGAGACTCTAAGCTTGAAATATGTATAATTTCTGCACAATGTTCGAGACCGAGACTCTAAGCTTGAAATATGTATAATTTCTGCACAATGTTCGAGACCGAGACTCTAAGCTTGAAAGCTGGAATTTAAAATAATATTAAAATATCACAAAATGTTCGTAATTAGCGCAATGTGGGCCCCTAATGTTCGGATTCTACCGCTAGTAGATCTATACAAAGACTATAATCAGATGGACCGCTTGCTTTGATATTTCTGCTATTTGATAACTTGAAACACTTGGTTTCAACATTTCCGATCGCACTAAGTCCTCTAGACTTCCGGTTTAGTAACTCGCTATGATTTTTTCAATGGAAAATTAAGATTAAAATCGAAAGTTGTATACAGCGGAAACCTTTAATGCAATCGTAGGAGCGTAGAGGTCATTCAAGACAGCCTTATTGGTTGCGCACGGAAATAGAAGAACACATAAGCTCTAACAATAGTACAAGCGGTCCATCTTATTATAGTCTCTGACCCATATCACAATATTCTAAGAAAGATTGTAAAACTTTTCCACTTCCTTTTGCGGCCCAGTAATATTACTTTCATGGTCCGGTACATGATCACGACCCGGAAGTTGGGAAACGCTGGGTTATCTTATTTAGGTATAAAAAATAATTCCCTCGTGAACAAAAGTTAGCTCCTCTTGGCCGTAGCAAAGTTCACTCCCCTTCCCACTTGTACATGAACACGAGTTGGTTCCCCTTGGCCAGTGTGTAAGATATTCGCTTCCACTCTCCCGTGAACGACAAGGGGGCAGGTAATTCATACAGCCAGGGGTACGTAACTAACAGATCAAATCAGCCTCACAACAGACACAAGTATGTAGACGAATGTAGACGGCTCGCTAGTGTTTTGACATTCAGAGGCGTAAGTTGGTAGGGGGGAGTGAAACAGTGTAATACGTCCGGAATAGCACAGTAACACAAACAAGCTTACACACACAGACAACAGTTCGCCTATGTCCATACAAGTTCAACATTTAAAAGGGGAGTTAACCTAGAAATTAAACAAATGAAACTACAGATTCGTAGTTATAAGGGACATGGTGGCCGAGCAGCGCGTTCGACTGGCGTACCGAAAGTCCTGGGTTCGAATCCTGGTGAAGACTAGGATTTTTTTCCCCGGGTCTGGAGGGTGTCCCTGGGTTTACCCAGCTCTGATAAGTACCTGACCTTAGTTGGTCTAAAATAAAGGCGACTGTGCATTGTGCTGGCCCCAAAATCACCTAGTATGCCGTGGACACAAAAACTATTGAACTCGGCTTCACCGGCCCTATGATCAATTTTGTCCGAATGGTACTTTACTTTTTTGTATTCATAGTTATAAATTGTAGTTTCAAATGTAGGCCCTATACGCATATACAACAATTGCTTACGAGATGATTGTAATGCAAGCCAGTGCCACCCTTTATTTAGGCAAACATAGTAAATGTAGCATATTTAGTGTTTTGGTCGTCGACTAGGGTGGGTCATGGTACATTACAGTATTACAAGTCAAGCAAGGAACTTGAGTATCAACGAATACAATATTTAACCCTTACAGTCCCGGGTGCGTATATAGCGGAACTGAAGGCAGCATAGATAGAAGTAGGTGGGTACCGGAAGGGTTAATATAATCATATACTCAGAAACATGAATAAGTACAAACAATTTAAAAAAAAAAAACAGCTTTAAATTAAAACTGCCGTTTCTCTATCACACACAAAACCAGTCAAGCATGTCACAACTTCCGACCAATGGGGGGGGGGGAGGGGGGGGACGAGCAATAGGCCAACAAACAAAATGATCTAGTGCCATGAGGGGGACACAACAGACTCCAATGGACTGGTCTACAGAATCCAACTTGTAAGTAACAATATAATTTCATGGCCTAAAGTTTTAATTTAAAAAACAGAAATAGTCCAAAAAAAAAAACAACACCTAAGATAGTCGGACACACGAGCTATAGTTGGTAAAGAGTAAACTATGAGGTCCACACCCCAGCGAGCCTTTCTTCTTCTTCTGCGTTCCATTGTCCATGGCTGAATAGGACAGCCAACGAGGTTTAAGGCCAAGTCACCACACTCCCTGCCGGAGGGGAGCAGCTCCCAACGAAGTCAGGGAGTCGGAGATATGTCGACTGCTCCAACTCGGAAACTGTGGGAGCATCAGAAAACGGACATACACGCAACCATAAAGCTTTTCCAGAGAGCCCAATAATTCAGCACGCCCCGCGCCCCTGGGGTCAGAACACAGCCGACTTTATTGTTGTTTTTTACTTTTAACTTTGTCCTCCTCCTCCCTGCCCTCAAATTTTCCCCCACAGGCGCCACCAGACAAAGCTGTCTCCGCCCCTGCCCTAAAGGTATCCTCAGACGAAACTCGTACACAATTAATAGAGCCGGGGGTCTTGTTTAGTGTGGGATGCATTCATCTTTGTGAGACTAACACCGAGTTCTGGAATCAAGAGTTGTACAAACAAACAGAGTTGACGGGACCTTAGGCTTGATATGTTGAATTGGTACTTTCACAGACAAGTTGGAATCCTGATTTCTTTTTCTTCTTGTTTTTTTTTTCTGGGTTGTTTACCGTGTACATAACTTTGTTATGCTTTCTATATTTTTTAAATGTTCTTCCTAATTTTCTGTCTTTAATTAATCTTCTTTCTATACGTCTATCGGTCTATCTATCTATTCATCTGTCTATCTATCTATTTATCTGTCTATCTGTCTATCTATCTATTTATCTGTATCTGTTTATCTATCTATTTATCTGTCTATATGTTTATCTATCTATTTATCTGTCTATCTGTCCATATGTCTATCAGTCTATCTGTTTATCTGTTTGTCTATTTATCTGTCTATCAGTCTATCTGTTTATCTGTCTGTTTCTGTTTGTTTACCTTGTACTTAATTTCGTCATGCTTTCTTTAAAGAAGATTATTGCGTCCTACGCTCATCCGTGGTCTGCGTCTATTCTTGCGTTTTTATTCTGGTTTTACATTATGTTAAGTTACTCGTTTTCCTGGTTTGTTCAGACAACCCATTCCATGCCCGGGTGCCTCCAGAGAAGAAAGAGTACTTATAGACATTTGCTCTGCCTAACCTTTTCTCTCTCCCGCCTCCTCCTCCCTCTGTTTGTATGCCAATTGATTATCTCTGTAGTAAAAAGTATATATTACTAATATCTAGCACAGTATATAATATCTCAACCTGGAAAAACTACGTCAATTTTGATGACGCTGCGTTACACACTAATGTAAGTTGTATTTAGTGACTGTTCAACACTTTCACTAACAATCTCTTCGAGGCTTTGACAAAGTTAATAACACTCTCCAGGAACAGTAAAATATATAGATAAGTTTATTTACACACATATATTTTTATGTCCTCACAATTCATATGAATATCCATGCACAATGATATCTGTATATATATTCACTCAATAGCATTGCAATTTATATAATATAATTTACAGAATAGATTCACAGAGATCTCTCATATTATGTCCATTACAAAATCTCCACATAAAAATACAGCTTCTCTCTCCACAAAAGCTGAATGCCCACTACTCTACCAATGTCAAGTCTCGTCATCTTTTCTCCGATCTTTTCTAACCTAACACGTGAATTAACAACAATTCACTCCACTGCGCAATTATTATAGTCTCCGTCTGCTTTTGCTATCCAAGGTCAAGTTCTACTCTTCTTTTCATTGGTTATCTCTCTTTGACCATAAACTATTTATTATGTTCTATTTCAATCACTGACAACTAATATACCTATGTACATACAACGGTGTTACCATATAACGATCAAATAAATAATCAATATACATAATTACCGTGAGTTTGTTTACATGTTTGTAAATGTATTTATTTATTTATGTTTTTTTGCTTTAGGCCCGTAGGCCGTTTGACCGATCGGCACAAAAGTTAAATGTAGGCTACATCCTCCAAAAGAAATTTTATTATATAAACAATATTGCTTAATTCGTTCATTTGAAAAAAAACAACTTAGACCTATAAATAGGCTAATCACATTATGTTAATGGTCACAAACTGAGCGCCATTTCAGAAATAACTCCCTTTAAAATGTGTTCAATAACAAAAAGAACAAAAACTAAATACCGGAAGGTACGTTCTCACTACAGTTTTTATTCTTATAGTCTTAAAGCTATTTTTTCCTTTCTCTTTTAACAAAACACATTGTAATCGTTTTGACGGGCATAACTACTAGTCTAAAGTAATCTAAACACAAAACAAACATTAAAAAAAAAAAAAACTTAAACAAAATGTAAACCATAACAACAACTAAAAAAAATAGATAATTTGTTTACAATTTTAAAGACCAAGTGAAGAGGTTTTTCTCAAAGGAACGAGATTTGGAATAGCCTCATACGGCAGTGACGTATCACAAGGGAAATAAATAAATAAAAATAGACGCTATAAATCTATATTTAACCATTTTGTTAAAAATAAGAACCGGGAAAAGATTCAAAACATGTGGCAATAGATTCAAAACACGTGACAATATTAATTTTTCCTAGTCGGAATCCTTTATGTTACGTCACTTTCCTATATTGCCGGAAATAAAAACATCTCAAATGGCTACGAGATTTGGAGTAATCATCCGAAAAACACACACATTTAAGTGCAAATATTGAACTAATTACTTAAAATGTATCTTTGATATTTTGTATAAATGTTTTTTTTTAACATTCAGATACTGAATACACTATTTACTACCAAAATCAAATGTTAACTCAATTTTGATAAAAAGCTCTTCACTTGGTCTTTAACTCTGTACATGGGAGACTGCTGTGAAATTTAATACGTACAAAGTGGTAGCTGTTGTTGTTGACGATATGAAAAGAAAAATAATTTATCCATATTCTGCTGGCGTCCTTTGTAAAATGTGATTTAATACACACAAATGTCTACTCTTGTTTCATTGTTTTCATTCCATCCTGCTAAAAAAAAGAAGTTAGACTAAATCCTTCTCTAACGCGCGTAAATTCGAGAACTACTTTCTAGTGCGCGCGTGTGTGTGACTGAGCGGTAAACCGGTCCTGGTGCGGGTATTTCCGGTAAAGGTAAATTTAGAAGCAGCAATCGAAACGTGTTTTAGCGTAGAGTAAGTAACAACACAACCACTTAGATGTTCTGCCGGCTGTGGTAACAAAACCAATGGGGCTTGACTCCAGCTAAGTCCGTCCACCAAAGTGTTTGGAAATAGCTCTGGCGTGTGATGAATGGTCTAAATTCACCGTCCTATCCCTTCTTCCCAGTCTTTGGTAAAACCTGTGTTTTCTTACATTTTTGAAAACATACATCTAGAATCTAGATTTAACCTGTTTTTGTGTTAGCAGGAGCCAAACAGTTTTCGGAGCTCCAGGTTCTTGTTGATTGTTGTTTGTTTTCTTTTTTAAATGGTTTTCTAACCAACACTTTCTGTCTGGAATCATTTCTGACTGAAAGAAAAAAAAAATCATAAGCTGGCTAGAAAGAAAAATACTGAAAAATACTGGGGGTAATATACTTGAACAAAACAAAAGACAACAAAGATCTGAAAAAAAAAAAAAAAAAAAAAATGCCCTCGCACTGATCGTTATATTATTATGATTATTCTAAATTTTGACCGAAAGGAAAACGTGCTTGAAAATACAAAGGAAACTGAAACAAAAGTAATTGGAGAGAAATATTTCTTTTGAGGAGATAGGGGACACGTTGATACAGGGGCAGGTTGATACAGGGGCAGGTTGATACAGGGGCATGTTGATACAGGGGCAGGTTGATACATGAGCAGGTTGATACAGGGGCAGGTTGATACAGGGGCAGGTTGGTACAGGGGCAGGTTGATACAGGGGCAGGTTGATACAGGGGCAGGTTGGTACAGGGGCAGGTTGATACAGTGACAGGTTGATATAACTCCTTTTTTTTTTTACAGCTATTATACTACGTGTGCGTAGAAGAGTTAGTACAGGAAATAGCTTTTTACTTCCCCCTATTTTCGATATTAAAATGGCTTAGCTCGTATCGAAACTAAGAATACTGTGAAGAAAAAATGGAAATAATTTGAGCGACTTGTTACGTCTGATAAATTATTAATGTAACACTGAAGGGCTAGTCACTTTCTCATTGGTGTTAAAAATGTATTTATAATTTTTTTTTCTTCTTTCCAACAACAAGCCATGACTCCACGTAGACGCAGAGTCTTTGACCCGAAGTAGTTTCCAATTTGATCAGAGGCTAAAAAACTAGTTCTGCAGTTAAAATGTATATTAAAATAAAAGAATAACAAATCAGCAAGCAAACAAACAGCAAAAGCTTGCTGCATTTTTTTTTGTTACAACACCTCGACTCGTCATGATGTGATAAGTTTGACATAACTACAACAAATACATCATCAACCTTAAAAAACAAACAAGAAAACAACAAGAAAAAAAACAACAGTAATAACCTGAATAGGATACAAAGCGACCTGTGCACCATACTGTAATTGCCTAAAAAAAAGACTCATATGTCCAGGGCGTAACGAAGCCCAGGGGGTGAAGCCAAGGATCTGTCCGGGCGCCAGACACCCCCACGGCATGCCGATAGGGCGTGCCGTGTAACTTAGGGTACGATTTCCACAGCCACGTGCACTATTTTCGCTCACTGCGAAATTCCCCTCTGGCCATTATCGTGGTGGCCCGCCCCGTATACCTGCAATGTCGCCTGGTAGCGCAAATCCCATACGCTATAGGTATGGGCATCCAGGCACCAGGGCGGGGTTGAAAAAAAAGGGGGGGAGGTGCTGCGCTCATTTCTTCCTCCCCACCGGGACCCAGACCTCTCGAGTGCAAGTGAGCGCGAGGACAATCGGAGTCACAGCAGGGGCTGTCCCCCAATTCGTTAGCCCACCGGAGTGCTCTTGATGCAAGCGTACCGGTGGTTTCCACACTTCGCCGCTTTGAGTCCCATTATTGACTAAACAGCAACAGAATCTAAAGGAAACAAAGTTGGACAAGGCAAAAAGTACTAAGGTTAAATCTATTACTGTTAGGTTGGGCACATTTATAACGCTGTTTAAAGGGCACGGTGGACGAGCTGCAGCGCGTTCGACTGGCGAACCGGGGCTCGAATCCAGGTGAAGGCTAGGGTTTGTTCCCGGGATCGGGTGGGTGTCCCTGAGTCTACCCAGCTCTGATGAGTACACGTTATAATTAATGTGGGGTAAAGTAAAAGCGGCTGGGTATTGTGCTGGCCACACTATCCCCTATTAAGCCGTGGCCACAGAAACCGGTGAACGCTGCTTCACCGGCCCTATGGATCCTGTGTGTGTGTGTGTGTGTGTGTAAAGATGTGATAATCTTTTGAGAAAGAACTCGATATGAATTAAGTATGTAGTCCAATAATGTTAGAGAATAATGTAATAAAAAGACGTGTGGTATTATGGTATCATAGAAGAATGTGATACAAAGAACTATCATATTATATTATATGGCCTACTTTAAAAGATGGAGTTAAACTGAGGGCCCCCCTTCCCGGACACGTTTTTTTTTACACTTTATCCACCAGACTCATAATTTATTTTGTGAATATTATTCGTCTTACTGACTCAGTCAAGAACTTATCAAATTCACTCCCTCACTCATACTCACCCACTCCATAACTCATTCCCTCACTTATGCTCACTCCCTAACTGACTCATTCCCTCACTCATAACCACTCACTCCATAACTGACTCATTCCCTCAGTCATAATCAATCACTCCATAACTGACTCATTCCCTCACTCATAATCACTCCCTAACTGACTCATTCCCTCACTCATATTCACTCACTCCATAACTGACTCATTCCCTCACTCATAATCACTCACTCCATAACTGACTCATTCCCTCACTCATAATCAATCACTCCGTAACTGACTCATTCCCTCACTCATAATCACTCACTCCATAACTGACTCATTCCCTCACTCATAATCACTCACTCCCTAACTGACTCATTCCCTCACTCATAATCACTCACTCCATAACTGACTCATTCCCTCACTCATAATCACTCACTCCATAACTGACTCATTCCCTCACTCATAATCACTCCCTAACTGACTCATTCCCTCACTCATAATCACTCACTCCATAACTGACTCATTCCCTCACTCATAATCACTCACTCCATAACTGACTCATTCCCTCATTCATAATCACTCCCTAACTGACTCATTCCCTCACTCATAATCACTCACTCCCTAACTGACTCATTCCCTCACTCATAATCACTCAATCCATAACTGACTCATTCCCTCACTCCTAATCACTCACTCCCTAACTGACTCATTCCCTCTCTCATAATCACTCACTCCCTAACTGACTCATTCCCTCACTCATAATCACTCACTCCCTAACTGACTCATTCCCTCACTCATAATCACTCACTCCAAAACTGACTCATTCCCTCACTCATAATCACTCACTCCTTAACTGACTCATTCCCTCACTCATAATCACTCACTCCCTAACTGACTCATTCCCTCACTCATAATCACTCACTCACTAACTGACTCATTCCCTCACTCATAATCACTCACTCCATAACTGACTCATTCCCTCACTCATAATCACTCCCTAACTGACTCATTCCCTCACTCATAATCACTCACTCACTAACTGACTCATTCCCTCACTCATAATCACTCACTCACTAACTGACTCATTCCCTCACTCATAATCACTCACTCCATAACTGACTCATTCCCTCACTCATAATCACTCACTCCGTAACTGACTCATTCCCTCACTCATAATCACTCACTCCATAACTGACTCATTCCCTCACTCATAATCACTCACTCCCTAACTGACTCATTCCCTCACTCATAATCACTCACTCCATAACTGACTCATTCCCTCACTCATAATCACTCACTCCATAACTGACTCATTCCCTCACTCATAATCACTCCCTAACTGACTCATTCCCTCACTCATAATCACTCACTCCATAACTGACTCATTCCCTCACTCATAATCACTCACTCCATAACTGACTCATTCCCTCACTCATAATCACTCCCTAACTGACTCATTCCCTCACTCATAATCACTCACTCCCTAACTGACTCATTCCCTCACTCATAATCACTCAATCCATAACTGACTCATTCCCTCACTCCTAATCACTCACTCCCTAACTGACTCATTCCCTCTCTCATAATCACTCACTCCCTAACTGACTCATTCCCTCACTCATAATCACTCACTCCCTAACTGACTCATTCCCTCACTCATAATCACTCACTCCAAAACTGACTCATTCCCTCACTCATAATCACTCACTCCTTAACTGACTCATTCCCTCACTCATAATCACTCACTCCCTAACTGACTCATTCCCTCACTCATAATCACTCACTCACTAACTGACTCATTCCCTCACTCATAATCACTCACTCCATAACTGACTCATTCCCTCACTCATAATCACTCCCTAACTGACTCATTCCCTCACTCATAATCACTCACTCACTAACTGACTCATTCCCTCACTCATAATCACTCACTCACTAACTGACTCATTCCCTCACTCATAATCACTCACTCCATAACTGACTCATTCCCTCACTCATAATCACTCACTCCCTAACTGACTCATTCCCTCACTCATAATCACTCACTTTATAACTGACTCATTCCCTCACTCATAATCACTCACTCCATAACTGACTCATTCCCTCACTCATAATAACTCACTCCCTAACTGACTCATTCCCTCACTCATAATCACTCACTCCCTAACTGACTCATTCCCTCACTCATAATCACTCACTCCATAACTGACTCATTCCCTCACTCATAATCACTCCCTAACTGACTCATTCCCTCACTCATAATCCCTCACTCCATAACTGACTCATTCCCTCACTCATAATCACTCCCTAACTGACTCATTCCCTCACTCATAATCACTCACTCCCTAACTGACTCATTCCCTCACTCATAATCACTCCCTAACTGACTCATTCCCTCACTCATAATCACTCACTCCATAACTGACTCATTCCCTCACTCATAATCACTCCCTAACTGACTCATTCCCTCACTCATAATCACTCACTCCCTAACTGACTCATTCCCTCACTCATAATCACTCACTCCCTAACTGACTCATTCCCTCACTCATAATCACTCACTCCCTAACTGACTCATTCCCTCTCTCATAATCACTCACTCCCTAACTGACTCATTCCCTCACTCATAATCACTCACTCCATAACTGACTCATTCCCTCACTCATAATCACTCACTCCCTAACTGACTCATTCCCTCACTCATAATCACTCACTCCATAACTGACTCATTCCCTCACTCATAATCACTCACTCCCTAACTGACTCATTCCCTCACTCATAATCACTCACTCCCTAACTGACTCATTCCCTCACTCATAATCACTCACTCCCTAACTGACTCATTCCCTCACTCATAATCACTCACTCCCTAACTGACTCATTCCCTCACTCATACTCACTCAATTACTTAGTCTTCTTCTAGTTTGTTTTGTTTTTTTACTTTAGTTTAAACCTGTTCAATAAAATGAAACAAAAAAAAAGTGTACCATGTTCGTCAACGATTCACTCAGAATGTTTTTGGCTTGGATGATTCAACTCAGCAGTAGTATACAAACAAATAAACCGACTCATGTAAGTCAATACAATTCTTTATTTTTTCCTCATTCTTTTCTTATATATTTGTAAAACTTGGTTTTTCTTTCAGCTAAATATTATGATACTCTATTTTCACAATTTTATGTCTAAGTATGTGTGTCCGTATATATGTGTGTGTGAGTGTTATTGTCTGTTGGTGTTTGTTTCTGTGTCTGTGTGTGTGTGTGTGCGTAAAATTAGCTTACAAAAGGCTTTTATTTCTTATCTTTAAAAAAAAAATGAGTTGGTTCTCTGCCATAAGTTCACGAATTAGTGTGAACTTACTTCTCTCACTAACCTATATATTACCGCAGCTAACTAACTTCAACAAATCTCAAAGACTCCCCCCCGAAAAAAAAATCATTTTACTGTCACTCATTAATAGGATGCGAATGAATAACTAACAACTTCTACTCAGACCACATACACACTCTTTCTCTCTCTCCTTTTCTATCTCTCTCTTTCTCTTCCCCTCTGTTTTTCTCTCTCTCTCTTCTTTTCTATCTCTCTCGTTCTCTCTCTCTCTGTGTCCTTGTCTCTCTCTCTCTCTTTCTTGCTCCCTCTCTCTTTTTCTATCTCTCTCTTTTTCTCTCTACCCCTCTTATTAAATTTCATTTCTGACTTTAACAATCCATCGTTTTCTTTTCAATCCATCACTTTCTCTCACTCGCTCTTTCTCTCTCTCTCTCATTTTCTCTCTCACTTTTTATAACTACACGAAGTCTACATCCCGAAGGTAGCAGACGATAATTTAATTACTGTTGACACTCAAAGGTTCCGTTAACTTCAGAAGTTCAGAGCCCATAACAAATTACAAATTACATATTTATATAGCGTTATTCTTCGAATGCGCTTTACATTTACCATATGTTATTATAATAAATTGAAAAAGTATATTTTTAATATTGTTTTACAATTGTCTATATTGTCGGCTTGTTGAATTGTGTTCGGAAGTTCATTCTACCACAGAGATGCTACAAATCGCCACGACGCTGTAGGAGCGAGCTGCAAATATTTCTCTTTTTACGCTTGGTACCTTGAGCTCTAGATGGATTTTGTTTGAACGCAGTCCTCTTTTCTCTGATGTGTGTAGCTCGACCATGGATCTCATCTACTGGGGAGATTGACCATGAAGGCTATTATAGAGCATAATCAGAACTTTGACTTTTATCCTAGGTGTAGGTGGCCAGTGCATTTTTTTTGACAGATTAATGAGTTTTCTTCATTGTTTATAACAATGTTCGAGGCCATGTTTTGGACCCTTTGTAGTTTTTTTCAAATCACACTCTGGCAGTCCAATGCACAGACAGTTCGCGTAGTCTAGATGAGAGATTACCAAGCCTACGATTAATGTCTCACATGCCTTTTTTTGTTAGAATATTTCTAATACTTTTATTCTCGGGCAGATTTACATTTGTTTTTGTTGTTTTGTTTGCTCATTTATTGTTAGGTTTTCATCCAAATGTACGCCAAGATATTTTATTTGAGTTTATTTATGGATGTTCTCATTGTTGACTAGTAGATAGTTTGTTTTGTATTTTTTTAATCTGTTGTTTTGATCCGAACAGAAGGAATTCAGTTTTTGATGTATTCATTTTTAGTCTATTGCCGTCCATCCAGACTTTGATTTGTCTTCAGCTCTTCCGGACCCCCATCCAATCTTCCCAGTAGCGTAACTTAGCGAATTATTTATAGACTAAAATTTGAATTTTATGAAAGCAAAGATTTCTTCACACCAAACTGTCTTGAACTGCTAGATACGCTAGGTCAGAGGTCGGTAACCTATCGCGTGCCAAAACTTGGCATGCAGAGCGATTTTCAATGGCTTCGCTAGAGACCTCCAAGAGTTGTTTTTTTTATTGATGAAAACAAGTTAATTTTCCGGTTTCCGATGTGTCTGAATGACATAGCGACACATTTCAATGAGTTGGACATGCATTTACAAGGACCACTGGAACGGATTTGCATATCTGGACATATCTTGCCGTGAAACCAATTTTAAAACATTTAACTTCTTGTACATCTTTAAATTAAGGCATATATTAAGATAGATAGTGGGGCTTTTTCAGAAGTACATCAAAGCAGAGTTTTCTGGCCAAAGACTTTCAAATTCATTGGGACTCATTTCTTTCATACCACATCAAGCCTAATTGGTGTGATCTTACTAGATCTACATCCTTCTAAGATGTAGATACTTTTTTTTAAGATACGATAAGACAAGGCGCTCATTAATTGATACAGACTAATTAGTTACATTTAAAAGAGTTTTATGCGCATCTTCTTATCTTATATATTACAGACGCTCTTTCCTTAAAGAGGATTAGTGCGTCCTACGCTCATCCGTGGTCCGAGTCTAGTCTTGCATCTTTATTAATGTTTTAAATGATGTTAAGTTACTGGTTTTCCTGGTTTGTTCAGGTAGCCCATTCTATGCCACTCGGGTAGAAAGAGTACTTATAGGCATTTGTTCTCGCGTAAGGGATAGGAAAAGTGTTTTTGTCTTTATGTTTATCTGAGTTTTGCAACAGGTTGTTATTGGATTGAATTTCCAGCATAAATTTATTTGTATTATTAATTTAATAAATAGAATAGACCTATTTAATAGCACTGCATTATGCAATTTCTGTAATTATTAATGTTTAAAATAAAAACTCCTTCAATGGACACACAATCAAAGCAGGAAATGTTTAATTACAACTGTTTAACGTAGATTATACTAATCCTCTAATAATTAAATCTTGTAATGAATATCATAATGTTGGATTTAATAAGAAATAATAATTAGTCAGTAATATCTGTTATATTACAAAACATAACTTGATTAGCATTACTTGTTTAAAACTATTTTTATTTTAGAATGTTATTGTCGTTTCGTTTTTATTTATAAGCGCGCTGAGCATGCTTTCCATTAGCATAGAGTGAGGCGCTATATAAGTGACCAATTATAAATTATTATTATTATTATTATTATTACTATAGAATCAAATGTGGAAATGTTGTTTTTAATTAAAGGGAGGTAATGAACCAGTATTTTCGCAAATATTTCTAATAAGTTTTTTTTTTCTTTTATAATAGAATATACAGCTTACAATTTATAACATTGAAATTATCAGACTGTAAAAAGTTGTAGAAAATTATATAAATATTATATGATTAAAGAATTTATAGATATACTTTTAACTACTACATTAACTACCCAGTTTGTATGATTACTTCATATCTATTCCGCTAAGAAAGATAATCCCCTAAGTGATGATTATGACTTTAAAAGAACATCTCAGTTAAACTGAAATCAAATATAATTAGTATTAGCACACTAGCAGGTCTTAGTTCTCATCTTGACTTACAAACGATAATTGACTAGTCTTAATTAGGCGTGACCTTTTGAAATGGAAGAGGTCACGAGCTTCCGGATCTATAATTATATTAATAAACAAAAAAAGCATGCTTTTGCTGGTGTTTGACAATTGATTTCAACCTCGACGGCCTGTTCTAGTCTTTTAATTTCATTTCTGATTTTCATAATCCATCGTTTTCTTTTGGCAACATTTTTTTGGAAATGAAATAAAATTGAATCTCCTACAGCTTTTAGTACAATCAGTAACACGTTTTTTTAAATTAAATTATCAAATAAGACCGGAAATGTCTTTCGTTGCGACCTTTTATGCATGCATATTTGTTAAGACTTGTCAATGTTTTGACAAAAATTAAATAAAATGTGAAAGTTTAATAATATAATGTTGTTTTTTTTTTTTTAAGTTAAATACTCATTAGCGGCGGATACAATTCAGGATGCTGCATAAAACTCGACGGCCACATTTTGGAGGAGGTTGAAACATTCAAATATTTAGGGTCAACCCTAAATAGAAATGGAAGGTCGATAAAGGATATAAAAACTCGACTTAGCCTGGCCTCCTCCATCATGGTCAAACTATGGAAAATAAGGAAGAGCAATATCAGCTTCCCAGTGAAAATAACATTATACTCATCACTGGTTTATGTTATGGTTGCGAAGTTGGACGCTGAATAGATGCTGAGAGAAGAATTCAGGCCTTTGAGAACCAATGTTACAGAAAGTTATTAGAATAAAAGCTATCATGAAAGAAAAACAAATGAATTTCTCGCTCCATGTCTAAAATCTGGCGGGGAAACAGGAGGCACTCCTTTCAACTGTAAAACGACGAAAGCTCAGATGGTTTGATCATACTGTAGGGCATGACTCCTTGGCTAAAACCATCCTACATGGTACAGTGGAAAAGATCGTTAGAAAAAGAATTGGACAACCTGAAAGAGTGGACTGAAAATGACTATCTCTTGATACGCTTCTGCAAACGGCTTCTGACCGGGACGAATGGAGAAATCTGGTTACGCGCACCGCCCTAGCACCCCCAAGACGAAAGTCACGGGTCTGATGATGATGATTTGAAAATAAAAAGGATGATAATCACTAACACACATATAAAACGATTTAACGATTTTCTCTATCAATCTCCTTTGCTTTAGACATTGGTCTTACTACCGAGTAAAATTAATTGTTCTATTAAAAAAAGTTTAATAAAACTATGATAGAGCAAGTAGACTTTTGGACTGTGGGCACGCTCAATGATTTAGATATCTTAGTTTGGCACACTATTAGCTGGCCAGAGTTCCACAAGGCATTCTGGGAAAGGCGTATCATAATTTTCAAATGTAGGCTAAATCTTTATACGAGTGGGGAAAGGCAAAGAAAAAATGAAATGTAATTGTTGCCTTTTTATTTAAGGTTCAAATGTTCTTTTTTAAAGATGACTTACAAAACGTTGAACACAAAGGAGACATAACTAGATAAGATAAGAAAGGATAAGATTACTTTATTGATCCAAATAAATGGAAATTAGACTTCATTACATAAATCCGTCTTTCAGCATACCGGTACTTAAAACAATATTAAAGAACCATTTGTACTCAAGCACAATAGACATACCATTTATCATAAAAGAAAAAAGTATCATTTAGGAGTCAGCTATTGAGCCATTGTATTTCCTGGCTGACTGATGATTCACACTCGCACATTTTAGTAATCGCAACACATAGACACATATAGACACTCGCACATTTTAGTAATAGCTTGCCATAGACAAATATAGTAAATATAGACACTCGCATATTGTAATAATAGCAAGGCATCGACACATATTAGGGACATTACTATACATGCAGGATATAATAAAATCAGAGATAGATAAGGCAGATGAAAACTTACTAAAGAAAATTGGTAACCAAGACACATTGACATGGGCCTAATAAAATAGTCACATATAATGTTGGACGGGGCTTTTACACAATGCAGAGAGAGAGAGAGAGTGAGAGAGAGAGAGAGAGAGAGAGAGAGAGAGAGAGAGAGTGAGAGAGAGAGAGATTGGGGTGGGTGAGGGTGAAAAAAGACAGAGAGAGAGAGTGAGATGGGAGAAGAATCACAAAAAAAAAAAAGAGTTCGTGGCCCGCGAGGTAAAAATCTCAGTCAGGGACGAACTAAAACGAATTTCCGAGACCTTGACACTTCATCAAAGGCACTCTTTGTTTAGAAACATTTGACAGTAGAAGTGAACAAGTAGAGAGACTGCATAGACAGATGCAGGCATTGAGAGAGGGCGAGAGAGAGAGAGAGAACGAGAGAAAGAGAGAGAGAGAATGAGAAAGAGAATGAGAGAGAGAGAAATAGGGAGTAATAAGTGTCACAAAAATACCGAGAGAAAAAACAATAGTCACTCTACAGAGAAAAAGAGTGAACATAAGAGAGAAGGTAAGAGAGAGAGAGAGAGAGATTGTGATAGTGGGAGAGAGTGAGAGAACGAGAGTTTGATAAAGATGAAGAGAGATGTTAGTCAAAGTGAACAAAAAATACACTTCACTTACATCCCTTGATGCTCTGAATTGCAGAAAAAAAAACCTCCCTGGTGATTGAAGCGTAAATCTACTAATCTTCCTTCATACATACACACGCACGCACACACACACACATACGCACACATGCAAACACGCACACTTTTTTCCTTTTCTTTTCACCCTTCAACCCCTCCTCACCCCTCCCTGCCCATTTCTTACTCACCCCACACCTCAACAACCTAGGAGTGAGTATAATCGTCAAGCGTTAAACTCACAACTTCGATCAATCATCATCAGATGAAATGAGTTTTTTTTTTTTTAAATGTGTTAAAGCACACAGCCCGTGTGATTTGTCTCCCTCTGCCAACAAATACAAAACAAAAAAAACAACAAAAAACAAACAACAACATAGTATAATAGATAACATTTAACAACAAATGAGAACAATCAATGATGAAGTTTTAAAATTTTTACTCTTTTCTCCTGCGCCACTCGGATTAGACTCTAACTAGTAGGCCTACTCTGGAGCCAGTTTTTTTTTTCGTATCTTGGTTTTGAGCTTTCCTTCCGAATTATAATGTTTCTTAAAAACCGAACAAGCCCAAAGGGCTCTATAGTCCAGGGCGTAACGTATTAGGAGTGAGCTCAGGGGAGCATCTCAAAGCTCTGTCCGTGCTCCAGTCACCCCACGACACGCCAAATGCGGGGCGTACCGTGAAACAGGGAAGGTTTCCGCTGTCCAGCTAGTGTTCATTGCGATTCCTCTAGGATCATTATCGCGGTAGCTCGCCCGTATACCTGCACAAATCCGGTATACCCGGTAACACAAATCCTATACTATAGGCGCAGGCATCCAGGCACCGGGTGGGTCTTCGAGACGGGTTCGCAGCGCCCTACCTCCCCACCTGGGCCACAGTAGTACACGGTGTGCAACGGATAGCGTGACACCCGGAGCTGCTGCGGTAGCTGTCTCCCATGCATTCGCTCGCCGGTGTAGGCTTAAGGTTTACACACTTCGCCGACTTTGAGGCCCATGGGTACAGAAGTGGCACTTTCCTACCAGAGTGGAACCGAACTTCTCTTCGAGAGAATGCGAGCCGAGATTACTCCATTTAGGCTGGTAGGCTGGTCCAGCAGTTAGATCACCGGACTGTCAACCAAAAAACCAACTGACAGGTCGCGGGTTTTACCCCTGCCACCGACGGATCCATGTCGCCCTGCAGGAGTTTTGGGCCTAGTGGACGTAATAATATATCTATTTTATATCTAGAAGGAACGTCTGTAAACTTATAAGAAAACAAAATCCGCTGTAAGCTTATCACGAAGCTGTTATAGCCTACGTTACCAAAAATGGGTCGGCACAAACGGTTGGACGTCCCTGTCCACTCTCTAAAGATCCCGCAAGGCCGGTCAATCAAACAGCTCGAGCTCGATCGTCTCTTCTGCTTCCCTGCAGTTTCGACAACGTGAATCGAAGGTGGGGCCTAAACCTACTAAAGTAGGCTCCCCGATCGGACAACGCCCAGTTTGGAACTGGGCTATCGTGGACTGTTCGCTTCGGTGGAGCTTCCACCATAGGCGCTTTCGTACCAGCCTGCCCTTCACACAGATAGTAAGTAAGGGTACGGAGCATGAAAGTATAAGTTATAAGTACTAATTTAGAAACGTTTCTTTTAGTGTTTAGGCCTATACTTTTCTTTGTCGTTTGGTAAATGGGGGTTAAAATAATATTTAAAACAAAAACAAAAACAAAAAACACAGTGTTAATCTTCACTTTTTCAATCTTTCTCTCTTTCTTTCCCCCTTTCGCTCTCTCTCTCTCTCTTCTCTCACTTTCACTCACTCTCTCATTGCCCCCCCCCTCCCTCTATCTCTCTCTCTCTCTCTTTCTGTATCACAAACACACAGACAAAAACAGACACCTGGCTAATGAACACACACTTTGATGACGTAAATGTGGCTCCAGCAAGAACCAGCGAGAATGATGCCAATTCAAGGAGACATGATAAAAAAATGATACCAATAGGTCGGCAAATCTGCCAGCTGGCACACACGAGGCCAGAAATTAAACCAAAATGAACAAAGAACTCTCAAAATTTTAGCTCTAGACCTCCATCGCATAATAGTATTTTCATCATTACAAATATACTAAGCTTATCTTTAGACTTAATTGTGTTTATATTTAATAATACTTTGGTCGATATCATATTTTAGGATTATCTTATATGTTAAAGATACTCCTTCTATACAGAAGATTATTGCGCCCCAAGCTCATCCGTGGTCTGAGTCTACTTGTGTATTTTTATTAAAGCTTTAAATGACTTCCAGCCAAAAATCAGATTTGGTCGTTGTATCCTGTTTGCATGATTGTTGTTTGATGATATCATGAAAGCGAGTTTTTTTGTCGTGCAAGATTGAATCTGCTATGCATGCAAATGATTTTGTCCAGTTTCTTGTGTGTTCATCTATTGTTGTATTTGTGTTGTTGTATTTGTGTTGTTGTATTTGTGTTGATGTATTTGTGTTGTTGTATTTGTGTTGTGTTTTTTTTTGGACGTTACTGTTCTTTTTTCTTTTTTTCATTTATTAACTGTATTTATATTGTTATGTCCCTTTAGATGATTATTGACTATTATTACGACTCGTTAAATCGGATTCAATGAATATAGTTGTATCTTTATTAGAAGTCTCTAGATTCTGCTAATCTGTAGCCCAAGCTAGGGGTTCCTTGACTGACAGGTCTATGCAGTAATATAGTTATATTCGTGATAATTATCTTCAACACCTTTCTCAACAATGATAGATCAAACAACTCCAGTTGTTGAATAAACAATTTTATTTAAATTGTAGACTCAATATAAACTGATGGTAACATAAGTATTTCAACAAAATGACATTATATGTACAAGTATTAATATAGCGACTTCTCTCTACAAACGTTTAAACTGAACTAACTTTAAGGAGGTCGGAACTTTACAAAGAAAACTATCATCGAAGATTCTACAGGGTCTTAATACGCATTTTAACCTCTTTCTCTATAATTACTACGATCCAGAATTATCCTCCAATTTCCACGGGGTTGGACGAATTATTTTATTTAAACTGCCCTCAGGGCACAAAGGTCAAACCTTGGTCGCCTTGGACTCTGATACGCACTTGTTAAGAGGTCAATGCCTTACTACGTCATTCATTTATGACCGAGATTCGTAACAATATAGTAATTTGACATGGGTACTTAGGCTTAACAGATTTTTGTCTTTCAAAGTTGAATCGAAAGCTAAACCATTTCCACGACCATCGAACTAAAAACTTTAAAGACCATCATTTTATTGGTTCATGTTGTTAGAGATTTGCTGTTGGCAACGCTATACAAAGGGAGATTATTTTGCTTGGGCAATGTCTAACATGCCCCCCCCCCCCCCAACTCTTTAGTTTTAAGAGGTTTTTAGACTCGGACAAACCTATTAAAAAAACCTACCAAAACTTTGAAACAACAATAGTCCCCATATAAAGATATATTATAATATAAAGCTAAAAATATGAATGATAAATTAAATTATTGTGTTGACGGTAGGGCTATATCTTAACAGCGCCCCTCCCCCCTCCCTATCCTTCCCAGACAACATTTTGTGGTTAGCACTAGCACGCCGCCAGCGGATTGCCTCGAACAGTACCAAATCTCATGCTACCAACCTAGTCTCATGGACGTGGTCCAACCAATTTTTACACGTCGTTGGTCCAACCAAATGTCATTGGGATGGTCCAACTAAATTTCATGTCGGTGGTCCAACCAAATCTCACGGAGGTTGCCCGAAAGCTTATGATTCAATGAAGAGAATCAGGCGGGGCATTGCATAAATGCCCTCGTAACTTGTAACCAACGAGGCAATCTACCAATTTAGCCATTTAGCGACCACCTGTGCTATCTAGCTATCTAGCAATGTAACTTTAACTTAAAATATCATTTACCAAAAAAAAAATGGAAAATATATTCCAACATTAATATATCTTTTAATAGTCTCATTTCCATCCTCTCCCTTTAGCTCCCCCCCCCCTTTCTCGCCCGTCTCATCTTTTCTAGCAAATCTTTTTTTTTTCCCCGTTTTTGTGAAGCGTTTCTCTCCCGCTCTCTAAATCTCGTTCTTTGTGCGTAGTTCTGTTATCTAATCCCTCGTTTTGTTTCTCGCCGGGACTACGCCCATCTCTGTAACATCTCGAAGGTAAAGCGTGCTTAGAAACACTTCCGTCAACAGCCAGAGATTACGGAACAGAGTCAAACGTGTGTCTTAGACCTTTATTTGTGTATATATAGTTCATGATTTTTTTCTTCCTCCACTGGCTAGGTCATTAAAAAAAAATTTAAATTATGTTTTAGAGCCGTTTGAATTGAAGGTTGAAATACTAACCACAATTTTATATTTGGCTGATTTAACTTGATTTTATTTATATATCCATCTATCTATCCATATGCCTTAATGTTAATCTTTCTCTCTCTCCGCAGTACATTGCCTTAATGTCTATATTCTGTTTTCCGTCTATCTATCTACCTATCTGTATATCTTCTAACTATCTATTTATAGATATAACTATCTCTATCTAAATGTATACTTCTCTATCTGTTATCTATCAATCTGCCTTAATGTCTATTAATTTGCCCCTTCGCACGTCTATCGATCAATTATTGATCTGTCTGTCTTTCTGTTTACGTGTCTTTCTATCAATAGATCAATATAACTATCAGACTGTCTCACTAACTCACTGTATGTCTGTTCTGTCCATCTGTCAATAGATATATATATTTCTATCAATAGATCACTCTTACTATCAGACTGTCTCACTAACTCACTGTATGTCTGTTCTGTCCATCTGTCAATAGATATATATATTTCTATCAATAGATCACTCTTACTATCAGACTGTCTCACTAACTCACTGTATGTCTGTTCTGTCCATCTGTCAATAGATATATATATTTCTATCAATAGATCACTCTTACTATCAGACTGTCTCACTAACTCACTGTATGTCTGTTCTGTCCATCTGTCAATAGGTATATATATTTCTATCAATAGATCACTCTTACTATCAGACTGTCTCACTAACTCACTGTATGTCTGTTCTGTCCATCTGTCAATAGATATATATATTTCTATCAATAGATCACTCTTACTATCAGACTGTCTCACTAACTCACTGTATGTCTGTTCTGTCCATCTGTCAATAGGTATATATATTTCTATCAATAGATCACTCTTACTATCAGACTGTCTCACTAACTCACTGTATGTCTGTTCTGTCCATCTGTCAATAGATATATATATTTCTATCAATAGATCACTCTTACTATCAGACTGTCTCACTAACTCACTGTATGTCTGTTCTGTCCATCTGTCAATAGATATATATATTTCTATCAATAGATCACTCTTACTATCAGACTGTCTCACTAACTCACTGTATGTCTGTTCTGTCCATCTGTCAATAGATATATATATTTCTATCAATAGATCACTCTTACTATCAGACTGTCTCACTAACTCACTGTATGTCTGTTCTGTCCATCTGTCAATAGATATATATATTTCTATCAATAGATCACTCTTACTATCAGACTGTCTCACTAACTCACTGTATGTCTGTTCTGTCCATCTGTCAATAGATATATATATTTCTATCAATAGATCAATCTTACTATCAGACTGTCTCACTAACTCACTGTATGTCTGTTCTGTCCATCTGTCAATAGATATATATATTTCTATCAATAGATCAATATAACTATCAGACTGTCTCACTAACTCACTGTATGTCTGTTCTGTCCATCTGTCAATAGATATATATATTTCTATCAATAGATCAATATAACTATCAGACTGTCTCACTAACTCACTGTATGTCTGTTCTGTCCATCTGTCAATAGATATATATTTTTCTATCAATAGATCAATCTAACTATCAGACTGTCTCACTAACTCACTGTATGTCTGTTCTGTCCATCTGTCAATAGATATATATATTTCTATCAATAGATCAATCTAACTATCAGACTGTCTCACTAACTCACTGTATGTCTGTTCTGTCCATCTGTCAATAGATATATATATTTCTATCAATAGATCAATCTAACTATCAGACTGTCTCACTAATTCACTGTATGTCTGTTCTGTCCATCTGTCAATAGATATATATATTTCTATCAATAGATCAATCTAACTATCAGACTGTCTCACTAACTCACTGTATGTCTGTTCTGTCCATCTGTCAATAGATATATATATTATGCACAAACTATGATCACAGGGCATTCGTCGTCGATTTGACCCCAAACTGTTGACTCTATCCTCGTGTAACTAGGTCTCCACATTGCTGTTGACTCTATCCTCGTGTAACTAGGTCTCCACATTGCTGTTGACTCTATCCTCGTGTAACTAGGTCTCCACATTGCTGTTGACTCTATCCTCGTGTAACTAGGTCTCCACATTGCTGTTGACTCTATCCTCGTGTAACTAGGTCTCCACATTGCTGTTGACTCTATCCTCGTGTAACTAGGTCTCCACATTGCTGTTGACTCTATCCTCGTGTAACTAGGTCTCCACATTGCTGTTGACTCTATCCTCGTGTAACTAGGTCTCCACGTTGCTGTTGACTCTATCCTCGTGTAACTAGGTCTCCACGTTGCTGTTGACTCTATCCTCGTGTAACTAGGTCTCCACATTGCTGTTGACTCTATCCTCGTGTAACTAGGTCTCCACATTGCTGTTGACTCTATCCTCGTGTAACTAGGTCTCCACGTTGCTGTTGACTCTATCCTCGTGTAACTAGGTCTCCACGTTGCTGTTGACTCTATCCTCGTGTAACTAGGTCTCCACATTGCTGTTGACTCTATCCTCGTGTAACTAGGTCTCCACATTGCTGTTGACTCTATCCTCGTGTAACTAGGTCTCCACATTGCTGTTGACTCTATCCTCGTGTAACTAGGTCTCCACATTGCTGTTGACTCTATCCTCGTGTAACTAGGTCTCCACATTGCTGTTGACTCTATCCTCGTGTAACTAGGTCTCCACATTGCTGTTGACTCTATCCTCGTGTAACTAGGTCTCCACATTGCTGTTGACTCTATCCTCGTGTAACTAGGTCTCCACATTGCTGTTGACTCTATCCTCGTGTAACTAGGTCTCCACATTGCTGTTGACTCTATCCTCGTGTAACTTTGTAACTAGGTCTCCACATTGCAATAAAGAAGAAGAAGAAGATATATTATACAGTCTGGCAACCAAAAAAAAGTGAAAAAGGGTCAATTACAATAAAAACACATTAACCCAAAACAACACCAACTAAGACCAAAACAGAATTTACACACGGAAATATCAAATTTGTTCGTAACGTTCTCAAAAGCTTTTAAACGTTTATTGGTTAACGCGCACATTTTATCTCTGTATGGAGACAATGCCCTACACAATGTAAACCTTTGTTTTATACACAAAACAACAACATTTTGCTGAAATTTCAGAACTAGAGTTAAAAAAACAACACATTTAAATAAACGATATACAAAATCTTACCATCGAATGCTATACTCGTTACGTCCAAAGGGAATGTGATTGGAAAATAATATATTTTAAAAAAAACATCACATTCAAAGCCACTTATTAGCGATTACATAAATGCACTGTATTAAACTCTCTGAATACGTAAGGCTCAAAGTTAACTTCGTTTCATTAAAACGTTATGGAACAGCGACAGTATCTCCAATATAGGTTGGACATGTACCAGAAAACATATCGTGCCCTAGGTATGACCGCTGCCTTTCAGCTCCTGCTATTGACAAGTCTTAATTAGGCGTGACCTTTTCCAAAGGCAGAGATCACAACTTCCGGTTCTATTTTTAAATTAGTAAACAAAAAAAGCATGCTTTTGCTGGTGTTTGACAATAAAATTGATTTCAACTTCGACGGCCAGTTCTAGTCTTTTAGAATTATACAAAGGATAGTAAATTAATTATGAGGAATCCGTTTTTAACATCAAAAGTGAGTAGGCGATAATTTATACTCAAGTGTTAGTCACTTAAGGTTAAATTTATCTTTGTTTACAAAATAATTTAGTCAAGAGTTGCGTTTCTTGTTTATTAAAAACACAATTCGTAGATTCATAAAAAAAAATAACGAAAATTCTTTTCCATTAAGAAATAAGTTTGATATTACAAAAAGATGAATTTTTTTCCTTTTTTGACTTTCACAATCCTTCGTTTTCTTTTGGCAACATTTTTTGGAAATGAAATAAAATTTTATCTCCTACAGCTTTTGGTACAATCAGTAACACGTTTTTTTAATTAAATGATCGAATAAGACCGGCAATGTCTTTCTATGCGACCTTTTATGCATGCATATTTGTTAAGACTTGTCAATGGACAAGTCTTAAATATTATGCATGCGCCGCTATCCTAAAAGTTTATCGTGTAACAACATTTCCGGTCCTTTTCGTTCATTTACTAACAAAACATGTCTTTGTTATGCGTTGCTGTTTGTACTGCAAATAAGAAAAGATGTCTAGAATTTTTAAAAAAATTCATTTCCTAAAGACGTTGCCGAAAGAAAACGATGGATTGTGAACGTCAGACGTGAAGACTCACCTATTTTTAGTCCCAAACGTATTGCTTGATGCAAACGAATGTTTGCTTTGTCTTTATTTATCTATAGATCTTTTTTTTTTATAGCCAAGAACCGCTACTCTTGACTACTTTATTTTATTAACAAAGCTATATTTACCTTAACGAGACTAACACGTTGACTATTAATTATAGTATAATCACGTTTGATTTTAAAAACGGATATATTTCTAAAAGATTAGAGCTGGACGACGTGGTTGAAACATTTTGTCAAACACCAACAAAAGGCGAAAAGATCATTTAATGAGTATTGACGGAAATGAACCGGAAGTTCGTGAACATGAAAAACTCTGACTTATTGAAAAGGTCAGGCCTTGTTAAAACTTGTCCAATGACAAGTCTTAATGAGGCGTGACCTTTTCAAATGGAAGAGATCTTTTAACTTTAGTTCTATTTTTTAATTTTTCATTATTTTAGACATTTCCGTTACCAAAGAAGCATGCTTTTGCTGGTGTTTGACAATTGATTTCAACCTCGACGGCCAGTTCTAGTCTTTTAGAAATATACAAAGGCTGCAATACTAGTTTTAAGGAATCCGTTTTTAAGTTTCAAATTGAGTAGGTGATAATTAATACTCAAAGTGTTAGTTGCGTTACGTTAAATTTAGCCTTTTGTTTATAAAATAAATAGTCAAGAGTTGCGTCCTTGGTTATTAAAAAAAACACAATTCGTAGATTCATACAAATATAAAACGAAAATTCTTTTGCATCACGCAATACGTTTGAGGTTATAAATAAAAGATTCTTCAAGCTATACAGTCACAATCCATCGTTTTCTTTTGGCAAAATCTTTTGGAAATGAAATAACATTTAATCTCCTACATCTTTTGGTACAACTAGTAACGAAGCACACAGACATGCTTTTTTAATAAAATGATCGAATACGACCGGAGATGTTTTTATTGTCGACCTTTTATGCATGCATAATCGTTAAGACATGTCAATGCGCCTGGCTTCTCCCTTCGCTTCCATCTGCAGTCTTTTGGAGGGGAGACTTTCTTCCATTCGCAACATACAATCAATTTATTTTCAATGCCATTTCAGTAAAATTTTATCAATGTCTTCACGATTACACGCAGTGATAGCAGATCTTAATTTTCACATATTGTTCACTCAGAATATTCGTAATAGCGTCCAAAGATCTTCTCGTGTTTCACTCACAAAAGAACTGCGATCCATAATTGCTGTGCTGAGACGGAACGTCAGTTTTATAGTTGAAAATGTTAGACATAATCTGCTAACTTCACACGTACATTATGAGGTTATAATCTATTTAGTCTATTTGTTTGTTTGATATAGGTTCCTGTACATTTAGGTTTTTAATCTTCAATTCATCTTCCAGCTGTTTATTCCATTCGGTTCACTATCACCTGATTGTTGGGGGGGGGGGGGGGGGGGGGAGACAGAGAGAAAAAGGTGTATTTGTTTCCTCACCTGAAAGACATGCTTTGTTTGTTTGTTTATTTCCCCACATAATGAAGTCATTGTAATCTGTATTATAACATTAGCTTTGTCTATAAGTCTGTGTATATATCCGTTTGTGTGTATTTGTATATACGTGTGTGTGTGTTTGTGTGTGTGTGTTAGACAGTTTCACAAGAACGCACTGTCATTTGCTCACACGACCTTCATCTCTCCAACATAAACAAACACACACACACACACACACACACACACACACACACACACACACATTTTCACATACGCACCGAAAAAACTGTTCAACAAATTCCAAGAATCCTTGTGTTTACCTGCTTCAAATATTTCCGGAAACTATCACATTTTTTTTAAAGTTCCACATATTTAAACCTAAACCTGAAAAAAAAACTAAACTTACAGAAACCTATATCGAAACAAACAAATAGACTAAAGCTTCCGAAATCCAAATCTATCGAAATGGGAATTTACCAACTGTTAAATTACTCAAATCTATTTCATAAAAATTTGTAATAATTAAACTATTAATAAAACAACAACTAAGTTTATCTAAAACTAAATCTATCTAAAACTAAATATATCCAAACCTAATCTTTCTAAACTAAATCTATCTAAACCTAAATAAATCTTAAACTAATGATATCATTATGGACATAATATAGACCCCCCCCCCCCCCAAAAAAAAAAAAAAGTATCAACTGAGTGATTTCAACTTTTAACTTTTAACTAATAGCCCCACCCCACGTAACTCTTTAACCAGCTTTCTCGTCTACTTTAGGTTGAAAACGGTGCGCAAATGTTATAAAAAGGAACTGTATGGCACGGGAGTTGAACGAGAGGGAAAATGACGCACGCACGTGACGTCGAGGCAGACGGTTTAGACAACGATTGTTAGAGAAAGATACCCAGCGGTAACACAAACTCGTATCAACGGAGTAAAAACGTGGAAACCACGACGTGGTATGACTGCTGAATAGGAGATATCACTAAATTGGAGATTATTATTCAATGTTTATTATTACTTAATAAAACCTGTTGCTATTTGCTTAAGTGGCGTTGAACAGTTGCATAGCTATGGTAAATGGCGCATGGGGCTGGGCTCGCCCATTAAGAATGCTAAGTTTTTATTTATTAGTGAGCTAACATACATACATACAGTGTCAGTTTGGCACCTATCCAATATATTGATACCACATAATAGCCGCCAAGGGCGGCTCCCCCCCCCCCCCCCCCCCCCCCCACCTCTAGTAACGCTACTGGTGTTTACGGTAGTAAGTCGACATTATCTATTATTACATTATATATGACAAATAATTTTGTTTGTCTTAGTTATAAACTAAGAGCTTTAGCCACCGAGCGTGTTTATAAATCAAAAACCTGTCCCCTTAGACCCACTCTCATTTAGAGTTCAAGATTATTCACGTTAGATGTGGACGAACCTATAATCCTGCGTGCAATGGCTGCAATTAAACTAGTTCCGGTTCCATGTGATGGAAGATGGGAAGATAACTGTCTCCCACGCTCTCCGTTTTTTTTTTTTTTTTTTTCTTTTTTTTTATTGTTAAGCTGTCTTTGAAAATCACGAGAAGTTGAAATAAGATAGATCTATAGAAGTTGAAACAAGATAGATCTATAGAAGTTGAAACAAGATAGATCTATAGAAGTTGAAATAAGATAGATCTATAGAAGTTGAAACAAGATAGATCTATAGAAGTTGAAACAAGATAGATCTATAGAAGTTGAAACAAGATAGATCTATAGAAGTTGAAACAAGATAGATCTATAGAAGTCGAACCAAGGTAGATCTATAGAAGTTGAAACAAGATAGATCTATAGAAGTTGAAACAAGATAGATCTATAGAAGTTGAAACAAGATAGATCTATAGAAGTTGAAACAAGATAGATCTATAGAAGTTGAAACAAGATAGATCTGTAGAAGTTGAAACAAGATAGATCTATAGAAGTTGAAACAAAATAGATCTATAGAAGTTGAAACAAGATAGATCTATAGAAGTTGAAACAAAATAGATCTATAGAAGTTGAAACAAGATAGATCTATAGTAGTGACTAGAGAATTAACATAAAACAATAGGAAACTAGAAATAAAGACAAACGAGTATAACTATTAAATAAATCAAAATATTCACATTTATCTATCTATCTTTCATCAATCTATATATCTATATTTATAACATCATTTATCGATCTATCTATCTATATATATATAAAGATTAAACTTTCAACATACAAGTATCAACATATCAATATATCTTAAATTCTAAATATCTATCTGCCTATCTATTGTTATTGTTCCGGGTCTGTACACACTAGATTCTAGAAAATGATACACTCAAGCAACACTATGAACGTTAAAAAAAGAATGTAATGCTATGAACTTATTTACAATAGCACAATAATACATGATAATAAGTAGCTTCTTTAGCATGCTGCAAAATCCAGGACTGTGGAGTCGGTAGATAAATGTTCCGACTCCAACACCGACTCCTCAATTTTTTTGTACTTCCGACTCCGACTCCGACTCCAGGTACCCAAATTTCCTCCGACTCCGACTCTTCGACTCCGACTCCACAGCCCTGGCAAAATCACAACAACAACATACTACACCTCTGCGTGTCATAATGCAAAGGAAAACTGCGTACTAGACACTTGTAGAAACACATATTGGTGTACGCAAATAAACTCTACGTCATAATATATAGGCTAACTCTAAATGATTTATCGATATGGATCTATCAATCTATCTATCCTACTCCTTTCTACAAGTCTCACTACCTACCTAGAAATCAATCTATTCATCAATGTCTATTTATCTGTCGGAAAACCAGGAAAACCAGTAACTTAACATCAGTTAAAACATTAATAAAAATGCAAGACTAGACTCGGACCATTACGTAGGACGCAATAATCTTCTATTTAGAAGGGGGCCACTGTAATATACAAGATAAGATAAGTATGTATGTTTGACCGTGTGCGCTTAACTACCAATATATAAGTGCCAATTAGTTCTAGTCAAAATATCCATATCTGAGAGCCCATAACAATTTTTTTATTGACGGAATGAGGGAAAAAAATACACCGGATAACACAAATAATGTCGTGCCTACGTGGGAAAACAATATTTAAATAAAATTTTATTCCATAATTGAACAATATCAAAACCAGTTGTTTGTTATCAGGTTCGTTGTTTTTTGTTGTTGTTATTCTTTTTTACATTTTTCATGGAAAGACTAATCTAAAACACGAATTAAAAAACAAAGAGAAAAGTCAACTCGCTACACACACAACTTTGAAGTTCCTTATCACCAGTAGCATATAAATGGTCCTCTACCTGATAGTACCAAGTCTTGCTTTCATGTTGTAATTGAGAATCTCTTACAGTTTCTTTTATCTGACAGAAAAAATATAATGACAAGATTTCAAAAAGAAAGGCTATGATTAATATTTTGTTTTGTTTCATCTCTAACTATTTTGCAATTTTTTTTTCTATTCGTCTCTGTCTCCACACTGAAGATTCAATCTTTAGTTCTTGGAATCCTTTAATTTGTGTGTGTGTGATCCATTTAACTACTCATTACCTTCGCACCCCTTTGTTCCAACATCCCCCATTTACCTCACCTATTTCCTACCAACACACACATACCAAAGGTCGGTTGTTTCATTTTAAAAACCTGGAGGATCATAAGTAAGCAATTAACCAATCAGAACTTTAAAGACGAATTACATTGACCAACGATGATCAGCATGTGTCTCGCGATGACCGTCGATGATCAACTATCACTGACGATGTCAAACGATGACCAACTATCACTGACGATGTCAAACGATGACTAACGATCACTGACGATGTCAAACGATGACCAACGATCACTGACGATGTCAAACGATGACCAACGACCACTGACGATGTCAAACGATGACCAATGACCACTGACGATGTCAAACGATGATCAGCGATCACTGACGATGTCAAACGATGATCAACGATCACTGACGATGTCAAACGATGATCAACGACCACTGACGATGTCAAACGATGACCAATGACCACTGACGATGTCAAACGATGACCAACGACCACTGATGATGTCAAACGATGACCAACGACCACTGATGATGTCAAACGATGACCAATGACCACTGACGATGTCATACGATGATCAACGACCACTGACGATGTCAAACGATGACTAACGATCACTGACGATGTCAAACGATGACCATCGATCACTGTTTTTGTTTTAGAGCACTTTTCTCTTAGTTAATAATGCGTTATATTTAAATATTATTCAAAGAATGGGAAGCCGGCATGAGCAAGGATATGATATAAATACTAGGACTAGGACTAGTATTACATTTATTTAGTTCTAAGTAGAATACATTGCCAAGCCTTAATGAGTCTGCAAGCACGGTGTATATGTATTCCAACACTTCCGGTCCTATTCGTTCATTTACTAACAAAACATTCCACTGTGGTGCGTTCCTGGTTGTTCCACGAGTAAGAAAAGCGGTAGTGGAATGCATTTTTATTTCATTTCCAAAAAATTGTTGCCGAAAGAAAGAGATGCTAAGCGAAGTAGGCTGTCCTCTCGGCAACTCAAGGTAAACTTTAGCCAGAGGTTGCTAAACCAGGCAGCGGCAGCTAGTCCTCTAAAGCCAAATGCACACCAAAAAAGCAGTTATGTCAGCTGAAAATAACTTTTCAAGATTATTTGCTCGTAACGACGTTTTGTTTTTCGCTTCTTTTTTTTTAAGATACTTGGACTAGATTATATGTTACAGACGCAACTTCTAATTATTGCGTCCTACCACGTTTATCCGTGGTGTGAGTCTAGTCTAAGTGATTTTTCTTTTTCAGATTTAGTACGTTCCGCGACACTTATATTAATTCCGCGGCGTATTGGTTTCGTTGGTAAAACCCTAAATTCCACGTTAAATTGTGAGCCCAACGAATGGATTCCTGACATTAGTTGGAGATAGTAAACTTGGCTGGGCCACACAATTCCTTGAATGCCGTTGCCGTGGAAACGTCTACACAAAGTCCACATTGAAGGTACACATAGTTTTCATTAGACGTAGGCCTATATCACATTTATGTCTTGAAAGCCTCTAAAGTCGCTACGTCTCCTTTTTTTTTTCATAGACCGGACTCGTTTTTTTAGCTTCTACTTTTATAAAACGTGATGGGTCACGATTTGATTGGTCATGAGTAATGACGCATGCGCACATCCTGTATAATTGTTTAAACTTTCTTTTGGGTTGAGAAATGCGATTTTTTTCCTCTCTTTTTCTTAGATACTTTATATATTGTTAGTAATTTTAAACGACATTCAATAGTTTCAAACCTTTAATAAGGAGTAGTCTTATGTCCTGGCAAAAGACCTAACATAGAAGAACCCCGCCCCTCCCACCCAAAATAAAACCGGATATGCAGCCGAATCTATGTCCAAGGTCATTTCCGCTTATTTTCTAAACTAATATATTAAGCAAAAATTAAAGGGAAAAAAATATTATCAAACAGCAAAGTTGAAAGAAATTGAATTACAGTTTTCAACATTTATCCAATTGTAGGCTATTTGTTTTAAAGGTTTATCTTAGTCTATTTTCAGCTTCAGAATAAAGATTTGTTTTTTTTTGCATGTCCATTTTTTGTTCCTTGTCCTTTGTGTGTGTGTGTGTGTGTGTGTGTGTGTGTGTGTGTGTGTGTGTGTGTGTGTGTGCGCGTGTGTGTGTGTGTGTGTGTGTGTGTGTGTGTGTGTGTGTGTGTGTGTGTGTGTGTGTGTGTGTGTGTGTGTGTGTGTGTCTGCTGTCCTCCCACACACCTTCCCATTCGTGGCTTTGATTGTCTCAAGCAAAGAGTTGAAATTAGATGGAAATTCACACACTCAAAAGGAACAACTAAGGAATGAACTCTTTCTTACTTTGTTATTTCCCTTGGAATAAACCCCCGCCAACTAATGCGCGGTATTACTGCACTGTCTCAGAACTGTCGTCTGCAATCAGTTGGGGGCAACAACATTTAAAAAAAAATATGGGTGTATTTGAACTCTTTTGAAACTGTCTAGTGAATGTTTGAACCGAAACCCAACCCGCTCCCGTTCTCATCATTCTCCAGCGTTCATAGTCTCTGGCATTAGTTGTATTAAAAAAAAAATTGGGTTGTTTAGAAAAACTGTGTTAAAACGCTAACCCTCCGATATTTCTTAACTCCACGGAGGAATATGAGTTTTTAAATGTTGCTGTTTTTTCTGCGCTATATAAAATAATACTAACAGTCTAGATTCAATCAAAATGAAAAGAAAAAAAAATGTTGAATTTAAGGCGTAGGCGTACCTTACTCTGTAAAAGAAAACCCCGAACGATTCACAGTATGCTTCCATGAAAACAGAATAATGTTCAATAGGCCTACTTCCTATACTTTTCTTGTATGAGCTTCATCAAAAACCATTCTAATGTTAATCGTTTAAAAGAGGAGGAACGGTTCTTTAGCAAAAAGGACAGATTACGATATTATTTACAACATCACTACTTTTGTATTAATGATTTTAAAAATCAACCAAATTAGCTAAGTCATAAAATGTATAAAACATGCCTGTAATGATACTTTTTTTTTGTCGGGAATTTTTTTTTTAAAGTCTTGTTAACATTTGAAGACCTGTTTAACCAACGTAATGGTCCAATGCTGGGTTTCACAGCCTGATTAAATGACATAATGATCCAATGCTGGGTTTCACAAAACCTGGTTAATTGGCGTAATGGTCCAATGCTGGGTTTCACAAAACCTGGTTAATTGACGTAATGGTCCAATGCTGGGTTTCACAAAACTTGTTTAATCAACGTAATGGTCCAATGTTGGGTTTAACAAAACTTGTTTAACCAACGTAATGGTCCAATCCTGGGTTCCACAAAACTTGTTTAATTAACGCAATGGTCCAATGCTGGGTTTCCAGGTCAATGTCATGTGCGGTCACCATGGCAACCAGCAGGTGAGCTGACCTACTTTCAGCCTTCTGGTGACCCGACATGCATCTTACATACATTTATCTATCTATCTATACTTATATCTATAGATCAGGTCTGTGAGAGAAGATGAAACAAGAGATTCAGATCTGCAAGGTGGGCCACGCCCCATACACGCGTCCATACCCATATGGCGGCCATGAGAACAGAATGAGACAACCGGATATGACGCAATGTTTTGACGCCTCACCGTTCACCTGAGTACAGGTAACACTGATCCCCGATATATTGTTCACGATCCAGCCCCCCTGTACGTGCGTGTGTGTGTGTGTGCTCGTGTATGCTGCATATTCGCCGTATATGTGAGCGCGCAAATGTGGCTTCAATTTCTTTTCCAAGGTGTGTTTTGAATACTTTCCACTGTTGACTCCCGCCCTTCTACCTTCTGATTGCTAGGCTTACACAGCTAATGAGATCTGCATGCGAGTTTTAACAAAAATAAAAACAGAGGGTGGTATTACTTTATTGTTTACATGATATATTGTTTGTTTTTCTTATGAATCCATCTCCTTTTTTTTTTTTGTATAAAACTTTATGCGTCAATGTTTTATGTTTGATTTAGAATATTTGAAAATCTCACAGACCGCATAAAAGAATTAAAAAAAAAAGACTCACTGCTGTCTACAATTCATTTGTAAATAGATTCTCCAACTTTTAGAGATTCTTCAAAATATTCTGATGATTATGGTGCTTGTCCATCGGTTTCGATGAGTAGGCCTACCATCCTTTGTCAGAATACATTGACAGGGATGACTTGCGCGTGATTTTGATTTTAAGTGAGGAAGAGTTGCGCAGCGTCATCCTCACTCTCTCGTCCAGGCCCCACTTTGTACAGTGGCAAGACATGGTCAAGACGACTGGAGTAGAGACTGGATGCAGCGGATGACCAGGGCATTCTACGTGTCACGCCGTGCTCTTTGCGTCCCACCACACATTGCTGGCAATCGCCTTTCATCCCGCTGATCAGCTAGTGATTCCTCTGCGCTGTTAAAATGAATCTATATAGGATGTCACTTCATTTGACAACAAAAATATTAGTAGTGTAATGTGGAAATTTCTATCCGAAATATTCTATATTCTATGTCCATCAGTGTCGTAAGATTTCAAATTAAATTAAAATCGACTTAAATTATTAGAAACTTATGTGCTGCGCATCCTTTTATAGAACTATAGAAATGCACTTGTGACAATATAAAGTTAGAAGTGTAATAATTATTTTATTTTTATTTTAATCAAAATTTTCTTTACAGATCAATAGAATTCTTGTTTAAAAATAACATCTAACTCAAATCGGTCTATATACAATTCACATGCATCTTTAAAGAGCTGTAAATAAATGTTTTTACGTGTTCGGGGGAGAGGGGGGCATCTATTGCTTCGGTTTGATTTCCGCTGACAATAAATTGATTTAAAAAAACAAAACAACTATACATGGCCTATTAACCCTTCCTGTACCGACCTACTTCTATCTATGCTGCCTTCAGTTCCGCTATATACGCGCCCGGGACTGTAAGGGTTAACAGGGACCAAGAACCACAACCGAAATCCCTGATAACATGTTATATGCACAGCTCTACTGTTATCAACACCATATTTTACTTTTTTAGACCAGGCGCTCAAAGAATGCAATAATAACCTCACATGCACAAACCGGACTTTCTTCTAGGATGTATTCTCATTAGGTTCAACTTCATCAAAGAAGTATGCCTTAATGTGAGGGGGGGGGGGGAATGGATTAATAATAGCCTACTGGTATAACAATACTGGTATAACAATACTTGGTATATTTCACTTTCTTTTCATCTTTTCTCGCCGTTACTTTTTTTTTTTTTTTTTTACATTAACTGATTCACTTATAGGTCTAAGCTGCTTTTTGTAATTTCGAAGAAAAAAAAAAGAAAGATGCAAAGTTGGCAGCAGCCTGGTTGTGGCATAAAATGATGCACAACGGTAAAAATTGAAAAAGGTTTTTTCTAAGCAACACTTTTCCTTCCCAGCAACCTACAGGCTTGCCAAAAAAAAAATTAATGATGACGACAACAAAGGGAATTAAATGAAGTCAGCAAAGGAAGTGAAATGAATACGGTTAACAAATGGAAGATAAATTGTTACAGCCATCAAACGTTTTAAATATAAACTGTTAAATAAAAAATAATAATAATAATTCAGTATTGTTAACCTTTTGTTTATTAAATTGGAAGAACAATCCGCAACCTAATGACATTTTCACACAGGGAAAGATTAGAAAAAAAAAAAAGAAAGAACAGGAAATCTTCCAAAACATACTCTCTAACCACGTCAGCTTTTACAACTTTCCCATGGAACAATACTTGATTTAGTGTGGTAAAAGTATGGAATGCCGTTGGTATCAGTACTTACAGTCTCTGAGGCAGCCATTCAGAACTAATATACTGCCAGCTATTATCGTCTTTATTTACGGTGGCTTTTTTTTCCTTAAATATATTTCTTTTATAGCTAACGGGTGTTCTCAAATGAGTTAAATCTTTTGTAGATATTTCAAAACAAAATTAAGATGTGCTTAACAAACAATGAATAGGGGCCTACATTAAAATGAAGAATAGTTGTTTTTTTTTTAATAACTTAAACACACCTAGATTTCTTTAATCCTGATCTCTTTCGTAAATCGTATCCCCAAGTCTCATTGTTTGTACGTGAAGATTGTATGACGAACACAATATTTAGCCACTTTTACAGTAGGCCTACTTATCTTGGGTGATTTTAAGGATGCCGCTAGATACCGGGGCTGGGCCTGATAAAAAACAACAACTACACACCTTATCCAATGTTAAAACATAGCTCCTTGGAATAATTATAAAACACGTTGCCAATTCTATAATCCATACAGTTTACATAATCCATATAATCCATATAATCCATGATATCCATACAGTATGAAAAAACGCCCAACCGTGTTTAATGTATTATTTTGTATATTGCTAAGATGTTTAATTGTGAACTTTTTGTCAATTGTAGACTAGCCCAGTAAACCTATTCCACTTACGAACGTCCACATGGAAAGAGAAATATACATCAGGGAATATAAAAATTCGTTTTCATATTTCTAAATATTTTAATAAACATGTAACATTTTTTTAAGATAGAAATTTACGACCGAAAGTATTATGAAACTGTAATTTGAGAACCACTGCTATAAATGTATCTTAATCACTTCTCTCTTGTGGCACATTATCTTGTACTGTTTTCTACCTGTACGGCAAAAAGGTTACACTATCACATAGCTTACGTGCCTGGATCGATGGTCCCCCAAGATCATTGTGTCCGGTTGTTCCCAAGATATCCGAATTCCTGGGGCTCCGACGTAACAGTAAAATTTTCATTGTTCTCTCCTCTGGAGACATTTCAAAGGAGTGTGCTTGCTGGTAACCGTAAATATTCTGCTCACACACACACATACACACACGGAATAGAAAGCTCTATGATAAGTTCTTTTTAGTAAGTTCTTAGGGTAAGTGTAGCCAAATTTACTGATCTTAGTGACCGAAAAAAACAAAAACTACCAAAAACAACAACAAACAACAACAGCAAAGGGATTGTAAGATCAACCAGGTTATAGTAGTAATTAGTAGATCAGTAGATTAAGTCTTTTGAATTATCCACCCAGGTAGAGCAGGCGTAAATAACGGTACTTGCATGTAGGAAAGTACAGCTAACCAAGGCCAAAGCGTAGATTGTTCAGCAGAAGTCCGTTAATGCATATCAAACCATTACAGCCAAGCATGCGAATGCACATTTAACCAGTATAGCCAGTATGTGAATGCACATAAAACCAGTATGACCAGCATGTGAATATACATGTAACCAGTCTAACTAATGTGAGAAAGCATTTTAGTTTTATGTCCTTATTACATTCGTAGGAGTTCCTTTGTATGAATCCTAAAGTTTTGTTAGATTTTTATAATTACGTCATCAATAAGTGTATTCCAAGATAATCTATAATACTTTTCAAGGACGTATCCACTACTATCCACTTCAAAAGTACATATTTATAAAAGGTGAGAGTTGGGAGCACTCTAGTCTTAATTGCTCTTGTAGTGATATCAAATCATTTAAAATGTACAAATAGGCCTACTGTAATGAATCATTTCGGGTAATCTGACTTTGCTATTTTGTCAGTGTTAGCTTATGGGTCATTTCAAGGCTCACTTGTGAACATTTTCAAATCAGGCCGGAAGAGGTATGTGGGTAGTTGTGGGTATCTGCTGGAGAAATATTTCCCGCCAGATACTCCACAGAACCGGGTTTTACAGCTTTCTAATGCCTGACGTGAAATATGCCGTAAAAGAATCAACAGCCAATTAAAAAAAAAAACGGAAGTTTACGAAAGCGGATTGATGGTCATGCTGAAGCCGCAGACGTTACATGGAAGATGTCTTAAACAGCAACGTTCTTAACCCTTCCCGTACCGACCTACTTCTAACTATGCTGCCTTCAGTTCCGCTATATACGCGCCCGGGACTGTAAGGGTTAACGGGATATACAGGTAACGGGCTGTAATAATGACAAGATACAGGGGTAACAGGATATACAGCTGTTGATATGATATAGGGCCAGCTAGATATAAATGTAGCAGCTAACATGATATAGCTGAAGGTAGATAAACCGGTAGTCGGATATAATTAGCTGTAGCAGTAGTGAGAGGTAGCAGTAGAGAGAGGTAGCAGTAGAGAGAGGTAGCAGTAGAGAGAGGTAGCAGTAGAGAGAGGTAGCAGTTAATAACCATTACAGTATTAAGGCATACAATTTACGAGTTAAACAGAAAACATAAGAACAGCAAAAGAGCAATGTAAGGATAAACATGATAAAATACCGAAAAATACGGATAAGATAAATTCAGGATAAGCAGGATAATGTATAGAGAAACGTAAACTCGTACCATTATAAGTTTATAAACATTTCATGAATTAAAGCCATAAGCCATACTCTGTAAAATCCATTCACCGCAAATGTGTGGTAGCTCAATGGCTTTTTGCTTTTGGCGACTGCCCAATAATGCTATAACTTTTTATATTTCTTCTTACAATGTAAGCCTAGATCACAGAATCATATGTAGGCCTACACTATTTGGTTGGAATTTAATTGTCAAGTTGAAATTGAATCTAACACAATAATAGAGAGTTTGCGAGAAGTGGTAAAGTATGGTAATGGCACAGTTCACTTCGGTCGTCACCAACGGTTCTCAACGTCGCGGTTCTTACACCTCATGAAGGACAGGGGGTGCTGGATTGAAAATGTAACCCAAATGACTGAAAAAGTGGGGGGAAAAGCGATAGGGCGTTTCGAGAAAGAATTATTAACATGGGTTGATAGTTGATGCAACAATTATATGTCATCAAGTGGTGAGGTGACTCCCGGGGGAGGGGGGGGGGGGAGGATGACCAGGCTAACAAGACCGTAACATAAACAGACTGTGAACTACAGAGCCTATGCGTCTTATTTATTTCTACTCCCTGCTAAAGTAGGAACGTCTGCATTTTAATTTATCGTCGTGTTGATTTATAACTGAGAAATATGAACAATACAAATTTATCCAGTGGATTTATGGATTTAATGCGTTATTAAAGAGCATCTTGTATTTTTGACACGTGTAATGTCTTTAAAAGAAAAAGAGAGAGAGAGAGAGAGAGAGAGAGAGAGACAGGGAACGTGACAGACAGAGAAAGAACGAGAGAAAGGAAGAGAGAGAGAAAAGGAGAAAGAACGATAAAGAGTGAGAAAAAGAAAGCGAAAGAGAGAGAAATAGAGAGAGAAAGACAGCAAGAAAGAGAGAAATAGAGAGAGACGGACAGAGAGAGAGAGAGAGAGAGAGAGAGAGAGAGAAATAGAGAGAGACGGACAGAGAGAGAGAGAGAGATCGCTACGAAGAGTGTTAGAAATGACATTGAGTAAAGCCATTGTCTTAAACAAATCCTTGACGTGTAAGATCGCAATCTGGTATTAGTTGTTTTTTTCTGATGCCCTCCCCCCCCCCCCCCGCCTTTGCGCCCCAACGCAGTCCTCTCTGTTCCCCCCTTCCCCCCCCCCTCCACTATGCAATCTTTTACCTATACATGACCCTTAACCCCCCCCCCCCCCACACACACACACACACACTTCCCCCCATTTTTTTTCTCTCCACCAATACCCTCTTATCCTCCGGATTTCGTTCTTCCCGAGTTTACTCAACAAGTTCTGAACAGTTCAACTCAATGAACTCACCTAGTCGAGCCCACAGACTCAGTGAGTAGACAGGGGGGTAAGGTGGGCTAGACAAGCGGACGGGGAATGGTGGGGGGCTTACTTAGAGAATGCAAGTCCCCGGTAATTTAGCTGAGCCAACTCACTTAACTGAACCCACTCACTTAACTAAACCAGCTCATTTTACTGAGCCAAATCATTTATCCGAGCCAACTCACTTTACTGAACCAATTCAACTGTAACAGTTCACTCAACTGAACCAGACCAAATTAATGAGTCAGCTCACTTAACTGAACCAACTCACAACTGAAACTAATCACTTAAGTGAGCCAGCTCACACAACTGACCCAACTCACTTTACTGATTTAAATACTTTTATGAACCAACTCACTTTTACTAAACCAACGCAGCCAAACCAACTCACACACCCGAACCAGCTCAAATGAACCGACTCACAAATGTAAACCAACTCACTTAATTGAACCAGTTGAATTCATAAAAAGACAACATCAGCTAGAAAAGCATTTCCATTTTTTTTAAGGGAGTAGAAAAATATCACAAAGAGCACACACGCACACACACACATGAGATGAAAAAAGAAAGAAAACATAATAAAAGAAAGAGAGAAAAGAAAACACCGGTAGGTTTAAGGTTTAAATAAGACAATAAGTGAAGCCAGATTTTAATTCACACCTTTTGTCAAGCATAGAGGACTTGAAGTGGTTGGATGGTAAGGGAGGGGGGGGGGCGGGGTATAGATGAATGTAGATGAAGTTAGGTAGAAGCGATAGAGAGACTGACAGAGACGGATTGAGAGAGAAATGGTGGATAAACACGCGGAGAATGAGAGACAGGGGTAGAGAAAGAAAGAGATTGAGAGAAAGATAAAAAAGAGAATTGGAACCGCGAGTTTGTTTTTATTACGATTGGGAAATCCGCGAGCGCCATTTTACAAATCAGCGAATAACAGACAGGAATTGAGATTTGGAGCACACACAAATTTTCTTTTTTTTTTTTAGCTGTGAAAACAGTGCGTATAGATGACCCCCTCCCCAGTGGGTAGGCTACATCACGTTGTACCGACGCGGAAAAAAAAAAGGTTTCCACGTGTTTTCGTGGTTTCCACGTTTTCCCCCCGTCGATTTGACGTGGTGTGCACGCTGTGTCTATCCTCTCGCTTTCCCTATTCATAACAAGTATCTATGTGCAATTATGACAGTTAAAATAAAAGAGGAAAGACAAATACAAATATTTAATATTTACACGTAATGTTGCGTAAAAACAAAAAAAACGAGGGGGAGGGGAAGGTGCATAAGGGTAGTTAGTGCAAAAAAGAAAATTGCGAAGGGAGGAGGGGAGTAGAAAAAGATGCAGTCGACTCTGACTTGTCTAGACAGTGTGGCATAACCCCGCAGAAGGGGAAGAAACAATGATGTCAGTTCAGGTAGCAACCGAAAAGAAACAAATCTCTTGTGTTGTGTGGTTGATCCACGTCTGCCAGAGTAATGCCCCCCTTTCCTAAAAAAAAAAAAAAAAATTATTTTGTTTACCGGAGGGAGTAAAACACAAAGGTCTTAGTGTCGATGTTAATTAAAACGAGGTGATTGAGGTTGGAGGGTAGAGGAAAGAGAGAAGATCATAATGCACAATAACTGTGCTGATGGCTTTAAGGTGGTGTGAACGCAGCACAACAAACTAACTGTCGGCTTCATTAACGGTAAAAATCAGCTGACATCGAAAAGAAAAATACAGTAAAAGCCAAAAATAATTAAATAATAATAACAGCTCTGTCTAAATGATAAATATTTTTTTTACACATTGCTAGTGAGTTTTATTTAATGATGGCCGTATTGTGTGGAAAGGGAGGGGGGGGGGAGCTTGTATTTGAAAGGAAGAGGCGACAGATACCGTAAAATCTCGAGTAGACTATAATAAGCCGCACATTTTTTAAATCCAATTTTTAGGTCCGCGGCTTATAAAAAAGTAAAGTACCCTTCGGACCAAAGTGATCATAGGGCTGGTGAAGTAGCGTTCACCAGTTTCTGTGGCCACGGCATACTAGGGGATGTGTGGCCAGCACAATGCCCAGCCGCTTTTACTTTACCCCAACTAATGTCAGGTAGCCATCAGAGCTGGGTAGATTCAGGGACACCCTCAAGTCCTGTGAAAAAATCCTGGCGTCACCCAGGACCTTCGGATCACCAGTCGAACGCGCTGCCGCTCAACTACCGTGCCCGCGGCTTTTACATGTGTAAAAAAAAAAAAATTTTTCCTAGGTTGGGATATCATTTGAAATTGACTTTATAACTTTTTTTTTATAGAGATCATGGGCTTTCAGACTTTAAAATGACATAAGAATAGAGCTGGTATTTAATCTTCCATATGACAAAAAAACAAAAAAAAATTACAAACAGAAACATGAAAAATAACAATTTGCTTCAACAAATTATACGCGTACATCAAATAGATTTTTAGTGCGGCTTATACACGTCAACTACAATTTTACTTGCATTTCACCTTCCAATGTATACCTGCGGCTTATACACAGGTGCGGCTTATACTTGAGATTTTACGGTATCTGATCCGAAGCACCAATGCACTATCATAAACTCCCCCATGTCAATATGGTAATAAAAGAACGGTCAACTGCTTGCAACATGCCTCTATGGTGACTTAGCTACACTGCGAGGCACTAGCGTGTTTGTTCTCTGAGCCCTAAGAGGGTAGTCTCGTCTCGTTTTAAAGACGTCGCGTTTAAGTCTGGTGCAAAAGGGAGAGAGACATTGTGCCCCTCGCACATGTCGAACACGGGAAAATTTCGAGGGTTGCCTTAGGTAGCTCCAGGAGGGGGCTACAGGCCATAGCGGAGTGGGCTCCCACGAAGGGAGCCCGTGGCCGAGGAAAATACCGTACCAGCCGTGCTGGGTGCTTGGAATGCATGTCAACTAGCCACGGGACTTCGCCACCCCGACGGCGGCCCATCCCACGACAGATGGGATGGACCATTTGGCGTAAACCAAAAAACGACTTACCGGCCCACCGGGCGTGCGCCGACCGCGACCAGCTACCACACTGGAAGGGAGAGCAAACGCCCCGGCCTGATTGGAAGGACAAAGCAGGGCAAATAGGCCTACTTATAAGTCCCTCGGGGAGTACTAGAGGATTTTTTAAAAACCAAAGTACTCAGGCCGCCCTAAGGTACAAGCGCCCGAACGGCAGAGTTGTGGAAAGGTACTCTCCTTGCGATGTCCCCAGTCCCCCCAGGAGTGGGATCCTTATGGTCAAGGTATCGGATACCTAAACTGGGTCCCACAGAACCTCATTAATGAGAGGGGCCCGGGACCAGCAAGGGTAGAACTCCGCCCCCAGCGCTTGGGGACAAGGTACGCAATACTGTTGCTCGCAGGGCAGCAAGCTAGTGTTCCGTGGCGAAGAATACTAAACTGCAGCACAGAGTAGTGTGCCGTGGTGATATGCCAAAAGTAACGGCCGGGCGAAAGTCAGGGGTCTAGAACAGGTCTGTAAGACTCTCCAGACAAAACTTAGCCAAGCACTGGATACTAAGTTCTGTGCCCGACGGAAGAGCCAGGTCTGCCAACCTAGCCACCGACCAGAGTACGCCGGTCCCAGGAGAGGGCCACAGGCAACTGCGGACTGTATTCCCACCGAGGGAACACACGGCCTGTAAACAAATAACCCGCTCCCTGTGCAAAGTGGGAATAGTCAAGTCGCAATACTGTCGATCGCCGGACAGGAAGGCACTTGGTGCGCGGCCCTGAAAAGGGCCACAGGCTACAGCGAAGTGAACTCCTAGCGTAAGGTACGGGGGAGCTCATGGCCTGGTTAAAAAACTCCGCTAGCGCGCAGCCAATATCGCTGGTTATAGGTCCTGATGCATTGGGCCCCCTTCCCGGAGATGCACATCACGAATGCTTGCATTTACGTGCATAGACCGATGACAGGGGGGCACAGATCTTGGAAAAAAGTGCAACTCGCCCCATTTTTCTTGACCAGTATCCACATAGCCTCAAAGACTGGCGGTCAGGTGTACACGGAGCACAGATCTCCTTGGAGACTCTGCTCCGGCTAATAGTGTGGAGGCCCCAACATGGGGATGCGCAGTCTAACATGCAGACTACAGGCCCGAGGCGTTCGGGCTCCTGTGTCCGGAAATGCATACTTTGCACGACAGTACATAGACCGATGGCAGGGGCACGGGTCTTGTAATAGAGCCGTCTCAAACCTCCTCCAAATTCATGAGAACGAATTTGCCAGGCGATGGTTGGATGGACTCGTAGATTCTGGGTTCATGCAGGGAGGTGCTGTGGCAGCACCACCCGACCTTCGTCACTTCCTTACCACTTTAGCCCCACTGGGCGAAAGCTCCCCCTGGAGCACAAAAAACTCATGTCAGTAAATCTTAACTCTATAACCCGGCGTATGAGCAGTACCCACTTAAATGGCTCCGTTCACAGTGTTCCTCGTGTTGGGCCTGTGTCCGAAAAATTAACGTCCAACGCGAGCAGTCTAGTCCCTGCTTACGGACTTGGTGGTTCCCAAGTCGATGAGAGAAATGTAAGAGATGAGAGAAGTCGGACCACCCTCATGAAGACTGTGGGTCGGGAAAGTGGACCTCGACCCCGTGGTAACGTACTACAGTCCGTCTCCACTCCTATGAAGACTGTGGGTCGGGAAGGTGGACCTCGACCCTGTGGTGAGCGTACACTACAGTCCGTCTCCACCAGTACCCGAAAGATGACAAGGGACCGGGTAAGCAGACCCCGAGTCCCCGAGGCAACCGCGCCTCGTACTCAGTCAGCTACAAGCCAGAGACCGAAGGCCCCCGATGCCGGTAGGCAAGGGTCTTCCGGTGGCACTACGAGGAAGGAAAACAGGGCTCGGGTCGTTGGTCCCCGGGCCCCCGGTGCAGCTGCGCATCGGCAGGAGACCTCGAGCCAGGCAGGGCGAACGTTCACGGCAAGCACGTCCAACCGAAAGGAAGGGCGAAGACATGACACTGGCCGAAATATAGGTAGGAACCCGACAGCCCAACTTAAGGTTCTGCACCTAAACGTGAACGGCCTGGTTCCAAAGTCACTCGAGATCCATAAGCTGCTCGCGGACTATGAGATTGACGTAGCAATGCTCCAGGAGATCAAACTATTTGACCAACGCATGCCCTGTTTTACGGGGTACCAGGCCTTCCGGTGCACCTGCTCGCAGAGGTGCCAAGGCCTGGCAACCCTAGTCCGGGACTCACTACAAGCTCGAGTAGTGAGACGTAGCCCGGCTGGTCGTGACACCGATAGCCTAGAGACGGAGGTACATATGGAGGGAAAGGCTTTTAGCCTTACCAACGTATACAACCCTCCTAAGAAAGATTTGAAGTTGGATATCGCTCAAACTACTCTTTCTCATACTATCGTGGCCGGGGACTTCAATGCGCACTCCCCGGCCTGGGGCTACGCTTTACACAACAACTCTGGGCATTTGATTGAGGAGATTTGCAATAACTCTACTCTAGTTCTGTTGCAAGACGTAGAGTCCCCCCCAACCCTGCTTCACACAGGGAACGGGAGCGAATCGAGGCCAGACCTCACACTCGTGAGCGCTGATCTTGTAGGAAGCACCTCATTCCAAGTGCTAAGGGACGTTGGAAGTGACCACTTGCCCGTCTTGGTCACCGTCAATCTCAGAAAAACGAGTAGCGATCCTAGCGCACCTAGGAAATGGATCTTTTCGAAAGCACGTTGGGTCGAGTACAGGCAGACTACCGACACTGCCCTCGAAAAAATGCGAGTAGATTGTAGTAGAAATGTCGACTCAGTGTATGGTGAGTTCGTACAAGCCATACAGGGGGCGGCCAGAAGGACAATCCCTAGATCATATGCCAAACGTAAGTTCAGACCATATTGGACATAGGCCTTGGAAAGGTTAGTCCGTCAGAGAAGAGCTGCTAGAAGGAAGGCTAGCAGAAGGAAAACGGCTGAGAGCCGTAGGGAGTACAACAAGCTGACAGCTGAAGTAAGAGAGGCGATATCGGAGGCATAGTTAGCCAAATGGACTGATACTTGCGGGAAGCTGGATCTAGCCGACAGCCGAAAGACATGGAACCTTCTAAACCACCTAGAGAGGGCCGAGACTGCTAGAAACGCAGTGCCCCCTCAGACCGGTACAGAGCCCTTGGTTACGGACGCCAAGAGAGCTCAGAAGCTAAACGTACACTTCTCAAGCGTAGGGAAGACAGGTGGGAAAACGAGTGTGTCTAAGGCACTGGATAACGTCCGGAAGGAAACTGAAAAACACATTAGGGGAGAGGGTGAGGTTGACACATTTACGGTGCCCTTCTCCCGGCAAGAACTTGACTTTGTCTTAAGGCGGTGCAAAGCTGGAAAGGCACCAGGTGCAGATAGAATAGCAAACGAGCTAATCACTCACCTAGGAAACGGAGGCAAGGGAAAACTCTTAGAACTTATCAACCGAACATGGTCCGATGGTGTCCTCCCAGCACCATGGCGAAGTGCAGTGGTAGTCCCGATCTTGAAAAAGGGTAAAGATCCGAGACACGCCGAAAGCTACAGGCCGATATCCCTCACATCGTGTGTTGGGAAGGTAGCTGAGAGAATGATCAATCGGAGGCTTGTGAGGTACCTTGAGGAAAAGGAGCTGATCACGCCTGCGCAGGCGGGTTTTCGAGCGAAGAGAAACTCGATGGACCAGGTGACGCTCTTGGTACAAAAAATGGCGGACGGATTCCAGCGCAAGGAGTCCACATTGGCAGTATTCCTGGATTTTAAACAGGCCTATGACAGGGTCTGGCGGCCGGGCTTGTTGTTGAAGCTACAGAGGTTAGGTGTCACCTCAAACATGTACAGATGGATCAGCGGCTTCCTAGCCGAGCGTACGGTGGCAACTCGTTTTGGGAAAGCGATCTCCCGAAAGAGGACCTTGGAGCAAGGATTGCCCCAAGGGTCGGCCCTATCATGTACATTGTTTCTCGCCTTCATCAACGACCTACCGAACTATCTAGGATGCTCGAATCTGCTATTTGCGGACGATCTTGTGATATGGAAAACGGGGAGGGATGCCACTGCTCTCGTGCGGTCCCTCCAGCAGGATCTCTCTATCACCTCCTGCTTTGCTAAGATGTGGGGTCTAGAGGTAAACTGCCTCAAAACAATTTACTCACTCTTTACCCTGGGAACCGATCAGGTTGAAGATTGGTGACCAGGTTTTGCGGAACGATCCCAAACCGGTCTATTTGGGAGTGACACTAGACCGAAAGCTATCCATGTATGACCATGTCAGGATAGTTCGAGAGAATGCCTCTTCCAAGCTAAACATTGTCAAGAGACTGGCCAGTACGAGCTGGGGCGCGAAGGCGAATGTGCTAAGGACCCTCTACCTAGGAGCGGTAAGGTCCCAGATAGATTATAGCCTCCCTGTACAAATCTACGCCTCAAAAACCGCTTTGGGGACGCTAGACTCGGTACAGAACCAAGCCCTCAGACTGATATGTGGAACTTTCAGGACAGCCCCAACGGCTGCGGGAGAAATCATGGCAAACGTACCTCCGCTCGGCACGAGAAGAAAGAGAGCCGTTATCACTGCTTACGAGCGGTATAAGCGGCTAGAGGAAAGCTCGCCACACAGAATCATGGTCGATTCGTGGGTGGCTAGACGTAGGATCACGATGCAGTCGTTCATGCATCACGCAACGAGCCTATGCTCAGAGATCGGGCTCCCGGGGGACCGAATGCCCCTGGGCACGGGAGCCAGCTTTCCTCCGCACATGTCCCCCTTTCTTCCAGAGGTACGAATGCATTTGACGGACCCCAAAGTCGGGAAAAACAGCAGCTTGGCTGAGAAGCTCGCTACCGCCCTGGAGACGGTACACTCCTACCAGGACTGCATCAAAGTGTACACTGATGGCAGCGCCACCAGTGGCACCGAGAAGCGGGCCGGGTACGGGGCACTTGTGCTGTACCAAGGGGTGGGTACCCGAAGAGAAGAGTTGCTAGGGCCCTGTGGGGCAATCTGCAGTTACGAGGCAGAAATGGAGGCCATCAGATACGCCATTACGGCAATCGGGACAAGGTTCGATGACGAGTCGGAGGCGACAGCCGACATCGTTGTCTTTACTGATGCGCTCTCCGTCCTTCAGGCCATCGACGGCCTGGGGACGTGGCCCGAACGACTCTTCCGAACGCTAAAGGCTATCTCGGACCTGATCTCTAGGCACGGAGTGAAGGTCACACTCCAGTGGATCCCAAGTCATGCAGGGGTCCCTGGAAATGAGATAGCGGACTCCCTAGCCAAGAGGGGGTCCTTGCAGGTACCAGTGCTAGACGAACCAGTATCGATCGAGAGTGCAATACGACTGATTCGGGATTGGGAAACCGACCAGTGGTATAGCAGTTGGGATAACTCTGACAAGGGCCGAGGTGTGTGGCAACAACTGAAGAGGCCCAACCGTGCCGATCCGTGGTGGAAACTCCGCAGGGGAGAGTCTTCAACGATTGCACAGTTCAGAACGGGACACTGTCCAGTAGGGGCCTACTTTAACAGGTTGAGACCCCTAGAAGATTCGCGGTGTAGAAACTGCAGAGAGGCGGTGGAGACGGTCGATCACGTGCTTGCAAGTTGCCCCGCCTTGCAGGAGTTCAGAGTGGATGGGGACGGCCAACCGTTTGCGCCGAACCTATATGGGAGCTTGTCACAGCTACGTGACACAGCCAAATTCGTTCTCCGAGCCTTAAGAGAGTAATCTCGGCTCGCATTCTCGTAGAGAAATGGAGGTCAAACCTGGTGCAAAAGAACACTACTGTACCCATGGGCCTCAAAGCGGCGTAGTGTATAAACCGCCAGTAATTTTCTTTGAAAACACCAGCGGGCTAACGCATGGGGGACAGCCCCCGCAGCATGTCCGAGACTCATTGCACTGCCGAGAGGCCACGGAGTCTCGTTGGGGAGGAAGCAATGGATGCTGCAACCCAGTCTCACGACCCGCCCGGTGCCTGGATGCCTGTGCCTATAGTGCAGGATTTGTGCTACCGGGTGACAATGCAGATATACGGGAGAGCCACCACGATAATGATCCTTAGGGGAACCGCAGCGAACGGTCGCTGGCCTGCGGAAACCTTCCCTTTTACATGGCACGCCACGCCTTTGGCGTGCCGTAGGGTGGCTGGATCCCGGACAGAGTATTAAACTCACTTCTAATGCATTACGCCCCGGCTCTAGAGCTTCGGCTCGTCCGGCTTTTGAGACTTTTTACAAGGTGCAAAAGGGAGTTAAGATGACTTTCTCAATCCTTGTCTGCATTTAAGAATGGCCAGCTACCGACTATCATAATCCCGGCTTTAAGTGAGCAATCTCAGTCGTGTGCGGAAATTGCATTGGACTCTCGGACGGTGTCTCACAGGCATCGAGACTATAAGAAATAGTTTATGACTTTGCTAATAAAAACAAAAAGCCCCCCCCCCCCCCCCCAAAAAAAAAAAAAAAAAAAAAAAAAACACCCCACCAAGTTTTGATCATTAATTAAACAAAATTATTTTTTTAACTACAGTATCCGCCCTCTATGTTTATTTATGATTATAATTTTTTTAACAACTTACAAGTGCGTTTTTATGTTATAATGGAATGAGTCGGAAAGGGTGTCGGCAGTGTGTTTCGAAAGTGAGAGGCGCCAGATATCTGATCTAGGGCACACACAAAAAATTTCAAGACCCCTGAAAATATTTATTATGACAAAAACTAGTAAAACATACAGAAAAATTTTACGTTTATTGCGATGGAGTATTCACATTTGAGTAGTGTAGGCCAGGGTTTGGCCAAACTTGGCACGCAGAGCGATTTTCAATGGCACGCGAGAGACCTCCAAGAATGTTTTTTTTTTATAGATGGAAACAAAAACTAGCAACATTTTCAGGTTCTGAATGAGGAAAACTGACTGTTGACGCCGATGTTTCTGAGTGACTGAGCAACACATTTCAGTGAGTTGAACTTGCATTTACAATGACCGCTGGAATGGATTTGCATTGAAATTGGGCATATCTTGCCGTGAAATCAATTTTAAAATATTTAACTACACGTACATCGCTATTTTTAAGGCATATATATTATATTAGATAGATATATTTAGATAGATAGTAAGGGCTTTTTCAAAATTACATCGAAGTACTCAAAGCGGAGTTTTCTAATCAAAGGCAAGACTTTTAAATGCATCGACTCATACCTCATCAAACCTCACTAGCTTGATCTTACTACAACCTTCTAGAGGTGGATTTTTTTTCAAGTGGGTGGATATAGGCAATTTTAAAATGCAGCAAGATGAATTTTAAATATTTCAAAAATAGGCATCCAAACGTGCCCATTTGCGGAAAAAGTCTGGAAGGAAGCTGCTTAGCTTGGGAAAGTAATCTGCTAATCTCAACTGATAGGCGTTAGCTCTTCTACTTTCAGCTTTTGGTTCAACTTACACGTATAAAGAAATACAAATCAGTCAGTAATATTTTTTTCTTACAAAACATAACTTGTTTGACATCACTATGTCAAAAGAATCAAATGTGGGAACCTTTTTTTAATTAAAGGGAGTTAATTAACGCATTTTATTTCCCCTAATATTTTTAGTATGTTTCTTTTTTTTTCTTTTATAAAAGAATAAATGGTTTACAATTTATACATTTAAAATGATCAAACTGTTAAAAGTATTTTGAAATTATATAAGTATTCTATGACTAAAAAATCTATATGTATATTTTCAAACATTTACATTAACTACTCAATTTGTATGATTACCATGTATCAATTCAGCTTGACGGTACTATCCACACAGTTTTGACAAAACAAAACCACATAAAAGGACATCTCAGAATGAGATCACAATATAAATTAATAGTAAATGTTAGATCTTCATCTTGAGAACCAAATGGTAATGTTTAGACAATAATTACCATAAATGTGAAAGTATAGTAGACCAATAAAATATTGTATTTAACCCTTCCCGTACCGACCTACTTCTATCTATGCTGCCTTCAGTTCCGCTATATACGCGCCCGGGACTGTAAGGGTTAATATAAATGTAAATAAAAAGCATGATCATCACAAGCACGTTAATTTTTTTTATTAATTACAAGCTAAATTCCCCGGCATGGCTCCGGCATTGTATAAACTAAGCCTACAGATAAAAATTTCATCAACAACAATAAACAGAAAGCTGTAGACTATATCTAAAAAAAAAAAAAATTAATTATTTTCTGAAGACATTTATATAGTCTAGACCGGTGATGGCGAACCTTTTTGAGGCCGCGTGCCCAAAGTACAATACAAGACCAACTTATTTCTTTTAACGTGCCAACACAGCAATTAAAACCAAATAGCATAACTTGACTGTTCCATTTTTGGTAAATGCTCGCGTGCTCACAGAATTGGCTCAGCGTGCCAGCTGTGGCACGCGTGCCATAGGTTCGCCATCGCTGGTCTAGACCATTGTAATCGAGTAAAAAAAAGGCAACTCTTTTTATTTAACAGGAATCTAAATTGCCCGGTGTTGCTCGTAGTTTAACCATTTTTTTTAAAGTAATATTTATTGAAAAAAAAAACAATTGTAGAAAAAAAGGTATAGACTAATAATTGGAGATTCGCACCCGGGTCGCACACATGGCAGTCCGATACGTTAACCACTCAGCTATCAAAGACACATGTTCGATGTGAAATCACAAAGTATAATGTGAGACGATAAGGTCACATGTCTTTAAATAAATTAATATGACACACAGAGCTTTATATATATATATATGCTCTATAGACTAAAGATACAATGCTTAAACAATTTTCTCTATAAATCTCTTTTACTTTTGCCCTTGGTCTTGTTACGGAGTTTAATTATTTGTCATATAAAAATAATTTATAAAAAAAAGTATAATAGAGCAGGTTGACTTTTAGGCTGTTGGCACGCTGAATGATTTAGAAATCCTAGTTTGGCACACTGTTAGCAAAAGGTTGCCGACCCCTAGTGTAGGCTATCACCACTTTAACAAAATTCATATCGTTTTTGAAAAAATTCATCCATGTGGATAATCTAATTAAACATCCAGATAGACATAGAGATACAAAAAAAAAATCTGATTCCATAGGCAAGGTCAAATTTATATCACACGAAACTTAAACATACGAACACCTAATCATACGACACTTAAACATATGGACACTTCATCACAGGACAGATAAACATTCGGACACTTAATCACACGACACTTAAACATACGAACACCTAATCATACGACACTTAAACATATGGACACTTCATCACAGGACAGATAAACATTCGGACACTTAATCCCACGACACTAAAACATACGGACACCTAATCATGTGACACTTAAACATATGGACACTTAATCACTCGACAGATAAACATACGGACAGTTAATCACAGCGACAGATAAACAATTTTTTTTTAATTATAACATTAAAGTAAATAGGAAAATAATATAGCTTATGTTACCAATATTTTTTTTGCTTTTGTGTTTTTCGATTTAATCTTCATTCTATTTAATTCCTTATAACAACAAATTAATACAATATGTAGCCTATCACATTGAATTTTTTTTTAGTCTAAAACAATTTAACACTTTAAAGAAACAATTTTCTCGTTTCTTTTTGTAAAAACATTTACGAAACAAAAAAAAAACAACTCTTAAAAAATGAGGTTTAGATTATTTTTAAAAATATGAACCTCATTTTTTTTATTAGTTAGGCTAAACATTTTCAGTTATCTGTGTCATCTATGCATTTTTTAACAGCTTATCTGTGTGAACTCACCCTTCTAGAATTTCATATTCTTTACAACTTTCGGAATTTCGTTCATTACCTGGATTGTTATGGTGCATTATATATATTTACTTGTTTGTTTTTTTGTTTCTTGGAATTTTTTTACTGGACTTATTTCTGGTGCATTTATTTTATGGCTGGAGTATATCTTCCAAGATAAGATTTTGGGACAATGCATGAAATCCTTTTTTCAACAAATGCTGTATGGACTAGACAAATGCTGTATGGACTAGACAAATGCTGTATGGACTAGACAAATTCTGTATGGACTAGACAAATGCTGTATGGACTAGACAAATGCTGTATGGACTAGACAAATGCTGTATGGACTAGACAAATGCTGTATGGACTAGACAAATGCTGTATGGACTAGACAAATGCTGTATGGACTAGACAAATGCTGTATGGACTAGACAAATGCTGTATGGACTAGACAAATGCTGTATGGACTAGACAAATGCTGTATGGACTAGACAAATGCTGTATGGACTAGACAAATGCTGTATGGACTAGACAAATGCTGTATGGACTAGACAAATGCTGTATGGACTAGACAAATGCTGTATGGACTAGACAAATGCTGTATGGACTAGACAAATGCTGTATGGACTAGACAAATGCTGTATGGACTAGACAAATGCTGTATGGACTAGACAAATGCTGTATGGACTAGACAAATGCTGTATGGACTAGACAAATGCTGTATGGACTAGACAAATGCTGTATGGACTAGACAAATGCTGTATGGACTAGACAAATGCTGTATGGACTAGACAAATGCTGTATGGACTAGACAAATGCTGTATGGACTAGACAAATGCTGTATGGACTAGACAAATGCTGTATGGACTAGACAAATGCTGTATGGACTAGACAAATGCTGTATGGACTAGACAAATGCTGTATGGACTAGACAAATGCTGTATGGACTAGACAAATGCTGTATGGACTAGACAAATGCTGTATGGACTAGACAAATGCTGTATGGACTAGACAAATGCTGTATGGACTAGACAAATGCTGTATGGACTAGACAAATGCTGTATGGACTAGACAAATGCTGTATGGACTAGACAAATGCTGTATGGACTAGACAAATGCTGTATGGACTAGACAAATGCTGTATGGACTAGACAAATGCTGTATGGACTAGACAAATGCTGTATGGACTAGACAAATGCTGTATGGACTAGACAAATGCTGTATGGACTAGACAAATGCTGTATGGACTAGACAAATGCTGTATGGACTAGACAAATGCTGTATGGACTAGACAAATGCTGTATGGACTAGACAAATGCTGTATGGACTAGACAAATGCTGTATGGACTAGACTTCATCTGTATAACACTAAATGGAATTCCACAGGTGGGAAGAGGAGTATTTACTGCGGGGACCGTACTTTATCGGCGTGCCCTTGGGGTGGCTAGTCTCTGGCAGGTGTGCTCCACCCCGACCCACCCCTTAACATCGGTACGACCTAGATGTAAGAGCCCAAAAGGCTCGTCCGATATTTGTTTCAGACACTTATAGATCGGATAACACTACATTATTTTCTAAGCTGAATCCCATAATTTAAGACAGCTTTTTGTTAAATAATAACTATGTTTAACTTAATCCTAAATGGCCTTCACTTTCAGTAGAAGAAGAAATGCCATATTGTTAGCTTTTGTAGAGTTGTTTTCTTATTTATTTATCTCTAGTAAGGTTGATAATTTCCTTCATTAGTTATTATGGTTAATATTATTACTATTATTATCATTGTGTATGTTCTAGTGAGCCAGGGATCAGCGAAGAAGAGTTGATTTAAAACAAGCCAAATTAGTCTTTCAGGTCTTAGTTATTTCTGTTTATTTTTTCGGATGAAAGAACTTGATCAAAGCTCCCGTGTTGTTCAGATCCCTGCTCTTGTGGCTTTCTATGGAACCGGAAGTAAATAGGAGAAATCGAACTTTAACTATACATCAGACTATGGTAAAGCTATTCTCTGTAATGACATACGTTTCTAAAAATAGAATTGCTTGTTCTTTAACTTAAAACTTAAAAAAAACAAAAACAACTTACAATAATTATGAAAGAAGCGTTAAGGCCAACACATCTCCCTCGCTAGGTATAGATATCTGGATGTCTGCTAGACCAGGGATCGGCTGCTTTTTGATAACAGTGTGCCAAAGTAAGATATCTAATTCATTCAGCGCGCCAAAAACGTGAAAGTTAACCTGCTCTATCATATTTTTGTAATTACGATCACGTCATAAAATACTCTTATATTATTATATTATGCGTCTATTATTTATTAAAATAACAAAACAAATGAATTATAATATGAATTTATTTTATTTATTATTAATTTAAGAAGTTTAACCTTGAAAAAAAACTCATTAAAATGCTATTAGTCTGTATCATTTAGCGTGACCCTTGGCCTTGCAAGCTCTTCGCTAATTGTAACTAGTAGATATTTTGTCATTTTAAGTTTAACTCTGTGTTCTGAGTACTAATGTGTAAGGCGAATTCTTCGTGGGCTTAGAACAGCTTTCATTTGAAAATCTGAACGTAGATCAAACAGATGAAAGCTTTAAGGAGAGCTGTCCAACAGATGAGAATAGCAGATGACTTTATCTAAACAGATTTCTTCAATAATATGTCTTTAGCAATTCTGAATAATTGTGTGTACATAATCTCGGAAGTTTTTTTAATACTACTAAATATCTTTTCAAAAACCATCCATATCCAGTCATCCCAGAAAAGATGAAGTTTTAATTTGGAGGTTATAGGATCAATGAAGTATGAAAGCGTGGGACTATGAATTCGAACTATGATTTCGATTTGAAAAAAACAACGACTCTGCTTTGAGTGCAAGCGATAGAGGACATGTGGTGACAACCATCTATTACATTAAAAAATTATAAATTGTTACTAGCTTGAGTGATAAATAGATGATAGTACTTTACATTGACCCTCATAGTCCATATTAAAGTCCGAGGAGACGGGGGCGGTATTACTTTAAATTCCCGGGGAAGTCGAGGCTGTCTTTTTGTGAGTCGTAGATTGACTTTTTGAACCCCGTGAAAAAAAAAAGCATGATTCTTGAGTTTCTATCCATTTGGGGAACCAATAAGATGAGGAGACTTTTCTTCCCTTGTGGGGTCTAGTCTTAGTTTAAGTTAGTTCCTGTTGAAAGTTTGTAAAGAAAAAGTTCATGTTTAGAGTTTGTACAGTTCAGTTCTTGTCCCACACCTGTGTATATTTGCCGCCCTCCCCCCCCTGTTTTTCCTGTGCATGTTTATATTGTGACCAGTGAAATACGTTGACATTGTTTAATTTTGACCAACTCCTGAATGAGATGTAAGACGGTTAGAATTAACGTATCTTCTATAATACAAGTCAAGTGGCACCCCTAGCACAGGGGACGCCATTAGCACGAGGAAACAGAGTTCTTCACTACAATACAAGATAATTATAAATTGAAGAAGTACGAGTCCTAGCAAAATAAATAGGACCACCCCCTTACACTCAGCAGCCATTTGTTATATTGACGTACGTTGTTTTTTTTCGACTTGCCGACCCTTGAACTGGACCTAATTAGTAACTGGAATGCACACTGGTGTACATCTGGTGTACATTTGATATAAAATGGTACAATGTCTGTATACAATTAATAGCTCTTGAGGGGGGGGGGGGGATATTGAGGAGGAGGTAGTGTATATAAAAATAAATTGTTGGCATAAAGTAATTGGAGTAGGTCTACACTATTTTTAGATCAGAGTGAACCAGTGCAACATTGACCGCTGTCTCTTACATTGGCATGTATGATAATAGTCCACCTAATCATACTTGTCGCTGGTGTCAATAATGTCTTTATATTTAAAACACACACACACTAAATAACCACAGAAGAGTTATAAATAATAGAAGATTATAATCGTGTTGTTATGACACTTTTATCAAAACCAAATTATTTATTCCACGTCACTTTGTCAGACTTAAAAATCTGATGGGGGGGAAAAAAAAGGGTGAGATGTTTTTGTCGAAGAATGTTTGTTTAATATAATTAGAACAATAACGTTGTGTAAATTTAACTTTACGACAATAATTTAAATATATATATATATATTATATAATATATAGGTAAATCGTTTATATTGGTTTGTATGCATTACGCTGTCCCTTACAAGTAATATATTATTAACGAAGAGCATTCCCATCATAAAATGATAACAGCGTCTCACGAGATAACGCGCGTTTAAAAAAAAATGGTGGGTGGGGAAATTTTTAAAAAACTGTATAAAACATTTTTTTGTTCTTGCTTTGGAAAGGGGGAGAGGGAGGGGTGGGCTGCTTATTCGTTAATAAAGGCACACATTGTAAGCACAAACAGTCTATAAATCATTATAAAAAAAACAAAAAAAAAAACAAAAAAAAAAAAGGGGGCAAAATGTTGACGCCAAACGCGCATAGAGTGCTTTGGTTAATTAAAGTTCATGTTTTTAAAGCCACCTTCCCACCTCAGCTCGTGGCGAGGTCATCGCTTAAGGCTGCACATGTAACGGGAGGGAGTTATGCGTTGAATTCATGCCAACAGAGAATCGCTTTGTCCTTGAAATATCAAGCTTTTTTTTTTTTGTTGTAAAGTATGTGGTGCGCCCCTACCCCCACCACCACCCGCCACAATGCAATTGACGCCACTAAAGGACCACACAGGTATAGGGTGTCTGCGCCCTTGAAGTTTTGAAGTAGTTGTTTTTAAAAGAAGAGATTTCCATTAGTTTGAAGCTGGCTCAAAACACGGGATGCAAAGTAATTCCCTCAATAAAAACTTAGATTATATCATAATTCCCTCAATAAAAACTTAGATTATATCATAATTCCCTCAATAAAAACTTAGATTATATCATAATTCCCTCAATAAAAACTTAGATTATATCATAATTCCCTCAATAAAAACTTAGATTATATCATAATTCCCAAAATGAAAACACACGATGCAGAGCAATTTACTCCATAAAAAAACAAACAACTAGACTATAGGGCGTTTGCAATCCCGTGACAAAAAGCACGTTATTTGTGTTTACTTTGAGTAATGGTGTACAAGTAACAATGGCCGCTGTATTGATAAAGTTTCATATAGGCTCGAGCTTTTTTTAAATGATGTGTTGTGTTTTAAGTCTTAAGCTGTATTTAAGCTGTATTATGTATGTTAAATAAAATAGGCTATTTTATTATTATCATAGACATAGATCATAGACGATGTGAGCCTAATAGTGACTTGACTAGATAGCCTATTCACCAACAATATCACTTGACATCGTAGCCTAGCCTACGAAACATTAAAAGTGTAGGCCTATAAAGTGAAATTGAAAGTGTAAATAGGTCTAGCCGGCCCTAGCCTAATCACATTAATCAATTAATCTACAGTACTACTATTTACCTCCTTATTTTTGAGTAGGATAGCCAATATTCAGATGTGAATTTTGCATGATAAAGAAGTACTTCACTTTCACCACGTTACATTTGTACCTCAATTGGGTTCTTTATTTACACAAATACGTCACTAAAAACCTAAGCCACGCCCACTAAGAACGCTCTATAGATTAGGCCTGATTCATTCAAAAAACCTAGAAAATAAAGTAAATTCCCTTAATAAAAACTTACAGAGTAATTCACAATACAAGCAGATTTCTGAGTACTTTCCAATAAAAATTCGTAAAGGGCTATAGAAGCAGCTCGCTACTCAGCAATTTAGGAAAGACCTGCGTCTCACTCACTGACTGCAGAGACTAGCCCTCTTATGTTTACACAGTCTCAATCTGGTTTCCGAGCAGGTCGGTCTACTATAGACATGGTTTCATCCATTGGTCAGTTGCCGGATAAATAAAGGAAGCAGCAGACACCACTCTACATTGCCGTCGTAGACCCGACTTAAACCTTTGAGTCAGTCAGTCGTAGTGGGCTTCTCCGAATCCTGGAAAAAAATGGTTGCCCGCCTCGCCTGCTTACCATCATCAGACAGTTCCATGAAAATATGCAAGCTTCAAAGAAGCCACCTCTGATGCTTTCCCAGTCAGCAGCAGAATTCATCAAGCAAGATTGTGTGGTTGCAACAACATTGCTGGCAAAATGGCTCTCCGTTCTGCGCCACTACGCCTTAAGAAGATTGCGTGCTTGCAACAGCATTGCTTGCAAAATGGTTCTCCTTTCTGCTCCACTACGCCTTCAAGAAGCTTGTGTTCTTGCAAAAGCATTGCTTGCAAAATGGTTCTCCGTTCGGCTCCACTACGCCTTCAAGAAGATTGTGTTCTTGCAACAACATTGCTTGCAAAATGGTTCTCCATTCTGCTCCACTACGCCTTCAAGAAGATTGTGTGCTTGCAACAGCATTGCTTGCAAAATGGTTCTCCGTTCTGCTCCACTACGGCTTAAGAAGATTGTGTGCTTGCAACAACATTGCTTGCAAAATGGTTCTCTGTTCTGCTCCACTACGCCTTCAAGAAGAGTAGAGATGGAATCTGCCTACACACCAAAACATCTAATACACAAATATTTTATCATTCTACTTTCCAGCAGTTGTCTCTTTTTTTTTCCACTGTTATTTAATAATTAATTCAAGTCTGTTCTCCAGCATTAACCCCTCTTGTACTGAGACCTGGAACTATTCGTTTCAAGGAGCGCTGGCGATCAGCGCTTTATGTCGCATGTAATGCGGCTAAGTTCACACAGAGGTCAACGAAATGAGGTGGTGGTGTTTTTTTTACTCGGCCTACCAAATCTGGTCCCCAACAATGGAGACTATATTTTTTTCAAAAAATCCTATTTTCGCTTCAAAATCTGATTCCTTTTTCTAATTCTTTTGTCTTTTCCGATTCCCGATTTCCTTATTTCGCTTCCCAAATTTGATTCCCTGTTCTGAATCAATTTTAAATTCCCCTATTAATCTGTTTTTCGATGTCATATCTTTACTTCAATCCATATTTTGATTTTGTTTCATGTTCTTTTTCTAATACGCAAATATGATTCCCTTTTCTAATTCTTTATTGACAAGTCTTACTGAGGCCTAACCTTTTCAAATGGAAGAGATCATGAACTTCCGGTGCCATTTCAGGCATTTCCGTAAACAAAAAGCATGCTTTTGCTAGTGTTTGACAATTGATTTCAACCTCGTCGGCCATTTCGGGTCTTTTAGTAATCTACAAAGGCTACCAGATTAGTTATGAGGAATCCGTTTTTAATATCAAAAGTGAGTAGGCGATAACTAATACTCCATGTGTTAGTCGCGTTAAGTTAAATTTAGCTTTGTTTATAAAATAAATTAGTCAAGAGCTGCGTCCCTGGTTATTAATTTAAAAAACACAATGCGTAGATAAAAAAACGAACATTCTTTTGCATCAAGCAATAAGTTTGAGATTATAAATAGGTGATTCTTCACGTCTGCTGTTCACAATCCATCGTTTTTTTTCGGCAATATCTTTTGGAAATGAAATAAAATTTGATTCTCTACATCTTTTATTATTCACAGTACAACCAGTAATGCAGCACACAGACATGTTTTTTTGTGTAGCAAATGAGCGAATGGGACCGGAAATGTTGAACACTTTGAACCTTTATGCATGCATAATATATAGACTTGTCAATTCTAACTCCATTCCTTTGTTTCTCTAGTCTGATTCTATTTCCTGATTTTGAATCCCAAAACTGATTCCCTGTGCTGTTTTTATACTTCTATTTTTATTCTAATTTCCAATGCTGATACATTATTCTGGTGACTCGTAAAACTCATTTTATATCTGGTTGTTTGTTGTTGTTGTTTTTTTGTTGTTGTTTTTTACGTTTCGTTTTTAAATTTCTTATTTTGCAGGCATATCCTGAGTCATTAATGTAATTCGTTTTTATTCCATATTCTAATTTCATATTCTAATTCCCTTTTCATTTTCTATTTTTTTATTACCTATTCTGAACTCATATTCTAATTCCATTTTTATGACCCTGTTTTTATTTCTTTATTTCTTCCATTATCGCTTTAAATATGGCCGAATCGTTTTCTATTCCCGTCCAACATAGTCTTTAAAGGTTGTGTGTGTATGTGTGTCTATGTGTTTGTGTATGTGTGTCTCTGTGTGTGTATGTGTGTGTCTGTGTGTCTGTGTATGTGTATGTGTGTCTCTGTGTGTGTATGTGTGTCTCTGTGTGTGTGTGTGTCTATGTGTTTGTGTCTGTATGTGTGTCTATGTGTGTGTGTGTCTATGTGTGTGTGTGAGTGTGTTTGTGTGTGTGTTGGGTATAAATATCACAAAGGGATTAGTTGTGCCATCGATGCCCGATCAATGGACGCCGACACCGGACCAGTGGCGTTTCCGCAATGGTTAAGCACTTAATGTAGTTGGCATTTCCCTTATGTGTTGCATGATCTTCGGGCCCAGTATAAAATATATTTTTAAAAAGTAGGTGAGCTTATGGGATGGGAGTTTGGGTGGCGGCGCCGATGGAGGTGGGAAGGGGGTGTATGCTTAAGCGGTGGCGTGGGTGGAATTTCTGATTTCCTATTGCGGAACAAACTTTTATATTTACACATAGGGAAAAAAAAGGGAGGGGGGGCGTTTAAAAATGTAGAGAAGTTTAAATATGATGCACTTTGTGTTGTTTTAGCCTTTGGTAAAATAATGGATCAAAATAGAGATGTTTAAGCCAACAGCAGCAAAAAGCCTTTGTCATACATGTGTAAATTTTAATCGCCGCTTCACAGGTCACTTTGATCAAATTGTCTGCTGGGCAATAATTTACACGTTGCATTGTGAGACTGAAATTACAACTGACATACGACTGTAGGGGGGGGGGGCGCAGTGGCCGAGTGGCAGCGCGTTCGGATGGCGTATCGAAGGTCCTGGGTGAGGGCTAGGATTTATACCGGTACTCGATTGTGTCCCTGAGTCTATACCCAGGTCTGATGGGTACCTGACATTTGTTTGAGTAAAGTCAAGGCGGCTGGGCATTGTGCTGGCCACACAATCACCTAGTGTGCCGTGGCCACAGAAACTGGTGAACCTATGGATCAATTTGGTCCGACGGGTACTTTACTAATTGGTTTATATTTATTTTGCATTATAATCGGAACATACAACGAAAAAAATTTTTAATTAGTTATTCAGATAGATGAACTCGGCTATTTAAATATTTAAAACAATGAGGGTCAACAATCGGACCTCAATTTAAAGCAATGACCACACACTTACACACAAACATTTGCACTCACTTCCCGCACGTTTGCTGTTGTTGTTCCCCCCCCCCACCCCTTATTGTTTTGTTAAAAAAAACCTCGTTGAGCCTGTGTTGAGGTCTGTCGTATCCATTCAAAATGTTAGATCATGCAATGGATTTGTCACAATGACATTGTCTGCACTGAGGAAGCCGATTACACTTGCGTGGGAGTGCCATAAGCCATCTGATCTAGACAAGGACTAGCCCAAGCAATGCTGACATTTTATTTCTTCTCGTTTTTTTTAACACGCACCTTAAATATAGAGTTAAATTACGAGTTGTTTTTCCTTTTATATATCGCTCACCTAGACAGCTCACAATGTGATGTCAATTGTTCATACATTTATTCGGATCTCAATTTGCAATTCGCACTTATTTCCGGTTTCCAATGACAAAATGTCTGTAGATGAAGTGAAAAATGTTCAAGAATTCGCCCCCAAAGGGAAAAATGGTGTTTTGGTGACATCATTGAAACTATGCAATTGTTGAAACCAAAGACGTGAGAGGGTCAGGGGTCATGAGGTGGTGGGGAGGGTTTCTGAGTTGGGCTTAGAGTGGGCGTTAAGAGATAAAAAAAAACACCACCAGAATTAATTCAAAAACTGTGGATGGTTTTCCCTACATTACTTGTGACAAAACCACGCAGTCAGAGGATTAGCCCGCCAATCAATATTGTTTGAATTTCACTCGCAAACGTTTTAAGTACTATGAGCTACCTCTTCACAACTATCTGCTATCGACTTGGGAGCTCTTCCGGTCGGAATTAAACGGTGTTTAGTTTTTCTATTCGAATTTGCATTTCCAACCGATGCATCAATTTAAACAAGCATCCCATAGCAGTCATTGAAAATTAAATAAAAAACAAAACTTAGTGCAGTTAAAAATACGTTTATTTTTTTATCGTGGAAATTCCACATTTAAACTAGGTTTTACCCAAGATAACTAATAAACAATGTCGTAATAAAGATAGCAAGGTAGGGGGCGGGGGTTATTAAGACAAGGTGAGAAGGGGGCCAAGTAGTCCGAAGTTATGGTGGGGGGGGGGGGGGGTTCGATACAAAGCTAATTTTGAATTTGTGCACTATTTCATCCTAAACTATATAAAACTTCTAGAATATTCGTTGAAACTATGAAATATTAGATTTATTAAATATTCTAAAGTTTTGAATTCTAATGTTCTGAACAAAAAAGCATTCATCAAAATCTAGTAATTTTTTTTGCAAATTGAAGTTTAACAATCACATGACACTAAAGATTAGAAGACGGCTAGTTAAAATAATGCCGAAGAATGTTCGAAAACATGACTATGTATGAAAAGCCAAAGTTGTCACCACATACAACAACATAAATTAACCATAGTTGTTTTTTTTTTAATTTGGCATTTTGGAAAATAGTCCTAGAGGAGGCATGGTGGCGGCAGCGCGTTTGGCTGTTGTACCGTAGGTTCTGGATTCGAATCCAGGTGAAGACTAGGATTTGTTCCCGGCACTGGACGGTTTCCCTGAGTCTAACCAGCTCTGATCGGTACCTGACATTAGTTGGCTATACATCCCACGGAAACTGTTGAACGCCGCTTCACAATTTGAAAGGCTTTTTCCTTGCCATATCGCAAAAAAACAGTAAATTTATATCTATGTATTTTTGTTTATAATTTTTTTCTCTTCAAGATTGTGTTTTATTTCCCAAGAGAATGTAAGGATTTATGCATCTTTACTAATTTGCTTTTAAACTTTCCTTTTCCTGTCTCAAAATGGTGTCACATTTGTCTGGAGCGATTATTCACTTTCAATAAAGCTTTCCAGAATAAAATTTTCTGTAATGTTCAGACATTTGATGTATTTAAAACTAGCTAATGCTATGTAGCACTTAAGTTTTATGATTAATATGAACTTCAAAACTCATTATTTCAATATTTACATTAGATAACATTTAACATGCTATAGACCCCTACTGTCTTACTTATAGGTTGGGTCGGTTAATGCTACATTGATTTGATTTGTCTTTTTTAAATCATCAATTAGCTTTGTCTCCTGGCCTAGAGTAATATCCGTGTTCTTAGTTGTATGTTAAATGCGTTCTGAGCTTACATTATGTTTGATGGCAACGCCATACAAATATTATTATTATATCAAAAAACTTTTTATACACCAAATTTGTTCTTTGGTTGTTTTATTTGTATTATACCAACGCGGGGATTTCATGATAATTTCTTACTTGTCATTACACACTATGGGGCAGGGTGGCCGAGTGACAGCGCGTTTGATTGGCTACCAAAGATTCTGGATTCGAATCATGGTGAAGGCTATGAATTATTTACGGGTCTGGAAGGTGTCTCTGAGCCCAGCTCTGATGGGTACCTGACTTTATTTGGGGTAAAGTAAAGGCGGCTGGGCATTGTACTGGCTACACAATCCTCTAGTATGCCACCAAAAAAAAATTGTGAACGCTGCTTCACCGGCCCTATGAACCAATTTGGTCCGACGGGATACTTTACTTTTTACTTTGTCATTACACACTAAACTGTAACGAACAAACATTAGGAAATCAATGAGAAACTCACACAATTGTTTTTTTTTTAAATCATCTAAAATGTAAAGCTTTTATTTCATGACCAAAAATAATTATAATGTTGAAATACAACATCTCAACTTGACGAAAAGAAGGAAAGAGAGAAAAAAACTTTTGTTTTTACATCAATGAATATTCATAGATAATTAATATAATACATACATGTCTAAATTAGTTATTGTTGTTTTTTTATGAGTAGACTGTTTGCGTGCAAAATAATTACCACCTTAACCTACCTTTATTTTAAAAAAAAGTTAATAATGAAACTCTTCGATCATCTGTACCTTTTTTTTTCTGTATTAATGGTGAAGTTTTTTTAAAAATATATAATATTGATTATTAAATTAACAATAACAACAACATAGGGAAACAAAACATCATTTAAAACATTAATAAAGATGCAAGACTAGACTCATACCACGGATGAACGTAGGACGCAATAATCTTCTTTATAGAAGAAGTGAATGTAATATATAAGATAATTAGATCTATAAAAATTAAAATAAATCATACAACTTTTTATTTTTATTTTTCTACATAACGAATTAAGATGTTTTAGTTTGTTTTTTAAAGATGTTTTTTTTTTTTAGATCCACATTTTGATTCTACAGTATTCAAATAATCTTTATAACGGTAAAAGTAGTTTTAGTGTTCAAAATATTGTCAAACGTAGAATAAACATAGACATTTAGCCTGGTGTGTTTGTGGTCTATAAAAGGTCCACCATGGGGTGCACAAAAAGCTCAATGTATTAAAAATGTTTCTTTTTGACATTATAGGTCTGTCGGTGTAAGACGTAGATAGATTTGATTTTAATCTCACATGTAAACAAGCAAGGGAGATAATACACACACACACATATACACTCTACTCACACCCACACATGTCCGCACATACATACACATACATATAGCCTAAGCAAGCGCGCGCACACTCGTCGCCAAAAAGTCAAATTCTCTGTCACAGCATACATAAAAATAAACTAAACATAAAAAAAAATGAAACAACAGCTGTTAAACCAAAAAAAAAAGAAAACCAAACATATTCTCAATTAAATAAACATTCATAGACATATTATATATGTATATTATTTTATATAGGTAATATGTTTGTATCACGTGACATTTAGATATATCGACGAGTCAAAATAAATATAAATTGTATGATTCCACAGAATAAATATAGAACACAATGCGCAATCGCATTTTTGTCTGTTTCCGGAAGTAATACCGACGCCATACTCTTTAGGCTCAGCGGACCTGAGTTACCTGGTTACTGGTTACACTACATATTTATGATTATTTACAATGTCTTTTTCGTCAAATCTACAAGTTCGAACACCCAAAGCTTATGTTTCATGCAAAAGTTACAAAGGCTGTTGTGTAATAAACTGCAACAATAATGCGAAAACGATTGATTATCGTACAAAAAAGCATGTTAAACTACATGGCTTCCCTGACCTCGTCAAGGATAAACAACGGAAAGTTTTAACCTCATAATAGGCTACTTAATATTAGTAACCTTGCTTTAGTCCTAAGCTTGCTAAGACTAGATATAGAGCGTTCTCAGTAGGCGGAGCTTAAGTTTTTTTGTGTACATTTAGTGACGTATTTGTGTAAATATAGAACCCACTTGAGGTACAAACATAACGTGGTGAAAGTAAATTACTTCTTTATCATGCAAAATTCACATCTGAATATTGGCTATCCTACTCAAAAATAAGGAGGTAAATAGTAGTACTGTAGATTAATTGATTAATGTAGATTAGGCTAGGGCCGGCTAGACCTATTTACACTTTCAATTTCACTTTATAGGCCTACACTTTTAATGTTTCGTAGGCTAGGCTACGATGTCAAGTGATATTGTTGGTGAATAGGCTATCTAGTCAAGTCACTATTAGGCTCACATCGTCTATGATCTATGTCTATGATAATAATAAAATAGCCTATTTTATTTAACATACATAATACAGCTTAAATCTTAACAAGACTTAAAACACAACACATCATTTAAAAAAAGCTCGAGCCTATATGGAACTTTATTAATACAGCGGCCATATTTAATTGTACACCATTACTCAAAGTAAACACAAATCACGTGCTTTTTGTCACGGGATTGCAAACGCCCTATCAGTAATAAATAAGCCTTTTTCATTTTACTATAGAAGCGTCTCTAGTGACCGCTGCCTTGAATCAAAAGAAAATGGTTGAAGCCGAGCTTCATTTTAAGTGACTGCGCATAATAGAGATTGCGCATTCTGTTCTATACCTATTCTGTGTTGGATACAGCATGAGAGCATGTTACCGAAAATGACGTGATCAGGAAAGGAGCACAAAAATGAATGACGTCAATTTTAGACATTAAAAACATTAGGCTGTTTATGTAAGCAAAAAAAAAAAAAACTATTGATTTTAATAAATTTTTTAAGGGTGCCGTTAAATTAAAAAACAAAAATAATACTAAAATTTGTGTGGAGGTTGGGGCGGAGAGGAGGTCAAATAACGCTAACAAAAATAATAAAATATAAAAAAACAAACAGATATAATACATCAACTTTTAATCACTCGTGTTTATACAAATAATATTTGGAGTCCTTTTGACTACATACATTTTCATCGTATTTTTCAAATATTTCCTTACACAAAATAAAATGTAACAAAATAACAAGAGCAAAAATAATCACATTTAGTTTCTTGGAGAATAGGCCTACAGTACACCTGAATAAATATGTCATCAATTTATATAATGGCTATGTACACTGAGAACAATCAATGGCCGACTCAAAAGTTTCAACTTTGACCTTGCTAGAACTCACTGTGATAGCTTTATACAGTTAAAAAGGTTAAAAAAAAACAACAAATATATTCACTAGGCTACTATATATATATACCGTATTATATATCGTTATAAACCAATAAACATTGGTGTTAAAATGATTATATAAGCTCAGCGGAAGTGTTGTATGACATTAGTTTTGATGCACAAAGCCCTGCTCTTCAGCTTTAAAATTAGAGCATGCAGTCGTTCCCTATTAATATAGTGTGTGTATTGAATGATAAAATAGAGATGACCTAATGCCAACTTTAAATCAATGTGACCTATTTTTTTATTTGTATAGCTCTGATAGCGTAAATGTATTTCAGAATAGTTCTCTTTGTCTTTATTATTTGTCTGGCAAAAGCCCTAAAAGCAGTTCCGGACAATGCGTGAGTTTGTATATATATATTTTTTGTAATGTTCTGCAGGCTAGAGAGAAAAAAAAAACTCAACTCAATATAGGCCGTGCTGCCCCCAAAGGCTGGTGTTAAATGGATGTCCTGGTGATTTGACTGATGTCCCTGTGGTTGATTTCTAGAGGTATCACCCCCATTCCAGATTTCTACCTTTAACCCAAACGCAGGTTCCGTTCCACCCAAAACTCTCACCAAGTCTCACCCACGGTTGTTTTAAAAATATAACCAGTGAAAAACTGTGAACAATACCAAAAAAAAAGTGTTGAAAAGGAGGGAAAATACGAAACCCCCTTTTGAAAACGCTGAGTGAATATGATTGAATCGGTGATTGTGAGGAGTAATGTGATTGCGTTTCTGGCCCTTTTTTTGCGGAAGTAGGACAGTAAAGGTCAGAAAAGCGCATCAAAAGGTATTTCCATTACGTCACAAGTGCTACGGATGACGTCGTTGACGATGTTGACAATGCTAGGGGGAAGAACGAGGGGGGGGGGGGGGGTGCGATGGGCGGGTGTAGGAGACATAGGACGTTTCTGTATTCAGATTTAATCTGGCAATGTTTGCATGAGCTCGCGAGAGTTGAGAGTGACACGAGAATAATATTAGCATAGCCAGGTGTGTCCGTGTGTATGTTTGCGTGAATGTTGTGTGTGTGTGTGTACTGTGTACCCAGAATCTGTGTGCACCACCACGGCGTTGATCAGAGGCGGCGGTTTCATGGGGTGCTATAACAAGGTCCTGGGCTGGTAGATCAGGCTATCTACACGTCACCGGTGGTGATCAGAAATACGTACATTCAAACTGTGTTTTTTTAGAACGTGCGACAATTATCTAGCGGAATGGCCGTAGTTAAGGTCCTGGGTTCAAATCTCGGTGAAGGCTAGGATATTTTCTTAATGGTTTAGAATTTAGAGGGTCTCCCTGAGTATATCCAGCGCTCATAAAGAACTGACATTTTTGGGTGAAAAGTAATGGTTTGCTGGACCGTGTGCTGGCAACACAATCCCCATAGTGTGCCATCGCCACGGAAACTCGAGAACGCTGCTTCACTAGCCCAGTGGATCAAATTGGGGATGCTTACTTCTCGGTGACCCATTTCCACCAATTCCGATCACTGTCCCGGGTTCAAAAATCTAAACAAAGAAAACATTGTAACACGGCCAACAGACTCGTAACAATATTTTTTTTCGGATAAAAATTAGTCTATTAAGGTTAGTGCATTGACAAAATAAATAAAAAATATAGAAAACGCAGCAACAACAACGCTCGCCCAGTATCCCTGCGCCTGCCACGCCTGCACCACCGCAAGGTAAAACCACTTGATAAGCGGATCTGACGTCATTCGAACAATGGAAACTGATTGAGCAAAAAAGAACACCCGGTCTGTGTCCCGAAAGGGCAATAACTGATTAGGGAATCCGAAAAACACGCGGCAGAGACGAGAAAATAATATATATATATATATATATAAGTAGACATACATATTTACTGTATATGTATATAATATAATATTATATATATATATATATATATATATATATATATATATATATATATATATATATATATATATATATATATATATATATATATATATATATATATACAGTGTGCCGTTTATATAATAATATATTAAGAAAAAAAAGGTAGAGAGAAATAAAAGCCAAACAGCTCAGAAATTGATAAGAATTGGCCAGAAAACACCAAGCCGGCACGTTGATCTGAGTCTACGGGGTGTCCTGCATTTTGCATACACCAGGGAGGTACCTAGCATGCGCACTTAACCTAAGTTTTTTACGTAACCACACTTTTAATGGCTGTCTTATCACCTATGGATTCCAGGTTGCCGTTGTTCGTTTGTTGTTGTTGTTTTCTGTTTAAAAGCAATTTAAAAAATTTAAAAAAACCAAGAAGAATAAGCCACGGCAGAAAAATTGAGAGCGAGATGTTGTGATAAAGTATAACTCATATTTCTTACAATGTTGACAGTGGCGTAGCTAGGGGAGGGGGAGGGGGGTCCAAATTCAAAAGTCCCCCCCCGGGCCCCTACTTTAGGGGGCCCCCAAAGGAGTGTCCGAATTGTTTTTTCTCAGGTCATAATGTCGAATGTCAAAATGTAGGGGCCCCTAAAGAGGCCAAGTTCCCGGGCCCCCAAATCCCTTGCAACGGCACTGAATGTTGAGATTTATATGTCAGCTGATTGTTGGATGACTGAGGTTCATGCGTTATAATCGTGGCTATTTCGACTAAAGTGTTAATTAGAGAATCCAGTTAAAATAGCCTACTTGTTCTATGAATAACAATGTCCTTTTCCCTTATGCGAGAACAAATGCATAAAAGTAGGCCTACTCGTTCTTTCGAGTGGCATTCGGGGATGGAATGAGCTGCCTGAACAAACCAGGAAAACCAGTAACTTAACATCATTAAAACATTAATAAAAATGCAAGATTAGAGTCGGACCACAGATGAGCGTATGGCGCAATAATCTTCTTTATAGAATGAGCGTCTGCAATAGGGGCCTATATAAGATAAGACTCAAACAAAATCTATATTATTACTATATTATAGTTAGATTTTACTATCTGGCTCTTGCATACATCTATCTATATATATAAAAGTAGACTGCGTGTGTGGATTCTTATCCCCAATTGGTTAATTTAAAGACACGTGACCTTATTGCCTCATATTTTACTTTTCCGATGTCGCTTTCTGCATGTGTGATCCTCCATAGCATGCATTCAATATTCTAGCGAAGTCTTCAAGCTATCACAGAGTTAAAATATTGACTGTAATTCCACTGTAGGCTACCATTTTATTTTTTCGAAAACCCTTTAAACAGAAAGAATTTAACTTGAGCGATACATAATATACCATACACACACATACACGCACACACACACAAACACATTCAAACACATAATATGAGTATATTTTAATATGTTTATGTTTAAAGAGTACTATAATCATATCTCATATGTAATATTTTTTTTTTTGTGGTAAATAGATATAACACTCATCATTTTTTAAAATTGTATTTGTTCATGGAAATCTGACATGAAAACTTTGTCGAGTCAAATTTTGTTTATCAGTTGATAAAGTCCAAGAAAAGTACACCAGTTATTCCAGTGAGGTTTTATAATTTCCTTTCAAATAGTCACTCGACTTTAAGTCACTCGACTAAGAACTTTTGTATTTGTATGTTTGGGTTACTATAACAAACTATCCAGGCTACGCGCACTAGACCATACTTGATATGTCTTGTAAGTGTACTGGCGTTCCTTCTAGATACAAGATTAATACGTCATTGGCCTCAAAAACTCCAGCAGGCCAGCAGGGATTGGACGGCGGCAGGGCTAGAACCGAGATCATCATGTTGACATTCCGGTGTACTAACCACTGGTCCACTAATTTGTTTTGTTATCACTCCGGCTCAGTAGCGTAGCCAGGGGGGGGGGAGCAGGGGGAGCAGCCGCTCTCCCTACGACCATTTTCAAAGAAACAGGGCCTTTTCGGGGAAAAAAAATTAATTAATAATTTAAAAAAGCCACGAAGCACAATTTATACTGTTTCTAATTTTTTTCTTTAAATTGCATTTCAACAATTTGATTTATTACAATCATTTTGAATCATTCAGCGTGCCAACAGCGTGAAAGTCAAACTGATCAACTATATTTTTTTTATAAGACAATTTATTTAGTGCCGTAGCAAGACCAAAAGAAAAGGAGCTTAATAGAGAAAATCATTAAAGCGTTTTATATTTAATAAAAAAATTAACCTGTTTGTTATAATCAGCTTTAAAAAAAAATCCATTTGTAGCTAATACACATTTTCATTAGGCCTACTCAACTTACACATTAATAGTTATCAACACTTTAATTTAGTTGTCAAGAAATTAGTGTAGCAATAGATATAGATAAAGTCTTTAATGTTACATCTCATAATAACTGAGATTTACTCTAACATATTATTGTAATCTACAGAGATAGCTATATTGATAAATAACATTTCAGAGGAAGAGATATTAAATAATCATACAAACTGGGTAGTTATTTTAATGTTTAAAAATGTACATGTACATTCTTTAGTGATAAAATATTTATATAATTTTCAACTATCTTGTGTAATTTGATCATTTTAAAGTTATAAATTGTAAGCCATTAATTTCTTTTAAAGAAAACAAAAAAGAAACATTAGAAATATTAATGTAAAGAAAACGGGTTAATTATCTCCCTTCAAGAAAATTCTGCAAATTCAAACGAGTTAATTGTTTTAATATAACTAGTGTACTTCTGAAAATGCTCATGTATCTTAATTTGCCTTAAATTAGGGAAAGAGTGAAATGTTTTGAAATTGATATCATCATTGCTTTTTTTGTAAAAAAAAAAAATAGGTGTTGGTATTCAGTGATGGATTGCCTAACTTTTAAAGCAGTTTCGCATTTTATATTTTGATTCTTATTGCGCGCAATTTTAAAATAATTCAATATTAACAAATTAATAATATAATAAATTAATAATAAACGTTAAAATACAAGAAAAGTAATAATTTTTTCCCCCACATTGAAAAATGTGCCGGTACGCTGTACCGGTGCGTACCGTCACAAAAAAAGCACTGGTTTTCATGGAAAGATATGCCCAGTTTCTATGCAAATCCATTCCAGTTGCCCAACACTTCAAGTGTTTTTGGACCCAGTCTTGTAAATGGAAGTTTAACTCACTAAAACGTGTCGCCAAGTCATACAGAAAAATTGGCTTCAATAGTCAGTTCTCCTCATTTAATAACGGAATTTTTTTTCTCCATTAAGATACATCTTTATAGCTACCAGACAAGAAAATAATGTATCCTAGACTTTATCTATAGGCCTACTTCGTATGACTTTCTTCTAGAAGAGACTTGAGAAACTATACAATTGACTATCTTAACAATAGATTCAATCACAGATTGCAAGTCCAATTATGGGAGCTTTGCAAACAAAGATTCCCGAACTAAAACAGTCGACGTCCAGTGTGATTCCCATGTAGTTCGCCATGCAGCACCCACTAATTATGCTGACATATGCCTACATTGTTTTCACTTGCATTAAACAATATTCTTGGAGGTCTTTCACGTATCACTGAAAATCGTTCTGCGTGCCAAGTTTGGCACGTATGCTTTAGGTTGCCGACCCCTGATATAGAGCATTCGCGTTGATTCTATAAATACTTTTAGATACTAGATGTTCATCCCGAAAATGAGCAGTAGATGCAATCAATTTTGCAGAAATTCTCATCACTATTAGCTGCTAGAAAAAGAATCGTGAATGGTTAAATAAAAACTTCACTATTATACAGTGTGTGTATCCTGAGGCACAAGATATTCTTTTAACACTTGATACGTACAAATTCTTAGTTATTCTATTAAACTGGAAAAATTGCTAAAAGTGGGGCCTTTTTCCTAAAATTTCGCTCCCCCTAGCGTCAAAACCTGGCTACGCCACTGCTCCGGCTATGTTATAGTGTTCTTATGTGTGAGATAAACACGTTTTTTTTTTGTTTTGTTTTTTTTGTTCTAGTTTACTTGGTGTGTTGCATTTGCTCGTTTAACCACGATTCCAGTCATTGTATCGAGAGAAAATTTAATTGATCTGAACTTCGCAAGAATTTTAGTCGTAAATAGCCACAACCGCCAGCCGTAGCCTATTACTTAGAAAGGAACGCCGAAACACTTTGGGAACTATTCCAAAGTTCTGCCCCCTCTAAAAGATTCTAACTTTAATTTCTACTTTATATCAGAAGTATCAAATACGCGGCCGCATGCGGTCCGCCAGTAAGCTTACAAAAATGTAGGCTACTATTCGTGAAATTCAGATATCTAGTACTGATACACATCAAATTTAATGGTTAATTTTATATAACTAACATACCTATTATTAGTGATAAGTAGTAAAATGAGTTCAGATGTTTGAAGTGTTCTTTGTTTACTAGGGTCGGATTGTTGGGAGAGGGTGTGTGTGTATGCGGCCCTTGACACAGCTCTTAAGTGAAATAAAATAGCACAAGCCTTCATCCGGGTTCGATACCCCTGGTTTATACGATCACATAGTTTATACCTTTAAAGTAAGTCTCAATGACATGCCGGAGAAATGAAAACGAAAGTTGAACAGTTTTGTCTGGTCAGCACTATTGACCAATCGCCTTTTATTTTCCTTTTTTTTTCTTTTTCAAATACATTTTCTACTCTGAAACATGAAATAGCATTAGCTTGATACAAATTTTGGTGTTTTCTTTTGAAGGTCGACAGGAAGCAGTGACTGCAGTGAATGTCCGAGATGACGATGATTTTAAATTTAAACAACCATAAGATGGGTGAGAAAACAAAACAACAGCAAACAATACATATCAAAAGAATAATAATTAATAATTGTACGATGAGCTAAAAAATAAATATCATAAATGTCAATAATTATAATATATATTATTATAACAATGTAATAACACAAACAAGTAATAAATAGTAAAAGGAACAAAACAATAACAAATGACATGATGACATTTTTTGACATATTATTATTCATTTCGGAATAAAAAAAATAGTTCATCAAAACATTTTATTTTCTATTTCAGTGCTGTTCAAAATGGGTTTTATTTCCATATCATCATTTACGTATCCATAAAGGTATTATATACTTTGTATATGACTACCCAAAGTCATAGATTTCCAATAGGTCACCTAAAGGTCGCCGTCACTCTACGAAAGAGGGCGAAGAATTTCTGTATTACAATGTTTTCAATAATTTTGATATTTCTCCATCAAAGAGCCTTTTCATTTCATGTCTTCGCTAAAGTAACAAAGAAAGAAAAAAACAATAACAACAACACATGAACCCGGTCTCAGCGTGTAGTCACAAATGTACAATTTTGTTTTAATTCATGAAAACAACAACAGAGTATAAATGTAAATTTATACAATATTTATATTTAATTAATTTTTATATAATATATTATATTATTTTTAGCTAACTATAACCTTATAACCCTTTTCGAGCTAACCTAATAAAACAAAACAAAAATGCAAAAAAATAATATATTAAAAAAAAAACACTTTGAAAAATAGATTGACTAATGTCATATTTTTCAATATACCCTCGCTTAACTTAATACCTATGATATGAAATTTGAAATTAATATTTTCACTTCATGTCAGTATGTTTGACTAGATTATAACATCTAGTATATCTACTATTTCTTACTTATTTTGTGTGCATTATAATTTTGGTATTCGAACTATTTTAAAGGATACAAAGCAATATTTAATGTTAAAGTACGTGTATAAATAACGCTGATCACAATTATTCATATTTACAAATATTTTTTTAATACATCTAAAATTAATACAATATAATTTGATATTGCCACATCAAATTCAATTTCAAATTTTATTTTCATAATATAATAGTTTAAATTGGTATTTTTTTAAATTACCCAACCATTTAAAATAACATATACATCGGCTAGTTACCACTGAACTATATACAAATATATGTTATATATAGATCAGTGCTAGGTACAAGGAAAATATGCAAACACAATTTCATATATTTTGCAATTACATTTTAGTAATCAAACAATTTGAAAACATAAATATGAATCTTCTTGGTGCGAGAATAAATATTTTATAATTACATCAGATGAAACTTTAAATGTAATTTTTTTTTCAGAATATGAATAGAGTCTAAATGTTAATAATTTTAATTCTTTTCAAATAAAATAAATATTGATTTATCAGTTGAGGGGTTTCAATGTCCGACATTTAATGTTTATTTCACATATAGTATACGAATATATAATTGACAAACAAGAAGATGAATGATGTAGGTGGGGAGGGAAGGGGTGTGGGGGCGATTACCGTAGAATGAAATTTTAGCCCACAATGCAACATTATGACAGCTATTGCATTGTGGGTAGACATAAACAGGTTTTCCTCTCAGGTGATAGATGTTTTTGACCTTTTTAGAAACCGTTTGTGGTTTGTTTGTTTTTTTTTGTTTTTTGTTATCTATTTTTTTAGCTAATATATATATATATATATTTATCTTCTCATTCTTTTTTTTTTTTTTTGGTTATATTTTGGTTTCCGAATCTTGGCCGAAAATATTATTATGACTAGATGCAGCGGATGATATCCCAGAAGTCTTTTCGTGTTTATTCAAATTTGTTGTTTTGTTTTTATTTGCCTAGGTCGTTCTTCTAGCTGAACTGGTATCTGTGAACAAAAAGAACAGAAAATGTTAGAACATAAATAATATACGTATATTTCTAACCTGCAAAATGAAACAAACAAATAATCGATATATATAATTACCGTGAGTTTGTTTATATGTTTATATATTTGTCCTCTATAGACGCCTAGGCCGTTGAACGTATCGGGACAAAAATTAAATGTATAAATTAGAAACGTTCTCCAAAAGAAATGTTTATTATATAAACAATATTGCTTCATTCGTTAATTTTTTTTTTTAAATGAACGTAAAGCTATTACTAATCACCGTATGTTAAGATTCTAAACTGAGCACCATTTCAGAATAATGTCCCTGTGAAATGCTTTAGCAAAATAACAAAAACTAAATACCGAAAGATAGTTCTCACTACAGTTTTTATTGTAATATTGTTTGTTATTTTTTCTTTCTCTTTAAATAAAACACACTGTAATCATTCGTTTCTCCTTCATTTTGACGGGCAAAACCTCTAGTAAATAAATAAACTAATAGATAGTTCTGATTAGAAAGCTCATAATTTGTTACAGAAAAAAAATTCTTACAAATTAACATTCGCCACTTTGATTAATTTCCTTTTAAAGACTGACAGTTGTTGTTGTTTTCTATAACTTTGAACTAATTGTCACTTTTTTTCCTTCACGCCCGTGCTAAATGGCAGTTTGAACTCCTTTTGTTCAAGGACGACTCACTTAAAGCCACTTTTTGGGATTCATGGATCTTTTGAAAATGTTCTATTTGCAAGAGCTGTCGAAATAAAACCTTCTTTCCTTTTGCTAATTCTCTAAACACTTTGCGGAAGGGCTAATAAATGGTGTATTTATTTATTAAAAGGCGGGTCTAAATACCACTTTGTTCTTTATTATGAGGTAGGTAGCCTACCACTAGAGTAAAAACAGTTTGTAAATATATAGTTAAAGAAATTTCAAGGAGTTGCTAAAAGCCACTTTTTTTTTTCAAGCTCGTTAGTTCCCATAAAACCGACAACAACCAACTTTATATCTAAGCAACATTTTTTTAAAACGCCACTTTTGTGGGTTTTTTTCTTTCCAAAACGACGTTTTCTTAAACACTAAAAGATCTGAGGTCTAAATAGACGAGAGAGAGAGAGAGAGAGAGAGAGAGAGAGAAAGAGAGAAAGAGAGAGAGAGAAGCGTGGAACGATGAATAATTGAAGCTACGTAGCCAACCCAGCAAGCGGTTCCTTCATGGGGGATGTCACATCAAAGGGTAGCACTTATTGGCCTCCCCCCTGGATGAGTTCCTCCACACATGGCAACAATCTGTTTCCCTGCTCACGTTTCCACTCTAAAAACTTACAGGCTCCGTAACACGGGGGCGAGGAGGGGCGAGGAGGGGCGAGGGGGGCTACTTGTATTCAGAGTAACACGAGGGCGAGGGGGGCGGAGTGGGGGGCTACAAGTATTGAAAGTCTAGCTTTTCACTTTCTCTACCTATGGTACTATTTTCTTATTTTATTTCTTAAGGCTGCCGTGTCTTATCTCTCTTTTCAATCATTTGTGCTACTTTTCATTCTGATAATTCTTTTCTGCCTTTATTTATTTCCTTTATTCTGTTAATTTTTTTCTAATCGATATCAGTCACTATTAGTCTATTGTATAACATTTATTTTCTCTGTTGTCATCTCAGAAATACAACACAATATCATAATGATGTGCTCAGAAAGACGCCGAGATAAAAATCATTATAACTATTTTTTTTTACTAATGCGAGTATGAGCTCATGTATGTTATCTTTCTTTCCGAATGGTATTCGGGCAAAAAAAAGGGTTGCCCGAATAAGTTTTAAAACAAACAACAACAACAACGAATTAGCATTATCTGAGAAACCCTTATCAAAATGCAGAAATGCAGCAGCTCATGTCACGGGCGAAGTCTGGTGAGCAAATCTCAGAACTACACCAAGAGAAGTTAAAATTAACAAAGACCTCTTTATTTATAATGACCTTCTCGTCGACAAAGACCTTACTTTATATTTCATATGTTGCAGTCACTTCGTAATATATCTTTTAATAGACAAAAAATTGTTTCTTTGTTTAAACATTTCGAAACCATGGTAGGCAATGTAGACTTTTCAAATGACCACTAGGTACATTGAGTTGTTAAAATAGTCTTCTTTTTTTAAAATATCTTACATACTTTTATAGGTGGCAATTACATATAAAAAGTCTCAAAGATGTGGGGGACTTAGAAACTAAAATAGATTCGGATATGTTGCAAGAACGAGTTTGAGCCGTTGACAATTTTGTCGTCTGTTTAAGTTCCGATTTGTTAGACTACAAGGGCCGCTTGTTTACGCAAGTTTTACCGTGTTAATTTGCCAGGCAAACTGGAAGTATTGTACCTTGAAACTAATTGAAGCTGTTAGAATCACATTTGTACAGTTGGGTATGCAGTAGGGGCAGTAGAAGCCTACGGTGGTATAGTTCGAGACCCAGTAATTCCATCCAGTACCACAATTTTAGGGCTCGCATTGGTATAGCACAGGGGTCGGCAACCTGCGGCTCGCGAGCCGCATGCGGCTCTTTCGATGTCAAGATGCGGCTCTCCAGTAATGTAAATCTGGTAATCTTTGTAATATCACTACAAATTGCAAAAAGAGGGAAAAAATTCACAGGTAGTGAGTACATCAAAGATAGTTGCATACGTGGAGCTGAAGAACTGTTTCGTAATTTCAAAAACAAACAAAAAATCATGAAGGAAATCAAAGATTTGCCATTATCTGCTAAAACAGTACAAGATTGAACTGCTAAAATATCTTCACATGTAATACATATGCAAATGGAAGACATTCAACTGGCTTCTGCTTTATCACTTGCTATGGGTGCGTTTTGCGACACAAAAGACACGGCACACTAAGTTACACTTTTCGTTAGGTATACGTAATCCCAAGGTATGAAAGAAGAACTGTTGGGATTATTGGCGCTCTCAGGGCAAACTCGTGGAGATGATATAGCAAATGCTGTGCAAAAATGCCTGGAAGACAATGAAATCGATATAAATAAAATCGTTTCCATAGCAACTAATGGAGCCAGAAGTATGACAGAATTCTTTGGCAAAAACAAACCACGAAATTTCAACGTTTCACTGTATTATTCACCAAGAGGCGCTTTGTGCCCAAACATTTCCGGGCAAAAAAGTTCATGAACTTGGCAATTAAGATCATTAACAGCATTTTGCAAAAGCACTCTACCATTGCCAGTTTAAAGAATTTCTGAAGAAACAGAAAGCTAGTATTCTGACCTACTTCTGCACAATATTATAGAGTGCGATGGCTTTCTATGGGTAACGTATTAAATCGTTTTGCTTCTTTCTTGAGTGAAATAAAAACATTCTTCAATGAAAAAGGCATTGTCCATCCCGAATTGAAAGAAGACAAATGGCTGCCAAAATTCAAACTTTATGGTGGATATCACAAAGAAACTAAATGAGCTAAATGTAAAACTGCAAGGAAAGGGAAACCCAGCCTATGGCTTGCTTGAAGAAGTGGTTTGTTTCGAAAATAAATTACTTCCTTTTGTCAAAGACATGGAGATCGGTAAATTACTTCATTTCGAAAATCTGAAGCAATATCGCGATGAAACCAATGCAACTATTGACACGAATTACTTCAGCATGGCTATAAACAAAATGAAGGATGGATTCGCTGAGAGATTTGAGCAATTCAAAACAAACGCAAGTATTCTGGCGTTCATAGTAAATCCTCTCAACACAAATACAGATAAGATGCTGGTTCGCTTTAAATGCAATTGCTGAATTTGAAAACCAAACACTTGTGGAGTTGCAAGTTCACAGAACTCAATAGCAAGCACGTCACGCTGCACAACTGGACAGCTCTAAAAGAGTTGCCGCGAGTTGAGGCATATTTGACGCATGGAATAGTCTTCCAGAATGCTACAGTGAGGTGAAGTAGTTGGCATTTGGAGTGCTGACGATCTTCGGGTCAACATATTCGTGTGAGCAAGCGTTCTCTTGCATGAATATAATAAAAAGTAAAGTAAGAAGCCAACTAACAAATTGTTTAAGAGGCGAGATTGAAACTGAAAACAACATGTTATGAGCCAGATTTAACCAAACTTTCAAAAGATATGCAAGGCAAATGCTCCCATTGATGTAACTATTGTAACTATCTATTATTCAATAATTATAGTTATATTATTTGATTACTAATTTTATTATGACACTAGAGACAGCTAAAATACTTTAATATGTTTTGTGCGAAACATTTCTATGTTTTTATATGAATCAATATTATTTTAAATCAAAAATCAAATTTACATACCTAATTCTAATCAAATACCATAATATTGAGAAAAAAAAATTTAGTGGCTCTTTAAAAACTGGGAAATTGTGTAAATTGTAACTTTTGGCTCTTCCGTCTCAAAAGGTTGCCGACCCCTGGTATAGCAGAGTAAATCAAACAATAGTAAATGAACTCCACTTCGGAATTACCGTAAAATCTCGCTTATAAGCCGCACTTTTCTTTAAACCAAATTGTTAGGACTAAGAATGGGATGCGGCTTAAACACGTGTAAATAAAAATACTTCTTTTTACTAGGCTACAATATCAATGGAATTGTTACGAGATTTTAAGGAATAGTCTAGATCAAACAGTTGTACGGTAAAAGAAACAATGGTACAGTGAAGCTCATAGTGGTGCAATGAAACAAATAGATCTAGCGTAGTTTTTTTTTTTGTTTTGCGGATGGTGAATAGAACTAGTTTTGCGCGAATGTGATTTCGACGTCTTATCACGATTGGTTGATGGATCGAGCTCAGATGCCGGAAGCAGAAATCCAGTAAACCAACGTTTATTTTGCTATTACTCTCTAAGTATACTAGTTCTCTTGTCTGAGACGAGTATCAATATATACAATTACCGTGAGTTTGTTTATATGTATGTTAATACATAGTATTTTTTGTAATAGTAGTTTCCTGTTTTTTGTGCTATTTCTTATAAAATATGGTAAGAAGGTGAACTTATTACAATATATTTTGTGTTTTTTTACCCTCTTTTTTTTCAATGGGTTCTAAAGAACTCCAACTAAAAATGGGTCCGAAAAGCCATTTAATTCTAAAGGGACCCGGGTCCGAATAGTCGCAGCCTATAAAAAAAAAAAAAAGAAATTAAGTATGATAAATCCATATCCATTTAAAAGTTGACCTTAAAAAAAAAACAATACTCTTTTTGTTTCCTCCTTACAGTAATACTTTTGTATCATTTTTCAAGAACGGTTTATCGCCAGGATCAATACACTACAAGCTCTATCACTGAACGGGGGATGGCGTGCTGGCCACATAATCCCTTTGCATGTCGTAAAAAAACAAAAAAAAAGCCTGAAAACTCGAATGGATCGAAAGGTTTTAAAATGGAAGTAATGGTACCCCTCCCCCGTCCTACGATATTATTTTTTTGTGTTATATTTTCTAAACATATCAAAGAGCAGTAAGGGCTTTCTGATTTATTAGTCAATGAATTTGCGTTTCAAATTTCGCAATAAGTCTTTACAATTATATTTCTATATAATTATGAAAGCTGATATGACGGACATGATTTGTTGAGTCATTAACGATATACATTAATCGTATGTGGTGTATGTGTTGTCCACTGTGTGAGTGTGTGTCTGTGTTTGTAGTGTCTAGTGGTCATTAAGTTTCTTATACAAATATATCATACTATGGATTCATTTTTGTAATTTTTAATCTATGAACACGCCACATCTTAAATTCTTTCTCTCTCTCTCTCTCTCTCTCTCTTTCTCTCTCTCTCTCTCTATCTCTCTCTCTCTCTCTCGCTCTCTCTCTCTCTCTCGCTTTCTCTCTCTCTCTCTCGCTCTCTCTCTCACTCTCTCTCTCTCTATCTCTCTCTCTCTCTCTCGCTCTCTCTCTCTCTCTCTCTCGCTCTCTCTCTCGCTCTCTCTCTCTCTCGCACTCTCTCTCTCTCTCGCTCTCTCTCTCGCTCTCTTTCTCTCTCTCTCTCTCTCGCGCTCTCTCTCTCTCTCTCTCTCGCTCTCTCTCTCTCTCTTCCTCTATAGCCTATGGTTCTATTTGTCTATAATTAAGACCGACGTATCTCTCTATAACTCTTTCAATTTCTCTCTCTCATTATTTCATATCTCATTCAACTTATTTTGGTTCTTAATCCCTTTAAATTCTCTCTCTCTTTCTCTCTCTTTCTCTCTCTTTCTCTCACTCAAGCTCTCTCACTCTGTCTCTTTCACTATCCTCTCTCTCTCTTTCTTTCTCTTTCTAGCTTTTATATATGCCTTTAACTCACTCCCTCTGTCACTAACCTCTTCCCTCCCCAAATCTTTGAATGTCTCTCTGTCCTTAACTATTCACTCCATATCTCACAGTAATCTCACTATGTCTTTAAAATGATCTCGTCCTTTTAAACTCTCTCTCTCTCTCTATCTCTCTCTCTCTCTCTCTCTCTCTCTCTCTCTCTCTCTCTGACGGTTATATGTGTGTTTGAAATATGTGAATATGTTGTTTCTCCATGAACACATGCAAGTCAAGATGGTGATCAGGAAGGTCTAGCAGAAGAGCCCCATTGACCTGCATCCCAGAGAACTTAAGATGACCTGAATGCCAGGCATGACTCAAACACTAGTCATTTCTGTAGATGAGACAATTTATTAAGGTCATCACAAGCCGTGACTCAGTACCTGTTGATTGAGTGTCTCAACACACTGGGGACTATCTCTGTCCATATAAGTATATATATATATATATATATATTATATATGAGTAGGTTACACAGGGTACACACACGCACACAAACTCACATAAACTCACATTAACATATTGATACATAGAGACAGATAGATATATTTAAATATACATAGATACATAGAAAAATAGGTCTACATAGATACATATATAGAGGTAGATAGATATATAGAAAGATACATAGATAGAGACATAGACAGATACATAGACATATTGGAATATAGATAGATTTAAAAAACCCAGAAGTATAAATAGCAAGTGCTTAGACAGACAAACAATAAATTGATGAATAAGAATGACAGATGGATAGAGATAGACAGAAACAGAGACAAACAAATACACAGCCAGACAATGGATAGATAGAAAGGTAAATGGATAGGTATACAAAAACAGACAGACAGAGAACAAGAAATATTAATAAGACAAATAGATACATAGACAGACATAAAGACAAACAAATACACAGACAAATAACAGATAGATAGATGGGTGGATGAATAGCTGGATATAGATGGATAGATAGATAGATGGATAGATAGATAGAAGTATATAGTATATAGTTAGTCAAACATACACAAAGATAAGTGATTTACATAAAACTACATGGAAAGCTTAAAGTAGTGGTCTTTTAAGTCTCTATACTAATTATCACGCGAAACTGGTCTTAGACCATGCCTTTTAATTTTAAAAGTCCACCATTCAAGGCACAATGGGATTCGAACTCATCACGCCTTTGAGAAAGGAACGGATGACATTTTAAATTCGAATCTTAATCAACAACCATGTGTCCGTTAAAGTGGCTCCGCTGTAGTTAATCTCATCTGTTTTATTCTATGAGGTGACCATGGCATTTCAAAAACACCTTGCTATGGTCAAAGTGAAAAACATCACTATATAAACGTCTCAAATTATTACGACCTAACGACCCATACATACTTCAACTGTAAAAAAAGACATTTGCCTAAATATTTCAATTATAATTATCTGTTGCATAAATACTTCTATTGTTAAAGTCTGTTGCATAAATACTTCTATTGTTAAAGTCTGTTGCATAAATACTTCTATTGTTAAAGTCTGTTGCATAAATACTTCTATTGTTAAAGTCTGTTGCATAAATACTTCTATTGTTAAAGTCTGTTGCATAAATACTTCTATTGTTAAAGTCTGTTGCATAAATACTTCTATTGTTAAAGTCTGTTGCATAAATACTTCTATTGTTAAAGTCTGTTGCATAAATACTTCTATTGTTAAAGTCTGTTGCATAAATACTTCTATTGTTAAAGTCTGTTGCATAAATACTTCTATTGTTAAAGTCTGTTGCATAAATACTTCTATTGTTAAAGTCTGTTGCATAAATACTTCTATTGTTAAAGTCTGTTGCATAAATACTTCTATTGTTAAAGTCTGTTGCATAAATACTTCAACAGCAAAAAAGCTAGTGTACGAATAAAACGGTACTCGAATCTGGATAGTGTGCAATTTAGCACTCGGCACGCGCATGGGAAGGGTCAAGGTCGCTAGAATACAAAAAAAAATGTTGGTTTCAATCCAACTATTACATTTCTGATGGATTTCTGTTGTAGTCTGCCTTTTCTAACCCCCCTCCCCGCCAACTACCACCCTCGGGTACTACTTCCGCAATGTCTGATTGTGTCTAATATAAACATTGACAAATATTTAGACATTTTTTCTTTTACATTTCCTTCAAAAAATTTTCAAAATTTCTTTTTTTTTTTACCATTCTACACCATTACCGAGTCAATGAAAGTGATCCCCCCCCCCCCCTCTCCATTGATGTAAACGTTCGTTTCGCGAACTTGGTGCAATTTTAACAGATTTGGAACCGACAATTTTTAGCAACGCCCAAATTTGCTATCGTCTTATTTGCTTCTTACTTTGCTCACTTCGTCGTTTCATTTTTCACACAATTAAATCTAACTAGATCTAGATTCCAGTCACACACACACACACACACACACACACACACGCACACAATTATAATCTCTTTTCAAAACGTATATGACGTCGTGCATAGCACGTGATTTCTGTTTTCAGACGAGATGAGGTAAGACCTGGTGGGGGGGAAGGGGGGGCTAAGGTGGGGAAAACTAGATATCACAGGGGCGCGGAGATATTTTATGCGACATATTTTTTTTTTATTTCCTTATCCTCGTCTGAAAGATTATCTTGTCATCGAAAGAAGCGCATCTCGACGCCCCATTCCGCCATTTTTTTTTTTAAAGTCCAGCGCTTTCAGTCTACCAGTTTTGTAGCAGACGATCACCCGACGACTTGGGGGTCATAGCGGAAGTAGGAAAAGCTGGGTAATTTTTTTTTTTCAATGTAAACTATTGGTTGTTGTTGTTTTTTTAAATCTAGGTATTCCCGGTTTCTGATAGATTATTGTGGCATCGCAATTTACAATGGGTTAAACGTGTACACTCTCTATTTGTTTGTTTCTAAACCAAAGTTTTACGACGTCCTGTTAAAAGTGTTAGCTTTCTTTTATTTTTTCCAGATATAAGAGAAAAGAGATATTTGTAAAACTATGGTCTTTCATCGTCTTGTCGGTAATGACAGAATGTAATATCGCGCGCGCCATTTCTCTGTCAGCACCTTGTCTCTGTTTCGTCTGCTTATGTGAGTGTTTAGACGTCACGTGCGTAGTAGCCTACCGCTATTGTCACTACTATGTGCGTCGGGGGGGGGGGGGGGGGATGTAGACTGTGTGTCCAGAGTCCAGTGACTCACACATACACGCGTCTGAGTATCTTCACTGTGCGTCATTAAACGCTTTTTGATATGACTTCATGGGTGATTTGAATGCCTCTGTAACAAGAAATATAGGCTACTTTATATTAACTCCAGTTTTGTCTCTTTGAAAAGAATCTTTTGAACTGCTAGTTAACCCACTTCCTGTCATCCTATCGAGCTGAAGCTTGGCACACAGACTTGTTGCCGATGTGAAAACATCCTATCAGTTTGTCAACCTTCCTCTAACCCCCAAAAAATCATTTATTCTTATTGTTTTAAAGGGAAAATGAAGAGGAATTTAGCTTTTCGGGATAGAATCAAAACTTTTGTTTAAAAAATGCAATCAAAATTCATATAAACGTTTTATACTATAAACTTTGATTCAATCTATTTTTGTTCACCGCTGATGTCGAATTGTCACAGAAGGATTACTGATTTTCTAGAATAAATCTCTCTCTCTCTCTCTCTCTCTCTCTCTCTCTCTCTCTCTCTCTCTCTCTCTCTCAAATGCACACATACAGAAAGACAAAGGACTGTCGTATGCAGCGTAATACGCAAAGAAGGCATGTACGCAATACGCACAGAGCAAACCTGCATTCAGCGTGCGCAGCAATACACATGGGACTTTTCCATGGAAACACTAAAGCGGTAGGTAGAGTACTTACTGGAGGGTATACCCGGAGAACAAGACAGTTACAGACAGACAGAGATAAAGAGAGAGAAATGTATAAACACAAAATGTCATGAACGGGTTGGTCTATTTACACTGACCGTCGGATTAACTTTGAATTCCACATATTTGTTAAAAAAAAACAATCTAGGTTAAGGTTAGCATATAAATATATCCGTATCTATTTATATTTATATATAATATGTATGAATGTGTTCATGAAAAGGTAATTATAAATGGGGGGTTGGGAGGTGGTTAGTAAACATGTGTTTATTTATAATCTGCGCATCAGTAAAAGATGTGAATAGGGGTGTTTCAACTAAGCATTTACTTATTTCTATCATTTAGAATAATTTAGATAAACAGGAGGAGATAGACAGAGAGTTAAGGAGGGAGGGGGGCAGACAGACAGAGAGAAAAGGAGTTGGTGCGGACGGACAGATAGACAGAATTAAAATCAACAACGTCGGATATTTTTGGTACATCCTACTAAGTTACTGCTCTGTTATCTGGACGGTCCCGCAAATTTCGGAGATTTATAATAATATATCTATTCACTGTGTTGTGAGTGTGTTTGTCTGTAGGTATGTGTTAGAAGAAAAAAAAAACGAAACGGGGGTGGGGGATGGGGGTATATAGATATAGGTATGTGATATATACATTTCAGCACCTCTGTTGCTAATTATAGACTTTTTACATTTTTTTCAGGATGTCTATCAGTTGAAGTTAATTTTAGTATTTTTTTTATCTCAAACGTTAACAGGCGTTTCTTAATCGGAGTAAATTATTGCGTTTTTATTTGTTTTGGTTTTTTATTTATTTTGTTTTGTTTTGTGTACACTAAATAGTTCAAGTCCCATAGTTTTATTTGCGTTTTGTAGAGTTAGCATTTTTTGAAAGAGCGTATAACAACATAGGCTGGTTAAAAGATACCCCCCCCCCTTTTCCATTTGTACTTTTCCACCTGTATTGCACCTCAATTGTGGCCTAGCGGATCGCGTTCGACAGGCGTACAGTTTAGTTGGCTTATCGAACGTCCTGGGTTCAAATCCTGGTGAAGGCTAGGATTTCTTTCCCGGGACTCGAGGGTGTCCCTGAGTCTACCCAGCTTTGGTGGGTGGTAGTAGTAGTATTCGTCCGTCGTGATCGACGATGACAATTTTTGTCATCCTAGGAAGTTTGGGGTGGGGGCTGTTTGATGGGTTCTCATTTGGCTAATGAGGCCTATCTTTGCCCGGAAGGTACGCTGGCAAACCGTACATGGTTAGGTCTGTACGTCAACAGCGAAGACTAGGGCACGGTCTTTCCTGGCTTGCCTCTAGGACTTAGCTGCTCTCTGTTTGTTCACTTCGCATAGTGCTGCTCTGTTTGGGGTAAAGTAAAGTGCTGGCAACACAATCACCTAGTATGACGTGGCCACAGAAACTGGTGAATGCTGATTCACAACGCTACTTCACAAGGATTCGAACACAGGACCTTTGATAATCCAACCGAGCGCGCTGCTCAGACACCGTGCCTAGGTTAACCAGTAACTCGCAACATGTTCTATTTTAGTTCGGTGTTGAGGGTGGATAAACGTCATGAACTGGCTATGGCCGCCATGAACTGGCCATGGCTATCGGTAGAGTCATACCAACTATCTCTATCCCAAATGAATTGCATATCTTTAATATTGTTCAAAGATAACAATAATAAAAATGTTTGAAGAAATAAAATAAAAAAATAAGACTTTCTCTATTGATACATATCTTATCTTCTTATCTTATATATTACAGACGCTCCTTCTATAAAGAAGATTATTGCGTCCTACGCTCACCCGTGGTTCGAGTCTAGTCTTGCATCTTTATTAAAGTTTAAAATGATGTAAGGTTACTGTTTTTCCTGGTTTGTTCAGGCAACCCATTCCATACCCGAATGCCACTCGGGAAGAAAGAGTACTTACATGCATTTCCTCTCGCATATAGACGAATTAGATCTACTCCTAAAGCGATTTACATCGGGCCTTAAAAGAATGATTATTTGGATGTAATCTTATCTTAAGTAAATCTTTTCTTGCATGTTACAGACGCTCCTTCTATAAAGAAGATTATTGTGTCCTACGCTTACCCGTGGGCTTAGTCAAGTCCTGCATTTTGATTAGAGTTTTAAATAAGATTTTTTTTTCTCCGTATGTTTATCTGAGATTTGTAACAGATTTCAAAGTTTTTAATGCCTTAAGTATTTTTATTACTTTACCATCTGCCCTTCTGTACTCAAGGCTTTCTACGTTTAGGGATTTAATTAACTTTAAATGTTTCTCTTGTCAGTTGTGAATATATTGGAATTATTTTATTAAAGGATGAATCTTATCTTATACAATACAGACACTCCTTCTATAAGTAAGATTTTTGCGACCTACGCTCATCCGCGGTTTGAGTCTAGTCCTGCATTTCTATTAGTGTTTCAAATTTTCAAATGACGTAAAATGTTAAGTTACTGGGTTTTTTTTTCTGGTGGCTTGTTCAGGCAACCCATTCCACGCCCGCATGCAAACTCGGAAAGAAAGAGTATTTTCATGCATTTTTTTCTGGCATATGGGATAAGAAAAGTGTTTTTGTCCTTATGTTTATTTGATCATTGTAACACATTTTTATATTTGGTATTTTTAAGTTAGAATTTAATATAAGAAATCTGTAATTGGACTATGCAGCGTACCTTGTCATTACAAACTGGTGTCGGTATCATCAGCTTGAGATTAACTGGTTTATGAGACTGAAAATGTACTCCTGGTCAATCAGCATACAGCGATGTCCAATGTAGCCAACGGGGCATCTGGGGGAGAGCATAGAAAATGAAAAAGTATATTAGTCTCAATATCAATGGGATTTAATCTCTCTTTTTTAGATATCGGCCTCATGAGTGCTATCAAACATCTTCCAAAAAAAAAAAATAACTAAGTTGTAATATTATAAATACATATTTTTTCAATAAGAAGAGCGAGAGAGAGAAAGAGTGGGAAGAGAGTCCCTTTTAACGACACGAAAAGATGCTCGGATAACATATGTCTAGTGCAAAGGTTACCCCGTGGGATACTAAGAAGATCTTGAGAGGGTCTTGGAGGATCGATGCTGATTGGAACTATAACGCACCCTTGGTACAGTCACCAACAGTAACCACGCCCCTCACAAACGCCCGCACCCCACATACCACAGAAACCAACACACTGGCGCACGCTGTTGTCGCCTACATACATAGGGTAGTGGTTAGAACTTTTTTTTAATATAAAAATGCCGCGTGGTACTTTGAACAAGTGTGGCCACGTGCGCTGCACGGCCATTTTATACCACGTGATCTGAGGAGAGAAGCGGCGTCGTGAGTGCTGAAGTGGGAGGACACAGATGAGAGAAATGAGCCACGGAAATTCTTTGAGCCTAAATTGAGCTCTAAAACTCACGCGCACACGCACACTCACACACACACACTCTCTCAAACACTCACACACTCACATACATGCCTGAGCACAGACTTCACTCAACAAGAAACTCGTTTTGTTGTCCAGTTTCGCGCTGAACACGACCTCACATACAAGCTTGCGTGTAGCCTCCCCCCCTCCCCCCACCAACGCCTCATTAGCTTTCCCAAGCAAATTTTTTGTTTTTAAACTCACTTCTCGAATGATCACAAGCCTCCGCAAGTGCTCGCCCTCAGATTTAAACTATTGCCTATATTTGGAGCAGACATTTCCGTGTCTTTTTTTTCTCTTACCCTTTATAGTTAACATTTGTCTTATAAGATTCGATTTTTGGAATCCAATTTAAGTGTGCGCACATTAGACAAAAAAAACACAACAACACAGCTTTATAAATAGACCAAAATGTTGATTATACTGTTCAGCTTTTGGATTAGTGGATTCACGAGTCATTCGACATTTACTATGACGTCCTGTGGATTAGAGTATTGTTGTTTTAGCTTTGAAAGAGGCAAATTCACCCACACGTCGACAGAGTTCAAATTATTGACTCTGTGGGCTCGGTGGTCTGGTCGCACAGAGGGTTCAAATCCTGATTCAAACTCCGTGTTTTTGTTTGTTCCAGGACTTTAAGAATGCACCATACATCTCTTCAATCACTCAACATAATTCAATACATCTCTTCAGTCATTCAACATAATTCAATACATCTCTTTAGAATTTTCGACATAATTCAATACATCTCTTAATAATAATAATGAGCACTTTTATAGCGCAACTATCCATGCTATAATAGCATGCTCAGTGCGCTGTTATGACATAGATACAAGAGCACAAATTAGACAATGATTACTTAAACATATAGGACTTTGGGTTCTTTTTAAAAGACTTTGCTTCAGTTTGCCTTAGTGAAATAGGCAAATTGTTCCATCATACGGGCGCCACCGCCTCAAAGGCGCGCACTCCAAAGGTTTTCTTTCTATGTCCAATAAGACTGGGAGTCCTAAGTAATGACTTTTCACTTGAACGGAGATCTCTTGCTGGAACATATGTTGTAAGAATGTTTTGAAGATAATTCAACATAATACAATACATATCTTCAGAATTTTCGACATAATTCAATACATCTCTTCAGTCATTCAACATAATTCAATACATATCTTCAGTCATTCAACATAATTCAATACATATCTTCAGAATTTTCGACATAATTCAATACATATCTTCAGTCACTCAACATAATTCAATACATATCTTCAGTCACTCAACATAATTCAATACATATCTTCAGTCATTCAACATAATTCAATACATATCTTCAGTCATTCAACATAATTCAATACACATCTTCAGTCACTGAACATAATTCAATACATCTCTTCAGTCACTCAACATAATTCAATACATATCTTCGGAATTTTCGACATAATTCAAAATATATCTTCAGAATTTTCGACATAATTCAATACATATTTTATGACATTCAACAAATTTCCATACATATCTTTAGCCTAAACCCGTTCATACATATCTTCAAACATTTCAAATGTTTCTTAAAGTTTTTTTTCAGACATTCAACATATTTTCCTACATTTCCTGAGACCTTGGGGAAAAAAACTATACTTCTACCAACTCCTACAATTTTCCGGATCACCTGACAATTTTTTTTCAGTTCACCTAAAACGAAAATGTCCAGCTTCCCGTAAAAGAGAGTATTCTTGGCTTGTTCAAAAATATTTGGCTCGTTCTTTTATTTTTAATTCACCTTAATATTTTGTGAATATATATAATAACTTTTTCTGTTTTTCTCGGCACTGATTGGTTCTTGGTTTTTGTGGAATACTAGATCTATTTTAAGACACATGGGACATTTCTGCCCAAACTCATTTCTTTGTTGTTGGCTGGAACATGGATATAAATACTGTTTGTGTTTTTTTTAAACAATTTGAATATGTATTTGAAAAGCAGAAATTATAAAGATATACTAATATATCAATATGTAATATAAAGGCACAAATATATATATATAAATATATATATATATACATATGTATATATATATATATATATATATATATATATATATATATATATATATATATATATATATTATATATATATATATATAGGCCTATTTAATGTGATGTCCCTGTGTTTTAGGAATGAGAATAACATTTGTTACAGAACCCTAATATTTACATTTAGGCATAATTCAATACAACATAATTAGGTGAGATTTATAAGTAACTATATCCTCAATTATTTCCTGTTGTGGTGTTTTGTTTCGCTGTTTTTGTTTGTCTTTAAATTTTTTTTTTTGTTTTGTATTTTCTGGACGTGTGAAATAATCCATTTTGAAATTCCATCATGCGGTTTGATATTTTATTTGTATATGTCAGTGCACATCAAAAGGTTATGGAATTTAGTAGATAGTTAATGCCCTTTAGATTCAACGCAGACGATCAGTCAGTACCCAGCATGCTAATTAATTATGAAATAGCAAGCAATTTAACGCCAAAAAAACAAATAAACAGGTTTGCTAATTGTTGATATATATATATAAATATCAAAACATTTCCATATCGTTTTACAACATAAGATTGACTATTGTTGTTTAATAATTAGGCCCTATCCATATCCTATACATTAATAGGGCTAAAATTGCAGGTAAGTCAAACTTATTCGTTCTTGCTTCCAGAAAAAAAAAGCGATGATATAGGCCTTATACTGCATATTACTGTATGTTATATTATCTGATTGGTACCTGAATTTCGTTGGGGTAAAGTAAAGGCGGCTGGGCATTGTGCTGGCCACACAACTCCCTTAGTATGCCGTACGCCACAGAAACTAGTGAACGCTGCTTCGCCGGCCCTATAAATCACTTTGGTCAGACGGGGAATATTATTATTATTATTATAAGGCTTTGCGCATACTTATTCATAGCCTATATTATGCTTTTAAACTGAACTAATAAAACATGTAAAAAAACAACAACAAAAAACAAAACAACAACAACATCTCAACGCAAACTTCATCACATACTTCAATACTTGCTACATAAACAAATACATAATATAGATCCATGTTCGAATAATGAGTTTAAGGAGTTGTGTTTTTTTTTAGGTGTTTATTTCTATAAGTTATGTTTTTAAATAGAAGAACTTATAAATGTTATTTTAAAAAAAAAGAATTGTATCATGTTTATGCGAAAATAATGAAAGGGGGGCGGATTCCTTTATGTTTTATTTTAACTACCATCAACAAACATGTAGCGCCCCCTCCCCCCGCCCATTCCGCCCCTTCCTTCACTTTCACCCAAGAATTTATGTGATGTATTCATAGAAACCTCAGGAAGCGAGCCACCATTCCCCCCCCTCCACACTCGTCCATACCCATCCTGCCCCCCCTCCTCTCCCTCCCCCCACGCCCTAATTAATTACAAACGTACGGCAGTCCGCCCAGGTGTTCGGCTCATGTGAGCACACTGAAGCGATATTAGAGCGGGCACTTCTGCCAGCTCTGGCTTCTTTTGATGAAGGAAAAAAGGAGGAATAGAAAAAAAAAAAACAGAGGATAGAGAGAGAGAGAGGGAGAGAGAGGGAGGAGCGCTCTTCCTTTCTCTCCATTCTATCATTACTAGTCTGACTGCCCCTCTTCCCGTGGCTTCCGCCGCTCGTTTTGTCTTCTCTAAATTCTACGTCTTCATTATTCATAGATTATTTGTCTCTCTCTCCCCCCCCCCCTCTCTCTCCCTCTCTCTGCTCTCTTGAAATATATAGCATTAAAACTAATTCCCGAATTGTTTCGCCGTTGTATAAAATAAAAACTAGATCTAATGCTTGTTAATTAAGTATTTTTCTACAATAAAATTTTAATTGTATAATAGGCTAGTGATATCTGTCCCTCATGATAAATAACACGAATAAATTTAATTTTTTATAATATCGTCTTCAAACTGACTTAACAAATCATAAAAAATAAAGACCTTAAATAAAACTACACAAACAAAATTTTGTCAATTCTCAAAATATCTCCAGAACTCTATGACGCCCGTAGAGAAAAGCACACCTCCCCCCTCTCCCCCCCCCCCCCCCGGTCCCTAAAAATGCACTGTTAGTAGCCGTGGATTTAAATTTTCACTTTCCCCCCAAAATATAAATACAGGACCACAGTTTGAAGGTCTTAACAAGTAGAGAAGAAGTCGGAGAAGAGAAAAATGGCAGCCGCTCTTTGGAATGTCAACGATGCGCAGCTATGAGGCGCGGTACGTTAGATTCAGCCATAAAGAAGTCACAGCTAAAATACTTTCAACGCTGGCTATACACTTACACGAGCTCATAAAAAAACAAAAGAAAACAAGAAAATTCCACCCAAGTCCAGGTCTTCCCTGTTCGTAGGATTGACTTCGTGGAGTCTTGGGATTGTGAAAGCTTTCATTTTTGTGTTGTCTTCTTCTGGTGCTTAAGCTGTCCATTAATACTCCAGTGATGACAGAGCGCATGAGAAAATCTGCCAGCGACTCGCTCAGCGACCTTCAGATTGGAACAACTCAACTATCATTCAACTATGGATAGTCTTTGCTTAAGAGATCTACTCTATATTAACTTGTCGTAATCGCCTCTATTCTAGATTATCTTGTCTAACAGTTCTAGATTATCTTGCCTTCAACGATTCTTCTATAGATACTCTAGGCTTAATATCTCTTCTCAAGATTATCTTGCCTTTTCAACTTTATTCTAAATGATCTTGCCTAAACAACTTTATTCTAGATGATCTTGCCTAAACAACTTTATTCTAGATGATCTTGCCTAAACAACTTTATTCTAGATGATCTTGCCTAAACAACTTTATTCTAGATGATCTTGCCTAAACAGCTTTACTCTAGATTATATTGCCTAAACAGCTTTACTCTAGATTATATTGCCTAAACAACTCTAGATTATCTTGGCCAAACCACATCCACTCTAGTAGGCTATATACCCACCAACATAATATTTTCCCCAAGACTGGGATTAAATTAGGAGTTGTCAAGCATTGTCGGAGAATTCCTTTCTCCCTTAGTAACTACAAAAATGGGAATCAAACTGGAGTATGTCTTTTCACCCAGAAAAATGCCAACTAATAAGGGTATCCAAGAAAAAGAAACAAATAATAACAAACTACTTCATTCATGGTAAAGAACTAACTCAAACTAGCAATGCTAAGTATCTAGGAGTAATAATAAATGATAAGTTATCTTGGAACCCTCACATTGATGAAGTAATTAAAAAATCAAACAAAACATTAGGATTCATAAAAAGGAACTTTTACAAATGTAATAAGAATATAAAACTAAAATGCTATCTCACATTAGTTAGGCCTATACTAGAATATGCAGGATCTGTATGGGACCCATCAACTAAAGAAAACATTAAAAAATTAGAACAAATTCAAAAAAGAGCTGCAAGGTTTATAACTAGTGAATATTCCCAATTGACAAGAGTAACACCATTAGTCAAATCACTAAACCTAGAAACACTAGAGGACAGAAGGGCAAAGAGTAAAGTAGTAATAATATACAAGGCATTAAACTCTAATTTAGAAATACAACCCAATAACAATCTGTTGCAAAGCTCAGATAAACATAAAGACAAAAACACCTTCCTTGTCCCTTATGCGAGAACAAATGCATATAAGTACTCTTTCTTCCCGAGTGGCATTCGGGCATGGAATGGGTTGCCTGAACAAACCAGGAAAACCAATAACCTAACATCGTTTAAAACATTAATAAAAATGCAAGACTAGACTCGGACCACGGATGAGCGTAGGACGCAATAATCTTCTTTATAGAAGGAGCGTCTGTAATGTATAAGATAAGATAAGATAAGTCAAGTATCTCACAAGAAATAGCATTGTTTGGTAGAAGTAGCAATCAGCAGTTTTAGGGACAATAGCATACTATGAAATCTTTTGACCAGCGCGATGCCCAGTCGTCTTTTGCTTTTCACAACTGGGGTTAGCTCTGTTACATCCTCTTAACCCGGAAACGCATCCTAGCTTTACCTTGGATTTGAACGAACCCTTGGGACATAGGGAAAGACTACCTTGCTTAATTCAACCATTTTACACACATCCCCGAGATATACACAATTTTTTTCTTTTTTATAATAAAGTTGGTAAAACTATTTTATTTTGTAGTATCTTGTAGTTTTCGTATAGTCTTGAGTTATTGAAATGGTGCTAGTCTATTTTTTGTGTTGTAATGTAATAATGTTTATTCAGACTAATGTAGCATAGGGAATTGTAGTCCTGTATACAAATTAGTTCGAGTCTATGTCATTTTTTGTTGTTGCTTGGTTTCAAATGCGCTCTGAGCTTGCTTACGCTATATTAGTTGGCAGCGCTATAAAAATAAATATTATTACTAACCACACACGCGCGCCTATAGTATGTAATTATGCTTTTACATACATAATATATATCAGACGTAGATGCTATTCGATTAGCATAACTACCTTCGCTCCCAGCTCTATAACTACTGTGCAAAGTTCAGTACTAACATTACAAGGGCTACAACCCACAGTCATTTACGCTTTTTTTTTTGTTTGCTTGGTTTTCTATCTGCTGAAGTGCTCAGTTCTCAATGGGTGGGTGACTCGGGTACGTGTTTTCAATACCTCCTAATCAGATGAGCCTCATCTCTTCCCCGCTCCTCTTCTCCTCCCAGCCCAATCCAAGCAAATCTCGCTCACACACACCCACCCCCCACCGAGGCCCCCTCTCCCCCGATCTATAGTTTTTGTCTTCTCTTACCTGCATTGGCTACCCCCTACACCTCCCTCCAGAACATCTCCCCTCAAAACACCCCCCACCCCCACCCAACACACCTCAACTCCGTGAGAAATTGAAATGTTGCCCATTCTATCTTTCACAAACACTTGACGGCTATTGTGTTATGTTTCTTTTTGTTTGTTTTTTAAAACAAAGAGGGTTATTGGGGAGGTGAGATGTGAGGGGGAGGGGGAGGGGAGGGTGGAAGAGGGTGGCCTCCCCCACAGATGTTTACCGTTACCTATAAAAACATTTGAGATGTCTGTTGTGAAAAAAAAACGAGAGAGACAAGGGGAGGGAGGAAAACGTACATAAGTATCGTCTGCAAAGGTCAAAGGTTGGAGTCACCTGGTACGAAGGCGTCTCCCTCATTTGTTTACGATAGGTGGTTACTACAGTTTACCTAAGAAACGGGTGCGTGCAGGGGCGGAGACACTGGCACTAGACTTAAACAATAGATCATTGAAAGTTCATGGTTGTAGTCCAATTTTTGTTTGTGGTGATTCGTGTGTTGTTTTTTTTTTCAAGCTCTTAAAGTATTCTCAGACGCTCGTCGGTGCGAAGAAACGGTCAGAACTCACGGGGGTTTAGCGAGTATATTGAACTTTACCTGAATGCACACCTTTCGCAGGAAAGATTTTCAGCAAGATCTGTTTACCTTTATGTAAACGTAATAAAAACAATATGATCCTGTTTTGTTCAATGTAAGACTATCCTTGTTTATGAGGTTTTTTTTTCGCTATAGACCCTTAAACCGTTTGACCGTTCTATTTCGCTATAGACCCTTAGACCGTTTGATCGGTCTATTTCGCTATAGACCCCTAGATTGTTTGATCGGTCTATTTCGCTATAGACCCCTAGTCCAGTTAACCGATCTATTTCGCTATAGACCCTTAGACCGTTTGACCGGTCTATTTCGCTATAGACCCTTAGACCGTTTGATCGGTCTGTTTAGCTATAGACCCCTTGAACGCTTGACCGAACAGGACAATAGTTCAGAACCGTTACTAAAAAATTTCAAGGTAAGATTTTTTAATTTTAACATCATTGGATTGCTGCTGGATTTGATGATAATTAAATTAATAAACACATTCCCAGCTATGCGCATGTAAAATATTAAGTGTACTGAAAATATAAACGATGAATTGCGAATTGTGATCATAAAGGGAGTTAACCGATGTATACTTGGAGTTATTGTTCCTTGGATTTTTTTTAAATTAGTTGTGAATGGCCTTGAGTGTTTTTATGTATTTTTAAAAGTAGATTATAGGTATAGTCCAATGTATGGGGCACGGTAGTCGAGCGGCAGCGCGTTCGACTTGCTAGACGGAGGCTACCGGGTTCGAATCTTGGTGCAGGCTAGGATTTTTTCCCGGGTCTGGAGGGTGTCCCTGAGTCTACCCAGCTCTGATGGGTACCTGACCTTAGTTGGGGTAAAGTAAAGGCGGCTGTGCATAGTGCTGGCCACACAATCACCTAGTATGCCGTGGCCACAGAACCTTGTGAACGCTGCTTCATCGGACCTATGGATCAATTCGGTCCGACGGGTACTTTACTTTTTTTTATAGTCCCATGTAAATTTTTCGCTCACTATTTTTGATAAAATTTATATTTTAATGTGCATACTATTTGTATGGACACAATGTGCCCGCGGGTCAACTAGTATAAATATAAAGTAGGATTTGTTTCGATTAAAATATAAAAACACAATAACCTTAAGCGTGAGCCTATAAAAAGATTGTATAACTAATCCTTGGTATATAAAATACATTATACATATAATTTTTTTACATGTATAACAATGTTATGAGTCTTAATAATAAATCTGCTCATAATTTTGTCATCATATAAAAAACAATCATATAGACAAGGAGTCGGCAACCTAAGGAACGCGTGCCAGACTTGGCACGCATAACGATTTACAGTGGCAAGCGAAAGACCTCCAAGAAGATTTTTCGCAATTGATACGACGCTGTGTGCCTTCCCAGATGCTTATTACATTCAAAAGAGTGTTTATGCTCATTTCTCTTAATTAAGCGTAAATATAATTATTTCTTAAACAAATGTGTTTGTTTTATTATTGTAATAAATATAAGAGGCTTATATACTAGCATTATATTATGTAATTGTTGTAATATTAATGTTTAAAAAAAAATAAACTCTTAAACTTAAATTGACTTTATTAATGCAGAAAATGTTTTTTGCAAACGTATATTAATTCTACACATCTAATTATACGTTGAAAAAAAAGAGCATAATGCTGAATTTTTATAAATAAATAATAATTTATGCGTAACACTAGTTACATTAAAAGCTTCACTAGCATCATTTTTTTTTTGGAGAATTTAATTCAAGGGAGATAATTAACACGTTTTCTTTGCGTTAACATTTCTAATATGTCTCTTTTTTGTTGCCTTTAAAAAAAAATAACTAATAACTTTAAAATGATCAAACAACAAAACATATTTGAGAATTATATAAATATTATATAAAGAATAAATGTATATGTACATTTTTAATCAAACAGTACATTAACTACCAAGTTTGTATGATAACTACTTTTCAATTCCGCATAATTGTAATAGTTTGCTAATATATTCCTTCGTCAATAACAATATAATATTAGCGAATATCAGAGTCAGTTATGTTGAGATTTTGAGATGAAACCATTAACCATTAATGTGTACGTGTAAGTTATGAATGGATTCTTATAAAAAGGATATTAACCCTTACAGTCCCGGGCGCGTATATAGCGGAACTGAAGGCAGCATAGATAGAAGTAGGTCGGTACGGGAAGGGTTAACAAAGAGGTTAATTTTTTTATTAAATATAAAAAACTTTAACGATTTTCTCTATACCGCTCCTTTTCTTTTGGTCTTGGTTGTTTGCTACGGCACTAAATAAATTGTCTTTTAAAAATAATATAGTTGAGAAGTTTGACTGTAGGCACGCCGAATGATTCGGAAATCACAGTTTGGCACACTATAAGCAAAAGTTTGCCGACCCCTGATACAGACATTAGATGGTTACATATTGTACACAGTATCGAACATTCAACCCTTACAGTTCTTGGACTGGTCACGGTGTAGAAACCATTAACCAAATTACACTGGTCCAAAACCGCAAAATTGTATGGAACTTGTACGATTTGTTATAACACTTTTATGTCTGCATAATGTTGTATGAAACTTGTACGATTTGTTATAACACTTTTATGTCTGCATAATGTTGTATGAAACTTGTACGATTTGTTATAACACTTTTATGTCTGCATAATGTTGTATGAAACTTGTACGATTTGTTATAACACTTTTATGTCTGCATAATGTTGTATGGAACTTGTACGATTTGTTATAACACTTTTTATGTCTGCATAATGTTGTATGAAACTTGTACGATTTGTTATAACACTTTTATGTCTGCATAATGTTGTATGGAACTTGTACGATTTGTTATAACACTTTTTATGTCTGCATAATGTTGTATGAAACTTGTACGATTTGTTATAACACTTTTATGTCTGCATAATGTTGTATGAAACTTGTACGATTTGTTATAACACTTTTATGTCTGCATAATGTTGTATGGAACTTGTACGATTTGTTATAACACTTTTATGTCTGCATAATGTTGTATGAAACTTGTACGATTTGTTATAACACTTTTATGTCTGCATAATGTTGTATGAAACTTGTACGATTTGTTATAACACTTTTATGTCTGCATAATGTTGTATGAAACTTGTACGATTTGTTATAACACTTTTATGTCTGCATAATGTTGTATGAAACTTGTACGATTTGTTATAACACTTTTATGTCTGCATAATGTTGTATGGAACTTGTACGATTTGTTATAACACTTTTATGTCTGCATAATGTTGTATGAAACTTGTACGATTTGTTATAACACTTTTATGTCTGCATAATGTTGTATGAAACTTGTACGATTTGTTATAACACTTTTATGTCTGCATAATGTTGTATGGAACTTGTACGATTTGTTATAACACTTTTATGTCTGCATAATGTTGTATGAAACTTGTACGATTTGTAATAACACTTTTATGTCTGCATAATGTTGTATGGAACTTGTACGATTTGTTATAACACTTTTATGTCTGCATAATGTTGTATGAAACTTGTACTATTTGTTATAACACTTTTATGTCTGCATAATGTTGTGTAGTAAACTGGTTACCATGGTAACTAATAGACTGCAAGTTTGACTAAACCTGACGTTTAACATGTTGTTGTTTTTTTAATATAGTTATTCTTTAGTCTTGGCTAAGCACTAAAAACGTTCCTGATTCTACATTACTCTGGACATCTGTAGCATGCGTCAAGCACTGGGACTAGCACTTTAAAACTGTAGTAGTAGGCCAAGTGGCCCCTTCCTTAGAGACGCAATAGATGAGGTTAGGCATGGAGCCACTCTCTCTTAGAAATGTCAGTTTAAGGGGGCCGAAGGAGATGGAAATGCATAACTCAAAATAACGAAAGAAGGGTTTTCAGAATGTGTAACGGGAAACTCCGATAAAATAAAAGTGCCATCGTACTTCACAAAAGACGTCACTGAGACAGAAATCGTTATTGCTTCACGTATTTACCAGAATAATAGTCTTCGAGGGTATTGTTTGTTTGAACAAATAAGCATGGCGGTAGATATATTTTACGGACTTCCCTTTTTTTTATAATGTAGATTATTACGTCCATTGCCCTGATTTCTTTACAAGGCGGCTCAAGACTGGACTGTGGCAGGGATAGAATCCTTGGTCTTGACAGTCCGGGCAACTAGCCACAGGGCAACGCGGCCACCTCTCATATATTGTATCTGCTGCTGCGATGGACTCAAAATTACTTTTCTAGAATATTAATGGCAAGTGGTAAGTTTAGGCCTTAATACAACCCAAAGAAAACGGGATTTTTATTTCGTTTAAGGTACGCGTTTCTAAATACAATGATTACACAACAGGTGGTACGCGTACCTTACTGCAGTGATTTACAACAGGTGGCACGCGTACCTTACTGCAGTGATTTACAACAGGTGGCACGCGTACCTTACTGCAGTGACACAATTTCATCGTTCCTAACCAGAGGCACCGTTCGTTACCCGAGATAAGACATCTTCAATTTTTTGTTCGTAACCCGAATCGTTCGTGACCTGAGGCGTTCGTATCCCGTTGTACATGTATACACCCACGCACACACAATGTAAATAAAAAGATTTATCTCATCTTGAAAACTCTATAGACTTTTTATGTTGTTCTCCCCTTTATCTGATAACACTTGTCTCACTTGCTTTGATGTATATATATCACATAGTCCTTCACAGCCCCCCCCCTTTACTCTCAAACCCTAACCTTTTATCAAGAGCCATCTTGTTTTAGTTTCGCTCACGTGTATTTATCTCCCATCACAATGTCGACATTTTCATCAGACCTATATCCCGTCAATCAGCACTCTAGATCTTGTCGTCTAGCGGGGAACAATAGCCAATAGACCCCTCAACTCACTCCACACATTCACACACACATACACATACACATGCACACTCTATCGATATGAGAGACACTAGGGTTACTAGTTCTACCTCTACACACACACGCACACACACACAGAACTAATCCACACATTTCCAACTCATTAAAGTAATCTACGCGTGCAGTATAAGTCGTGAAAATACCAAAGCATCAAAACAAAAAGGCTACCCCCGGCCCCTCCCCCCCCCCCCCGTCTACTCTCAACCCACCCATCCCCACCCCTCCACGTACAAGGGCGTACATTCACACCTCCCAACTAAGATCAAAACACCTAGTCTATATTATCTAACTGGTGTTCATAAGTGGTTGTTGAATAATAAAATTGAACAAAAAAAAATCTGTATAAAATGAGTTTTCTTTTATAATAAAGAAAGCCAATAAAAAATAATAATTGGCCGTCATGGTGAGTAGTTTATGTGTTTTTTTATTTTTATGATTTCTGCTTGCTGTGACGTGAGCGAAAATGAAGAGTGTGCGCTTGATGTAGTCTTAACAGCTCCAGTCAGCCAAATGTCATAAAAAAAAGCAAGCAAAACACACACATACACATACATATACACACATACACACACAACATGACAAAATCGCTCATTGAAATAAGTGTAGAACAGCTTAAACATTGAAATTAGTATAGCCTATAACAACTTAAAGTTTGAAATTAGTCTAGTCTAGAACAACTTAAACTTTGAAATTAGTCTAGCCTAGAACAACTTAAACATTGAAATTAGTCTAGTCTAGAACAACTTAAACTTTGAAATTAGTATAGCCTAGAACAACTTAAACATTGAAATTAGTCTAGTCTAGAACAACTTAAACTTTGAAATTAGTATAGCCTAGAACAACTTAAACTTTGAAATTAGTATAGCCTAGAACAACTTAAACTTTGAAATTAGTCTAGTCTAGAACAACTTAAAATTTGATATTACTCTAGTCTAGAACAATTTAAACTTCTAGAACAATGTAAACAGCTCATCTTTTATCTATGTTTTCTCTTCCAAAGAATAAAAAAAAATTGATGTTAACAAAGGAAACAAAAAATAAAAGAGTTTATATTTGGAGGTTTAAACTATGAAAAAATACCCCCCTCCCCCCCCCCCCAAATGTAAACAAAAACCCCATAAACAAAAACCCCATAAAAAATACATTTAATATTTAAGACTTCTGGTGATATTGATGAGATTGAGTTGGAGTTTGGAAGATAACTGCAGGAAAAATAACGTATTTAAACAAAACAACTTATAAAACAAACATTACTACTATTTGTTATTTTCACAGCTGTTAAACTTTCGTCATTGTAATTTATGCTTAAATGACAAAAAAACAAAAAGAAGAAAAAAAGTATAAACAATAACGAGATTTACCGGGTTTTCCCAATCGTAAAACATTTCACTAGCTCTCGACGTATCAGAGACTACGATGGAATGAATGAATATAAACTACTTCCCTATGGTAAAACATTTCACTAACTCTTAGGGTATCAGAGACTACGATGGAATGAATGAATATAAACTATTTCCCTATGGTAAAACATTTCACTAACTCTTAGGGTATCAGAGACTACGATGGAATGAATGAATATAAACTACTTCCCTATGGTAAAACATTTCACTAACTCTTAGGGTATCAGAGACTACGATGGAATGAATGAATATAAACTATTTCCCTATGGTAAAACATTTCACTAACTCTTAGGGTATCAGAGACTACGATGGAATGAATGAATATAAACTACTTCCCTATGGTAAAACATTTCACTAACTCTTAAGGTATCAGAGATTAAGATAGAATGAATGTATATAAACTACTTCCCTATGGTAAAACATTTCACTAACTCTTAGGGTATCAGAGATTAAGATAGAATGAATGTATATAAACTACTTCCCTATGGTAAAACATTTCACTAACTCTTAGGGTATCAGAGATTAAGATAGAATGAATGTATATAAACTACTTCCCTATGGTAAAACATTTCACTAACTCTTAGGGTATCAGAGATTAAGATAGAATGAATGTATATAAACTACTTCCCTGTCGTTAAACATTTCACTAACTCTTAAGGTATGAGACATTAGATGGAATGGATTAATCTATACTACTTTACTACAGATATAGGCCTACCGGGTTTTCCCAATCGTAAATCTCTTCACTAACTATCGATGATTGAAGGAATGGACCAGGCCTAGAGACTACTTCCCTCCTGATATACATTTGTACCCAAAAAAATTCGTCCTATTTGTCTATTTTTTTTCTGTTGAATTGCTTGTTTGATATTTGCATCAAATATAGGCCTTTATAACTTTATACCCCCCCCCCCTCCCGCAAGCTGAAGCTAGCAATCAAACTGACACTTTTTGAAAAGTTTAAATCAACAAAAATAACAGCACAACAACAGACAACGTTGGATACTTTTTTTTTTAACGAGTGAAAATATTTTGGGTTATAGAATAGATTTCGGGAATTCTGTGTGTGGGAATTAGAAATTTTTTAGTCAATACATTTGTGGCGAAAGTTATTCGATATTCGTCCATCGAGAACGAATTAGTGACAAACATTGTAGAACAGCTTTAACTCCCTTCTCCCTTCTCCCTTTCCCTATGCCTTCTCTCTCTCTCTCTCTCTCCCTCTCTCTCTCTCTCTCAATACTTCTCTTTATCTTTGAGTGTAGCAAATAAAGATAAACCATCCAAGTCAACGGCTACATACAAGACAGTTAAAGATAAAACCAGTCTGTGTGTTTCTTTCTAATTCTCTCATCCCGCTGATAATCTAGAAGAATGCACCGCACTGTTTCACCGCGTCGCCACACCGCATCATCGGATGTTCATTTGGCCGTCAGGATTATTTCGGCACACATTCCGTAAAAGAAAGAAAATAAAAAAAAACATTAAGTAAATAGCCCACATTCATGGCGCAGGACCACAGCGCCAGGATTCATTGCCCCCCGCCCCTCTCCAACCAAGAGCACCCTTTTTTAAAACTTTCTTTTTCACGTTTAACCTTTCCTTCACAGTATATTACCTTGTTAGTGTCTTTTTTTCTGAAAAGCAAAATTCATTTAAAAACTCCTTTCGCCCAAACGCTTTGGACTTCAAGAAATTCTCTCTCTCTCTCTGAGCGTTTTGACAATCACGTGACCTTTCATCATAGGAACCTCCCAGGGCCCGGCGAACCACCGGGTGTGAAAGCTAATGAGTCGGTTCGTGAACCATGTGAGGTTCAAGTCTACAAAAGGGTCTTTTTATTTAACTTTTAAATGGCTAAATCGTGTATCCATAAAGTTCAAACGACTCATCAGCAGAACGGAGAAAAAATGTTCAAAGTAACTCAACTCAAAGGTTTCAAAAAGCAGAAAACGATATTACTTCTTTCACAAGTCTTGTGTTTTTTTTTCACCGAGTACTTAACATTTGTGCTATAATATAGTTTGTTTAGTTTAAAAACTAGAAACCTGAAGACTAAAAACCATAATTGACAAAAAATTTTTTTAAAAAGTCAACACAAAAAAGTTGATCTCAACATTTAGATACAAATAGAACAAAAATGTGTTGGTCCGGCTGGTTGAGGTGGCAACTGCTTCAGACCTGCCTACGTGACGACCCCGGGTTCTAAACCTGCCTTCGGGACCCCCTCCCTGTCATGCCGCCCTGCAAGAGGTTTGGTCAATGGACAATTTCATCTACTTTCTATAAGGAACGTGTAAATAACTTATAAGACTAAGTAAATGGCATAGGTGTGCCAGTTAATATTTTAAAGGTTGGGAGAGGTGCAAGTGTAAAATAATTGTCTAGCCCTCACTGGGTTTTCGTTTACTATTTGATTTTCCTTCTTCTATCTATAAAAAAAAAGCTGCAGCGCCATTTGCTCGTTTGCAATCAAATTCCAGACAAACCTCTTAATATGCTTTCTAAAAAAAAAAACTGTGTCTGTGTTATTGTAGAGTGTGTAGGTTATGTAAGTTTAGGGGCAAAGAGGAAGGAGGGGCAATAATGCATGTCTGAGGGTGGTTAGTCGTTTACCGAAAAGGTAAATAATACATTTGGGCTTTGCTACCGTAAGCTCTAAATTTTTACGAAGGCACCCACCCACGGCTCCAGACAAAATTTCTGCGAAACCCCATGATTATTAGTTTGGAGTGCCTAGTTACCTATTCTCGTTATCCGTTGCCAATGAAGCCATAGTAGCGTAGAATACAAATTCATATAAGTACTCTTTCTTCCCGAGTGACATCCGGGCATGGAATGGGTTGCCTGAACAAACCAGGTAAACCAGTAACTTAACATCATTTCAAACACTAACAGAAATGCAGGACTAGACTAAACCCATGGATGAGCGTAGGACGCAATAATCTTCTTTATAGAAGGAGCGTCTGTAATGTATAAGATAAAATAAGATAAAATAAGATAATAGATACATAGTATCATACCGCAGAAGTATTTAAACCCTCACTACTAAGCTTATCAATTCACTTTGCTTCATTAATTAATCATGCCAGTGCCCCCCCCCCCCCCACGAAATCTAAACGTCACTCTTGCAACCACCCCCACTCCCTCCTCCCAACTCCGTAAAAGCAACAGCAAAACAAACAACAACAATGTCCCAACATCCGGGTGATCAGGTAAACAATACTGAAACATAATTAAATGAAAAAGGATTGCTAAAGAAATTCAAAATAAAAGAAAACAACATCTAACAAATTTAAAAAATAACAAATTAAATGACAAATTATATGACGTGAACAATAATTACTTCCATGTAAAATTATATCTAATTTAAATAATAACTAGATCTAGATATAGACCTAATTTATGTACATCCATCCTTCGAATTATGATTTTTTTTTTAAGTGTGGGGAGAGTGGAGGGAGGGGGGAGGGGGAACCATCTTTTAAATGTGAAACCCATTATCAATACGAATGATGCGTAGATATTATTTCTGGATTTTATAAATAATTTATCATTTGGCCCCAAATAGTATCTAACAATCTGTTGTAACCAAAAACAAAACCAAAAACTGTAAAAAAAACACACACACACACACTCGAATTATTTGTGCTTAAAAAAACGTATTTTATCCTGAGATAATCTGAGAACAAGAAAAAATATCGATAATTACAGGTGATGACTAGTTATGGTTAATTATTGAAAATATAGGCCAGTGATTCGTTACAAACGAAAATCTGGCCTGCCCACGTGGTAGGGTGACATCATTCTAGCCACACGCATGCGCAAGCAGTCTTTGATTTCATGGTAAGGTGTATGAGATCAGGGAATGCATGTAGTAAAAAAATCAGGGAATTACCGATATGTCTAAAATTAAGATCAGGAAAGGGATTGCCGAGAAAAAAAAGGGAATTACATTAAAAAGTGGGACTCATATGAAATAAAGGTCAAAGAATTTTGTGGAATAAAGATTATGAATTTTTATAAGATACAGATCTGGGAATTTATGTTAAAAAGCTTTTTTTAAAGTGCATATTGAGTTCCATTAGTGGACACACATATAGATAGATAAATTTAGATTAGATTGATTAGATAATATATTTAAGTATATTTGATTGATAGAAAGAGTGTGAACAAGAGAGAAAGAGCAGGAGAGCGTGGGAGAGAGAGGGGGAGAGTAGGAGAGAGGGAGAGAGTAGAAGAGAGAGAGGAAGAGAGTTGGAGAGAGAGGGATAGAGTAGGACAGATAGATGAGAGAAAGAGAAGGAGACAGTAAGAGAGGGGGGAAAGCAGGAGAGAGAGCAGGAGAGAGAGAGAGCAGGAGAGAGAGAGACACAATTTTATAGAGAGCAGTAGAGAGAAAGAAAATGTGATAGAGAGCAGGAGAGACTGTGAAAGAAAAAGAGAAAGAATGAAAGATATAGAATGCAACCATCATACAACCATCATACAACCATCATACAACCATCATAAAACCATCATACAACCATCATACAACCATCATACAACACTTTTACACCTTGAAAAAAAACAGCACCATTTTCCTTTTTTTTTGTAATGAGGCTCCATTCTAAGCAAATAATTCTGCCGGTTGCAAAGTAAATAATTTATTATTATCTTCTATTTAAAACTCGCGATAGGGAAATTGTCTTTTAGAGAAAATTGCAAATAATTTTCTTCCAAGTTAATTTTGGACAAAAAAATAAATATTTCTGGATTTCATTCTAATTACCGAGAAAATTTTTACACAAAAAAACACAAGAGAAAAAAAAAGACAATTGTTATTTTTTCCCAGACTTTCAAATGGTGGCCGGCGCCTTGGGCTATTTTCCGCTTTGCAATCACTGACTGCAATCTGGTGGCGTTGTATGTGGGCGGAAGGGCGGATGGCACCGATCGCACGTACTCCGATGCTCATTGTAAAAATATTTTTGATTATGTTTAATGATTTCTTTAGATTTTCTCTTTCAGATTTCAATTTTCTAAAAGTGGTTCAAAACCAAAAAATAACAACAAGCAGAAAATAGAAGAACAAAAGAACGGGTTGCACCATTAGAGATGTCTCAATGATGTTGCAATTAGAGATGTCTCAATGATGTTGCAATTAGAGATGTCTCAATGATGTTGCAATTAGAGATGTCTCAATGATGTTGCAATAGAGGCGCATGGGAAGGGCGCTTAATTGACAATACTATTTTATTGCATTATTTATAAAATTATTTTTATTATTATAACAACGCAGATTTATTTTAAATCTAAAATTTATTATTTTCGACAAAAAATATATCTTCATTAGAATTGTATTACTTTGACGGTTTTGCTTGATTATTGAAATATATCTCCATTTACCCCTAACGTGTGGTGCATTTCTAGTTTATAAGTTTATATTTAATTTATTTCACTTTGTACTGAAGAAGATCGGCGTCTTGTATTTTCTAATTGTTGTAAATGGCGTTGAGTTGCAAGTTTTACTGCACCCTTGCTCCAATGACATACACTCTCTCTCTCGCACTCACATACACACACAACATTAATTGTACTGGATTACACATGTAGAGATCAGAATACACAGGCCATAAGGCTAGAAATATCCAGGCATCTAGAGTTCAAGGTGTGACCAATTGTGTTTGTTGATGCTTCTATTGATGCTTCTACATAGCTGTTTCTGCAGAGCTGCATCAACTATGCTGCTTTTACTATGCTACTTCTACATTACAGCTTGTACTATGCTGCTTTTCATTTGCTACCTTTATTTTGCTGCCTCTACACTTCTGCATAAACGCACTACTCACAACCTCATAGTTAATATACTAAGGATCTGATGAGCGACGAATGAGTTCCGTTGTCTGCACAACAGAAGTATTAGTGCCAATCTGATGGTGTCTAGCATCTGATGGTGTCTAGCATCTGATGGTGTCTAGCATCTGAAGATCGCTCTACGGAAAACAAGTACCAGGGATGCGATAATTTCATGTCAATGGTATCTTTGGGACCTGTCTTTGGCTTACCGGCCAGTGGTGGCAGAATGGTTAGCAGCAAAGTTGGTCTTGTCGCGCGCGTCTAAATGTGTGTGTGCGCACGTGCTTGTGGAAGTCTAGAACCAGGTCGTCTGCAAAGTCTGGCAAAAAATTTCAGTAGGCGATATTTTTCTCCAGAGTTCTATGCTGTTTCGTTGTCTGACTAAGTTAGACAGCTTTCCATATCTAGTCAATGACCAGCCTTGACAACTGGAAAGTGAGAATGACCAGCAGGATCTATTTGTGACTTGTCTGTACTGATGCCTCCATGGACAACTTCCTGCTATATTTTGTATCGATGCCTTTACTGTGTGTATGTTGATATCCGGCCGGCTGGTCCTGTGGTTAGTTCACCGGACTGCCAACCGACACGTCGTGGGTTCTGTCATCTTTCCCATCCAAAGACTGATCGCTCCCGCCCTGCAGGAGTTTTAAGCCTAATGGACGTAATAATCTTCTATCTAGAGGGAACGTCTGTAAAAAAATCTTATAAAAAAAACTTATATCATTAACATATTGTATCTACGTTTAGCTTTAAAAGCCTATCAATGGTCACGGATTTTATTTAAAGCTTTAAGATTTTAATAAGCACAATAGACAAAAACAGATTCAGCATATATTTAACCCTTACAGTCCCGGGCGCGTATATAGCGGAACTGAAGGCAGCATATATAGAAGTAGGTCGGTACGGGAAGGGTTAAATATATCTTTACAGACACCTATGTGTATATTGTCTCATATATTTATAGATTTATTGATATGTCCATTGATAGTTTCATTAACTGATTTTTAAATGATTTACTAGTAAGTGGATTATGTAGGTTGTAAGTTTAAGGAAATATTATTGAAATCCATATTCTGAAATTATTGTTCATTTGCTATAAAGATAAAAGTTCAATGAACTTTAATTTTAATGTCATATTTCAACAATAGACGAGATAACGTAGATGTAAACATTAGAACCTGTTATGAAACTGGCAGACTATGGTTGAGAATTTTCCAAGATCTATTTCATGATGTTTATCGTATTAAAAAAAAAAAAAAAAAAAAAAAAAAAAAAAAAGGCAGAAGAGATATAAATAAAGAAATAGAACCCCCACTTAAAAAATTTGGCCGGTTTTCAAAAAAGAAATTGTTTTAATAACCTTCCATAAAGAACACACACACACACTTATATTTATATATAGATGCCTCCCCCCCCCTCCCCATTCCCTATTCACCCCCCCCCCCCCCCTCCCCATTAACTTCTTTAACTACATGAAAGGTTTAAAATGCTGTCAGGGATAGGTGAATGTAATTCTTGCTGAAGACAAGGGGAACAACCCGTTTTTATGTACTGCGATTGCCGAGTGAAGTGCAAGACAGTTCGAAAGGGGTGGTCGGTCTTTGGCAAGTATAAGCGTGTCTGGAGTTGTCTTATCTTTCATAAACACACTTTTTTAAAAGTAAAATAATCCAATTCTGGTATTTTTTTTATTTTTTTTGTTGTTGTAATGCTTGTTTTATATTTCAGGGTTCATCAAAGATTTTTCAATGCAATGTTTATTCTGTCATAATTATGCTTTCTTCAAGCGTGAAATCAGATCTTCGGGTAGAGAGTAGAGACTATTCATAGATTTACACCGGTAGGCTTCGTGTCTAGCTTTTATTTATATAGATCTAGATATCTACCGCCTTTGTTGTATGTTTGTTGTTATTGTTATGTCGTGTTGTTTGTTGTACTCTAAAAATCAAAACTAGGACATGGCGGCAGATATCAAAGAAATCAAGGAGCATATTACACGTAGGTCATTTGCAAGTCATAATATCATAATGAATGAAAGATTGGCACACAACAAAGGAATGTATGATGAATTGCAATAAACTCAACATCAGATCCAAGCTGTATCTATCATCTATTTCGTTTAAGTGATTGCAGGGTGAGTCGTTGGAGGGTAAGTGGTTGCAGGGTGTGTGGCTGCAGGGTGTATGGTTGCAGTGTGTGTGGTTGCAGTGTGTATGGTTGCAGGTGAGTGATTGCTGTGTATGTGGTTGCAGGGTTTGTGGCAACAAGATGAGTGGGTGCAACGGTTGTGGTTGCAGGGTTTGTGGCTACAAGACGAGTGGTTGCAACGGGTGTGGTTGCAGGGTGCGTGGCTGTTTATGAGTGGTTGCAACGGGTGTGGTTGCAGGGTGCATGGCTACAAGATGATTGGTTGCAACGTGTGTGGTTGCAGGGTGCGTGGCTACAAGATGAGTGGTTGCAACGGGTGTGGTTGCAGGGTGCGTGGCTACAAGATGATTGGTGGCTGCAGGGTGTATGGTTGTACTGTGTGTGGTTGCAGTGTGTATGGTTGCAGGTGAGTGATTGCTGTGTATGTGGTTGCAGGGTTTGTGGCTACAAGATGAGTGGTTGCAACGGGTGTGGTTGCAGGGTTTGTGGCTGCATGATGAGTGGTTGCAACGGGTGTGGTTGCAGGGTGCGTGGATACAAGATGATTGATGGCTGCAGGGTGTATGGTTGCAGTGTGTGTGGTTGCAGTGTGTATGGTTGCAGGGAGTGATTGCTGTGTATGTGGTTGCAGGGTTTGTGGCTACAAGATGAGTGGTTGCAACGGGTGTGGTTGCAGGGTTTGTGGCTGCATGATGAGTGGTTGCAACGGGTGTGGTTGCAGGGTGCGTGGATACAAGATGATTGATGGCTGCAGGGTGTATGGTTGCAGTGTGTGTGGTTGCAGTGTGTATGGTTGCAGGGAGTGATTGCTGTGTATGTGGTTGCAGGGTGCGTGGCTACAAGATGATTGGTTGCAACGTGTGTGGTTGCAGGGTGCGTGGCTACAAGATGATTGGTTGCAACGTGTGTGGTTGCAGGGTGCGTGGCTACAAGATGAGTGGTTGCAACGAGTGTGGTTGCAGGGTGCGTGGCTGCATGTTGTAGTGGTTGAAAGATGAGTGGTTTCAGGGTGAAAGCTGCAGTGCGTGGTTGCAGGACAATTGATCGAAGTGTGTATAGTTGCAGGGTGTGGGGCTTCTGGATGTGTGCCTGTAGGGCGAGTGATTAGAACGTGTGTTTGTGGTTGCCGGTTGAGTTGGTGCAGTCTGTGTGGTTGTGGGTTGAGAAGTTACAGGGTAAATTGGTTGCAGCTTCACCAGTGACCTGTGGTTTGGTGACCTATATATGTGGTTACTCAACTAAAGGCCTGTAATATAGATACGTGGCCCTAACGTTGTGGCGTACAATAAGTTTGCCCGTGGGCAAGGTTGGAATCTGGAGTAGCTCGCTGAAAGACCGAATGGCTTTTGGATAAGACGTAGTTGACACCTCAACATATTACCAGAAAAAGTAGTCGTACAGGTATGTATGAAATAGAAGAAGTCGTACAGGTATGTATGAAATAGAAGAAGTCGTACAGGTATGTATGAAATAGAAGTAGTCGTACAGGTATGTATGAAATAGAAGTAGTCGTACAGGTATGTATGAAATAGAAGTAGTCGTACAGGTATGTATGAAAAGGAAGTAGTACAGGTATGTATGAAATAGAAGAACCTTTCAACAGAAGGCTTCACGTGTTTGTGGCCCTGAGGCATACGCGTTCAAATCCAGAAGATGCTTCATATGACACGCTGATTTCATTTGGAGAAACTTTAGGCTTAAAATATTTTACATATCATTGTTATGGCAAACTATGGAGTTAATAAAAGTAAAATCTTATGATAAACTGTTGGGATATAAGCTTATGGTTGTACTTTATGGCACACCATGAAATTAGTACAAATCTCTTTTTAATGGCAAAAGTATGGATTCAATAACAGCTTAGTGTTATGACAGCTGAAGGATTACAGAACAGCTGGGTGTCATACAAAGTATAGGAAATGTTGTAGGAATCCTTTTTTTAAAACGCAACTTGGCGAAATATGTAGTGTTACGTCCACAATCCCCTTGTGGCCAGAGCTGTGTAGATCTTGCTGATAATTCTCGTTAGTCCTAGGGGAGACTTTAATTATTAGTATTTATGTTTCAGTATTACACGAACTCTTCTTATAGTCCTGGGCACAAATTCAGTATTTGTATTCCAACATTTCCTCTCTTGTAAATTATGGTAGTAGATAAATCTTATAGTAATGTATACAACACAATAGGATAGTAACTTGACAAAGAAGCTTCAGTGTAACTGTTGTTGATAGTTTATTTCAGGTGGTATGTTCAATATATACAATATATCTATTATGTACAGTTAGAATAAAATAGTGCAAACACAAACGTTCAAAGGAACATCTTTTGAAACTCTCTGTCTTTCAGACAAAACAAATCATTAAATACTATCCGAGTGGTGCAAGGGACAGACCCACTACCAGTAGGGGTGAAAATCATGGTAACATTACAAAACTCATAACAAAACGATATGAACTTCCCCTATTAAATAATGAGTCGTTCCCAGACTCTGAGAATTTGAGATCAACACAGAATCCCAACATTACCTAGAACCTTTCGTTTTCCTACTAAACGTCCTAATATCGCGTGTAGTAAGAAAAGAGAGAGAGAGGAGAATAAACATTGCGTGTTCCAATTCTTGGAAAAACAATATACATGACACGACCCCACCCAATGAAAGAAATAATGTACCATAATTACCCAAGTAATACTCAACATGGTACATTTTTCGTACTTAACACTATCGTTTTAACAACCAACAATCAATAGAAGATTATAAGACAATTTAAGCAAACATGGCTCACTGGCACAACTAAATTATAAAAAGTGTCACTACCCAATGGTAATTGTGATTATAACGTGATGGACAAATATTTCCCCGTTAGTATTAATATTAACTAATGTCTCAACAAGTACAAATAATTCAAAAATATTCTAGTCATTCTTATTTCAACTATGTACAGTTGTGTGGATTTCCACCAAAAATTTGCAAAAAGTCTTAATCTATTTAAACAAATATAACATTGCTCAAACTCTGTCAATTTTCAACAGTTTACTTCTAATATACAAACCAAAAGATAAGTAATACGTAACTCGAATCAAACTATAGGTTACTTCCCCTTTAAATTACAGTGTCAACTTGACATTAACAGGGTTCATACCTAAGATGATGATACTTCCCCTTTTCTCAAATACGAGGAGAAAATACACTCTAGTTACGATTACTACAGTAATCTAAATATTAAAATGTAATCCACTATTATGCGTTTTTGGCAAATTTAAAAGTTTAATATAAAAGATTGTTCAGGGTTGAATGAGTGCCCACCTTTAGGTACCTTTGTTTCCCTCCATTCCCGGATATATGGAATATATAACAACCTATATACAACATAGTGAATATCCACTAGTTTTTCCCATTCTATTACCATGATATAACAATTTAGCAATAGATTTCCAATATTATCTATTAATTTATACCAATTGATATTACATCTCTTTCTAAGATAAAAATTGTACATATTATTATTTAGTTCCATTCATTAACTAAAATAAAATAAGATAATAAATCAACTAGCTCAAAGTTTTCCCACTTAATTGCATGTGATGACAATTACTTTTATCCATCCATATCAAGTAAATACGTGCATATTATATATTTATTGCATCATGCATCAACATTTAAATGGAATTTCTTTTCCATAATCAAATGAATTTAAAATATATCAGAACATCAATATTATACATGATTATAAGAATTATTAATACTTTCAAAAGACTTGACTTCTGTATGATACAAGTATTCTATAGGTATTCCATAATCAAAATTCAAACGAATGATAGGTTATCATGACACATTCTTAATGAATAAGTGAGATGATCTGAAAAAGAAGTATGGGTTATTCAGTCAATCATGTAGCACCCGAGATAGAGTATCAGCTATGACCTTGTCTCTATCTTGTCGATGATACGGGGAATGGGATACCAGTCGGTCTTTGTCAAATTACTTGATTTCCCAAAGTCTCTATAAAACTGCAGTGTGTGGTCGGCTTTTGGTACCATCACACAGGGTGTAGACCATTTGCTATCACATTTTTCTCCTATGTCATCTTCTAACATATACTTTACATCTAATTTAATATGCTCAGGTCTGATGGGGTCAAATGGATGCTGTTTAATAGACCTGGCATTCTCGGTTAACATTACATCGTGCTCTATGACATGTGTCCTACTGGGAACATTTGTAAACATTGACTTATTTTCATGTACCAGCTCAATAATCTTCTCCTTATCTTCTACCGGAAGATGTTCTAGCCTTGTATCTAAACTCTTAAGGGCATCTGTATTATTAAGTTTACTTTCTGCAAACTTATATTCTATCCTAGATAAATCCGTCGGTACTCTAGCTAACGAAATCATGGGGACCTCCCGTGGTTTACTCTTTTCCCTGGAAACATAGGGCTTAAGTAAATTAATATGGCATACCCTCTGTTTTTGTCTCCGGTCAGGAGTCTTTATCAAATAATTGACCTCGCCAAGCTTTGACTCTATCTCATAGGGTCCACTAAACTTTGCACTTAAAGGCTGATTTTGCAAAGGTAGAAACACAAGAACTTTGTCACCTGGTGCAAAAGTTCTAGCTGTAGCTTTACGGTCATAGTTCTGTCTCATACGCTCCTGCATCTGTGGAAAATGAATCTTCACATGGTTAAAAGCATGATAAAGCCTATTTTTAAATTTATCTACATATGACAAAAGTCCAATCGGTTCACTGTCCGTTAGCCAAGTTTCATGTAGAAGTTTCAACGGACCTCTGACTGAGTGTCCATACACAAGTTCGAATGGGCTAAACCCCAGGGATTCCTGAGTGGCCTCCCTTGCAGCGAACAGTACATAAGGCACACCCTTATCCCAGTCTTTCTCGTTTTCATAACAGTACTTTTTAAGCATCGATTTTAATGTCTGATGAAACCTTTCCAGAGCTCCCTGGCTCTCAGGATGATAGGCACTTGATAGCCTATGGCTTATCCCTAATTGTTCCATGACTTGTTTGAAAATGTTCGAAGTAAAGTTAGTCCCCTGGTCGGACTGTACTGTCTTCGGTAGGCCATAACGTGTGAAGAAATTTGTCAGGGCGTCTACCACCTTCACTGTTGTTATGTTCCGCAACGGAATGGCTTCCGGGAAGCGAGTGGATGAACACATGACTGTGAGCAGGTATTGAAAACCGGCTTTTGTTTTCGGCAACGGGCCCACGCAATCAATGAGTATATGACTGAATGGTTCGTCGAACGCTGGTATCGGCTGGAGTGGAGCGACAGGAATTCGTTGGTTAGGACGTCCTACCATTTGGCATACGTGGCAAGTCTTGCAGTATTGTTCGACATCTCTTCTCAGTCCTGGCCAGTAGAAGTAAGGGAGGATACGGTGGTGCGTTTTCCGGACTCCCATGTGACCAGCGAAAGGAAGATCATGCGCCATACGCAGTATATCTTGACGATAGCACTTAGGTATTACAATCTGGTGAATACTGTCCCACTCGTTTGTACCTGAGTTGAGCGGTTTCGACTTTCTCATCAATACTTCATCTTTCATGTAGAAGCATTCCGCCATTGCATCTGCAGTCTTTTCGTCAACAGCTTTCATTCTGAGTTGCATTATTACTTCGTCATTCAATTGTTCTCTCACCAATTTCTGCTTTGGTGACAAAATGTTATCGTTCTCTGTTGCATCACCAGTTGTTAGTTCAGCAAAGAACGTAGCACTTAAATCGATGTCAGGTGTTTCTGTTATCACTATTTCATTCGCATGTGTGTCTTCAGAACAGACAAACACATCTTTCGTTGCACTACACGGCGTAGCAGGAGTCTTTACCGACTTCTTTTTCTGCATTGCTCTTGTCAGTGCACATGTTGGGCGTTCATTGGCAGGACGTAGGTTTTTGTCCTCCGCCATCTTTGTCTCCAACACTTTAACCATGGGCTCGACAGTGACTCTGCCGCCCATAATGTCATTTCCTAATATCATGGAAACGCCTTTGACGGGTAGTGCGCGCCACACTCCCACTACGATGTTACCTGTAAAAATATCCGACTCGAGTTTTATTCTGTGCAGTGGAGCTTCCACAGCCTCCATACTAGCACCTCTCAGCACAACAGACTCACCGGTACTGGTGGCATCTGTTAACGGCACACTGCCCTCCAGGATCACGCTGACAGCAGAACCCGTGTCACGTAATATCTGTATTTTCTTCTTGCTGAGTACATCGACTTCTGTCGACACTGTCCCCTCGTAGACAAAGGGTCGAAAATCGGATAGGTCGTCCTCTTCCGGGACTTCAGGAACCATCTGTTCCTCACGGCCTTCTGAAAGCATAATAGATTGAGTACAGCTATTCTCTTTTACCTTAGATAGACTGTTCTCAAAAACCATCGACTCCACAACTATGGGCGATGCCGGCCGCATTTCTTTTGAGTTTCTTGACCCTGTGTTGCACACTTCTTCTGTCTGCTTGCTATCTTTCTGCACTCTGGCACAGTGTAGAATAGCACCTTGCTTCTTGGTAAGGATCCAACAATCTTTCTTCATGTGGCCCTCTTTCTTGCAATTGAAACATACCACCTTTGCTTTATTTACATCTGTCTGCTTCCTGAAATGAACTAAGTTACTATTATTATTTACACCACTGTTCTTATTATTGTTTTCACTTGTCTCTTTTGGTTTACTAGCCTCCTTGGACTCTGGTTTGTGCACTTTGGGTTTGTCAGCATAATATGGCTTTATGCTGGCGTGAATTATGGCATAGTTATCTGCCAATCTAGCAGCTTCATGCACATCTTCAACCCCTCGGTCTGAGATGTGAGTTTTAATATCCACTCGAATACAATCATTGAATTCCTCAAACAATATTAGGTTCTTGAGTTTATCAAACTCACTTACATTCTGTGACCTTAGCCACTGTTCTAACATTTTCTCCTTTTGTCTCAAAAAGTCTACATGAGTTTGATCATATGCCTTCTTTCTGTCTCTAAATAGCTTTCTATATTTTTCTGGTGTCAGGGAATAACTTTTTAGCACCCTATCTTTGATTACTTCATAGTCATTTATTTCCTCGGGTGTTAAACTCAACACTACGTCCAATGCTTTTCCTTTGTTGAGAGTTGACCTTAACAATAAAGCCATCTTATCATCAGGGAACTGATAATCTACAGCTATCCTCTCAAAAAGCAAAAAGAAATCTTGAACATCTTCTTCTCTGAATATAGGCAAGTGTTGCTTCATTGCGCTAATATCCATACCATTGCTGTCCCTACGATGATCAGGTCTGTTCATGCGTGCCATCTCTATCCTTTCTCTGCTTTCAATCCTAATTCTTTCATTTTCCCTTTCAGTTTCTATCCTAATTCTTTCATTTTCCCTTTCAGTTTCTATCCTAATTCTTTCATTTTCCCTTTCAGTTTCTATCCTCATTCTTTCCAATTCCATTCTCTTCATAGCTAATTGGAATTTTAGGTTTTCACTCAACCCTTCATCTTCTTCATTGTTTGATGATCTAGATGACATATTTCTTACCTCGTCTCCGTGGGCAATTACCTCGCCCCCACTGGGAGCTACATAACCTTCATTGATATCGTTCTGTCCCACTTCAACTACACTACCAGTGTTCATGGCATTCTGCCCGTTCAAACATGTCATAATTTCTTTGGTCAAACGATTACGATTAGGTCTTGCCTGTCCTGCCTCAATCCCAAAGGACTCAGCTAATTCTTTTAGTTCAGCAAATGACATGGCATTAAGTTCCTCACTTGATATATTCGAAGCCATAGTATAGCGTTCGAAATATTTGTTATAGTAGAGTAGTATATATTGTATAATAAAATATAAAGTTCCAACTTACGATTTGCACAGAAATTTGCACAATATAATATTAAACACTTCGTGGAATCTTCACACTTCCCAAGGAATAAAAACGCAAACCAGTTCTCTCCTCTTTTTTAAAAAAGAATAGTTTCACAGTCCTGAAAACGAAACACAAATATGCCGCTCTCAGTACTACTAATGTCACAAAATATTTATAGGTCAGGAAAAAATATAACTCAAATTTTCCAGACGAGATCAACAAATTTTTTCCAATCCTAGATCAAGAAAAGTAGAACTCAAATCTACCGAACGAGACTACCAAATCTTGTCAATCCTAGGTCAGGAAAAGTAGAACTCAAATATACCGGGCGAGACCACCAAATTTTGTTACGTCCACAATCCCCTTGTGGCCAGAGCTGTGTAGATCTTGCTGATAATTCTCGTTAGTCCTAGGGGAGACTTTAATTATTAGTATTTATGTTTCAGTATTACACGAACTCTTCTTATAGTCCTGGGCACAAATTCAGTATTTGTATTCCAACATTTCCTCTCTTGTAAATTATGGTAGTAGATAAATCTTATAGTAATGTATACAACACAATAGGATAGTAACTTGACAAAGAAGCTTCAGTGTAACTGTTGTTGATAGTTTATTTCAGGTGGTATGTTCAATATATACAATATATCTATTATGTACAGTTAGAATAAAATAGTGCAAACACAAACGTTCAAAGGAACATCTTTTGAAACTCTCTGTCTTTCAGACAAAACAAATCATTAAATACTATCCGAGTGGTGCAAGGGACAGACCCACTACCAGTAGGGGTGAAAATCATGGTAACATTACAAAACTCATAACAAAACGATATGAACTTCCCCTATTAAATAATGAGTCGTTCCCAGACTCTGAGAATTTGAGATCAACACAGAATCCCAACATTACCTAGAACCTTTCGTTTTCCTACTAAACGTCCTAATATTGTGTGTAGTAAGAAAAGAGAGAGAGAGGAGAATAAACATTGCGTGTTCCAATTCTTGGAAAAACAATATACATGACAGTAGCAAAACGTGTTCATATCACAGGTTCCACATATGCTATATAATTATCATAGAAAACTCTGCAGAACCATTAAGATCCCAATGTCGTGGCAAATTCTACGGAATCTATAAAAGCATAAAGCTATGGCTAATTCTACAGAAATTTATAAAAGCTCAATGTACAAATTCTACAGAATCTATCAAATCTCAATGTTTTAATAAACTCTACGGAATTAAAAAAAAAGCTTACTGTAATGACAAACTCTACGTAAGATAGAACAGACCAGTGTGAGCATCAACAATTTTTCAATTATCTTTAGGTGCATAGAATCTTTTTCTAAAACCTAGTGGGAAAAAAAAGATCAAGTCGAAACACTGAAAAAACAAAAACAACAAACAAACGTAGAAATAAAAAAAAACAAAAACAAAGTTGAATGTTGTAAGGTGTTCAGGTGTTCAGGTGTTCAGGTGTTCAGGTGTTCAGGTGTTCAGGTGTTCAGGTGTTCAGGTGTTCAGTTGTAGGGATGTGGAGTTGTGGTGGTGTGGTGTGTGTGGAGTTGTGGAGTAAAGAGAAAAGGAATCCAAATTGACTACATCGACGCCGTAAGTATATAAATGTGTGTGTGTATGGGCGTAAGTGCGTTTGTATGGGCGTGTGTGGCAGTGGGAGTGCGTGTGTATGTCCTAGAGGCGGGCTTCATTGAATATCACACCTGGAATGTATTTTTTGCGAAGACGTCAGAATCAGGGTTAGCCCCCCCCCCTCTTTTTCCCCCACCCCCCAGACACACATGAGTTAGGGAAAATCTTCATTCAAAGGATCAAACCACGATGATGTTGGAGAATAGCATCACACAAGTGGTGGAGATCCTACGTGATGTTAGAGAATAGCATCACATAAGTGGTGGAGATATTACGTGATGTTAGAGAATAGCATCACATAAGTGGTGGAGATCCTACGTGATGTTAGAGAATAGCATCACATAAGTGGTGGAGATTTTACGTGATGTTAGAGAATAGCATCACATAAGTGGTGGAGATCCTACGTGATGTTAGAGAACAGCATCACACAAGTGGTGGAGATCCTACGTGATGTTAGAGAATAGCATCACACAAGTGGTGGAGATCCTACGTGATGTTAGAGAACAGCATCACACAAGTGGTGGAGACCCTACCTGATGTTAGACAAACAGCATCACATAAATGGTGGAGATCCTACGTGATGTTAGACAAACAGCATCACACAAGTGGTGGAGACCCTACCTGATGTTAGACAAACAGCATCACATAAATGGTGGAGACCCTACCTGATGTTAGACAAACAGCATCACATAAATGGTGGAGACCCTACCTGATGTTAGACAAACAGCATCACATAAAGGGTGGAGATCCTACGTGATGTTAGAGAATAGCATCACACAAGTGGTGGAGATCCTACGTGATGTTAGACAAACAGCATCACACAAGTGGTGGAGATCCTACGTGATGTTAGAGAATAGCATCACACAAGTGGTGGAGATCCTACGTGATGTTAGAGAACAGCATCACACAAGTGGTGGAGGTCCTACGTGATGTTAGAGAACAGCATCACACAAGTGGTGGAGGTCCTACGTGATGTTAGAGAAATAGCATCACACAAGTGGTGGAGATCCTACGTGATGTTAGAGAACAGCATCACACAAGTGGTGGAGGTCCTACGTGATGTTAGAGAACAGCATCACACAAGTGGTGGAGATCCTACGTGATGTTAGAGAATAGCATCACACAAGTGGTGGAGATCCTACGTGATGTTAGAGAATAGCATCACACAAGTGGTGGAGATCCTACATGATGTTAGAGAACAGCATCACACAAGTGGTGGAGATCCTACGTGATGTTTAGAGAATAGCATCACACAAGTGGTGGAGGTCCTACGTGATGTTAAAAAGCATCTTCATTCAACTGGTGGAAATACAACCAACGAGACCTTACAGGATGGCATCATGCAAGTATTAAAATTTCAACCAACCAGATTGTAGAGAAGAGCATATCACAAGTGATGGATTCCACGTGTATTGATGTTTAATCAGTTTTACCTCAAGGTTCCACCATCTTATTCAGTGCATATATATGAGCACATTATTACATGTTATTTTGATCAACTATTTCAGGCATTTCGTGTATGATTCTCAACAACTTTGATAAAACTTTTCCATCTCCTTTATTGTATAAATGTTGCCATTTTAAATTAAAATATTCCACCATTAAAATTTTGAATGAAATTCAGCCAGTTTCATCGAAGAATCTACTTCTACCATTTCGTTAATTGTGTAAAATTCAGCCAGTTTGAGCACGCTTGAACATTAGCTTTAGAAAATCTTATTGTCCATTTTGAAACTCACACAAACGAACAACAACAATAAATAGGGGGGGGGGGAAGAGTAGTTTAGAAGTGTGGGGGTGGAGGTGGGGGTGGAAGGGGTGGAAAGGAGTTAAATAAAAGGGTACCAGCTGCAGGTTGATCTAAGTGGCACGCCAGCCGAGTGGGCGTCTCGTCTACCCCTGGGTTCTCACCCCTTAAATTTGTTGTCATACAAAATAACATCTATGCCGTAGCAAGTAGTCTGTAGACGGCGGTGCACCAGGTTCAACTTATTTGTCTAATGGAGTGGGGGGCGGGCGGGCGGGCGGGCTGGATAGTGGAGAGGGAAGGAGTCCCACATCTGACTTATTAGTTCAATTAACGAGCTATACACTCAATGTGCTCACCCCCAAATAGCTTCAAGTTGTTGATTTCTTGAAGAAGGAAGAAATAAAAAGTCCTGAACATTTTTCATTCACTAAATCTGACATTAAAACCAGTAAAAGACAGGGCATAACCGTTTCTTTTGACCAGAGCATACAATGAGATCGTGTAGCGGTTACAATGTCTGGTGATTTTACTTTAATTCACAGGTTATGTCGAGTACACTTGAAAAAACAACGGAGATAATGGACTAAAGTTTGAGCCCTGGACCCTCAGAATGGCGGTGTGTAACTATCTGTTCCTGGAGTTGTGCGACGAAATAGAGACGACTAAATTGCCCTACCATGATATTAGAAAGGTAATTAACATGAGTAGATTAAGAAATACATTTTTGAAGATTTAGAGAGACGGTCTAGAATCATTCTCGACATTTTCTCCAATCTCTTTCTCTCTCTTTCTCTTTATTACACACACACTCTCTCTCTCTCTAACACTCTCTTTGTATCGTTTCTTTTTTAGGCTCTCTTAGTGCATAAAATAATTTCTCCCAAAACTTTATTAGCAAACACAGTTTTTTTTTTTTAAATGCCTTTTACTGTACAATACCACAGGAAGTAGGCTACTTCATGACCTACATAGAGGTCACTCCATGACCTACAAAGACCCCCCATTCATGGAGTATAAAACTAATTTCCCTTTTTTTTCCCTTCAAATTCAAGGTAAGGGTCTGTGTCTGTTGGTCGTAAAGAGGAAAAAATACAGTTTTCCAGACAGCGGAAGTGCGACAAGACCAACAAACAGATCCGCCATCAAAATTAATTGGTAGCAAGGGGAAGTAAATCTCTTCCGTCTGCTTTCTCCCGCCTGTTTTTTTCTTCCTTTCTTTCTCTTGTTTTTCAAACCAATTGTAGCGTGCGAAGGCTCTTTCGAGTATACCTGGGGTGTGCAACAGGCGGCCCGCGGGTTCGCGATACGACCCGCCTCAATGGACGTTTAGTGAGGCCTTACAAAGTTTCAGCATAAAAATAAATTCCGTTGTATGAATGATTGTAAATGTGTGACCCATCATGGTGTATCAGATGCCTTTCAAGGCCCCATGACGACAGATTTTGGACACCCCTGTTGTATACTATGAGCTCCAGTTGAAAACATCAGAATCTGTCACTGTGGCCAAGTGACAGCGCTTTCGGCTGGCGTACCGAAGGTCCTGGGTTCGAACTCCGGTGAACGGGTTAGGATTTGTTCCCGGGTCTGGAGGGTGTCTCTGAGTATACGCAGCTCTGATGTGTAGGCCTACCTGACTTTAGTTGGGTTGAAGTAAATGCAGCTGGGGCATTGTGCTGGCCACACAATCCTCTAGTTAACCGTGGCCAAAGAGACTGGTTAACGCTGCTTAACCGGCCCAATGGCTCAACTTGGTACGACGGGACACACAGCTTTGTATTTTACTTGCATAATGAATACAGGAATAATTTTTTCTCTTGTATATTACGCCTATGATTTCGATTTCTACTTAGATTAGTTTTTAATAATGTGCAGAAATTATTCCAGAAATTATTCCAGAAATTATTTATTTGGAATACGTATCTCTATTATTATGTCATGAATGTCAATTAATGACATGTGGGTGTGTGTGTTTGTGGGTGTGTTTGTCTGTGTTCTAGGTATCAGGAGAAGGCAAGATGTGTCAGGCCGTACATGGATTGATAGATGTATGTGTAGATGGATTAATAGAGGAAAAAAAAACAATATACAGGCGTACTGACGGACGCGTCGACAGACAGAGAGAGAGAGACAGAGACAGAGAGAAACAGACATACAGAGAGAGAGACAGAGAGTCAGACAGACAGAGAGAGACAGACAGAGAGAGTCAGACAGAGACAGAGAGACAGAGAGAGACAGACATACAGAGAGAGAGAGAGAGACAGAGAGAGAGAGACAGACAGAGAGAGACAGACAGAGAGAGTCAGACAGAGACAGTCAGACAGAGAGAGTCAGACAGACAGAGAGAGACAGAGAAAGAGATAAACAGAGAGAGTCATACAGACAGAGAGAGTCAGACAGACAGAGAGAGTCAGACAGAGACAGTCAGACAGAGAGAGTCAGACAGAGACAGAGAGAGACAGAGACAGAGATAAACAGAGAGAGTCATACAGACAGAGAGAGTCAGACAGAGACAGTCAGACAGAGAGAGTCAGACAGAGACAGAGACAGACAGAGACAGAGATAAACAGAGAGAGTCATACAGACAGAGAGAGTCAGACAGACAGAGAGTTAGACAGACAGACAGACAGAGAGACAGAGAGTCAGACAGACTGAGAGAGTCAGAGACAGAGAGAGACAGACAAAGAGAGTCAGACAGACAGAGAGAGTCAGACAGAGACAGTCAGACAGAGAGAGTCAGACAGAGTCAGACAGACAGAGAGAGTCAGACAGAGACAGTCAGACAGAGAGAGTCAGACAGACAGAAATAGTCAGACAGACAGTAAGAGTCAGACAGACAGAGAGAGAGATAGACAGAGAGAGACAGACAGACATAGAGAGTCAGACAAACAGAGAGAGTCAGACAGACAGAGAGAGTCAGAGAGAGAGAGACAGACAGAGAGAGAGAGACAGACAGGGAGAGTCAGACAAACGGAGAGAGTCAGACAGAGAGAGACAGACAGAGAGAGTCAAGTCAGACAGAGAGGGTCAGACAGAGAAAGACATACAGGCAGAGAGAGAGAGAGACAGAGAGAGTCAGACATACATCGAGAGACAGAGAGAGACAGACAGGGAGACTGAGACAGAGACAGGGAGAGACAGACAGGCAGAGAGAGAGAGAGAGAGACAGAGAGAGTCAGACAGACAGAGAGAGACAGACAGAGAGACAAACAGAGAGAGAGAAAGACATACAGAGAGAGACAGAGAGAGTCAGACAGAGAGAGACAGAGAGAGAGAGACAGGCAGAGAGAGAGACAGAGAGACAAACAGAGAGAGAAAGACATACAGAGAGAGAGAGAGAGAGACAGAGAGAATCAGACAGTCAGAGAGAGACAGACAGACAGATAGAGACAGACAGACAGAGAGAGAGTGAGAGACAGAGAGAAAGAGATTGAGCCAGGGCCAACGGATGCTGCCATGTTCCCACCCACCAACACCTGTACTCTATCACTGTTCACCATCAAGAGAAACAAGAAAGTTCATTTGAACAAATCGAATTGTGTTTTTCCCTCTTTCACTTGAATCTTCTCAAAAACTATCTCGTCTAAACCCATATTTGAATTTAAAAACAACAACAAGAAAAAAAAAAATAGAAATAAAAACCTAGATCGTTATATAACGTTCTATTGACTGTACCTATATTTTTTCACTCAGGTCTCTTTGTTGCCAGGTATTTTGTTTGTAAATTTTCCCCAAGAATTAAGTTTCTATAATAATTTAATTAAACCGAGAATATTTTTTTTAAATTTCACCGTAAACAAGGAAGATAACCCATACATAATTATTATTTGTTTTTAAATATTGTATTACCTGTAGATAACCTTATTTTTATTAAAATATTAAACGCCCATATGACTAGAAGTGAAAGCAGAATTAAAAAAAAAAGGAAAAACTGACATTTGTATTTTATTTTGGCCTTAATGAAAAAGAAAGAAAAAAAAATTACAACCTGGCAGGCAGTGACGTTTAAGGGGGCAGATAAGTTTAAATATGGCATAAAGATTATCTGCCCCTTCGGGTGAATGGGATAACTCTGGTTTGATATATACCAGAGTTTTATGCCTAAAGGTCACCGCCTTAAAATGCCGCCAAAGATGTTTTCTCCTGGCACGTATTTAAGAATTTATCTTTTACATACATCTACAAGCAAACACTTTATCAAACAACTATACAACCAAATACAGCAACACAAATTTAGTAATATATAGGCTAATATGGGATTGTGTGGCCAATACAATGCGCAGCCGCCATTACTTTACCCCCAACTAAAGTCAGGTACCCGTCAGAGCTGGGTAGACTCAGGGACTCCACCAGACCCGAGAAAAAAATACTAGCCTTCACCAGGATTCGAACCCAGGACCTTCGGTACGCCAGGCAAACGCGCAGATTATAATAAGATGGACCTCTTGCTCTATTTTTATAGCTGAATAGTTATTTTGCGCATGCGCGGTCTTCAATACGTCCTAGATACTTCCCGTGTGCACAAATATGAAGGCTTGTTTTTACCGTGCGCAGACAATAACACTGTCCTTAATGACTCCTAAACTTCCCTAAAGACTTCCGCTGTAGACAACTTTTGATTTAAATCTTTTTTTTTCCATTGAGAAAATCATAGCGAATTACTTAACCGGGAGTCTTGAGCAGGGGTCGACAACCTAAGGAACGCGTGCCAAACTTGGCAGGCAGAGCGATTTTTTTTCAATGGCACGCGAGAGACCTCTAAGAATTTTTTTATCGATGAAAAAAACAAACAAGTTTCTGGATTCTGAATGAGGAAAACTGACTGTTAAAGCCCATGTTTTTGAATGACATAGAATGACATTTCAGTGAGTAGAACTTGCATTTACAAGGGGCACTGGAATGGATTTGCATTGAAACTGGACATATATCTTGCCGTGAAATCAATTTCAAAACATTTTACTGCATGTACATCCCTATATTAAGGCATATATTTCTATAGATAGTTAAGGCTTTTTCAGAAGTAGATCGAAGTATTCAAAGCGGAGCTTTCTAACGAAAGGCAAGACTTTCAAAAACTTTTCAAAAATGGGCATCCAAATGTGCCCTTTTGCGGAAAAAAATCTGAAAGGAAGCTTCTTAGTTTAGGAAAGTCATCGGCTATTCTCAACTGATAGGCATTCGCTCTTCTACTTTCAGCTTTTGGTTCAACATGGAGTATATGACTGTTCACCATCAAGAGAAACAAGAAAGTTCATTTGAACAAATCGAATTGTGTTTTTCCCTCTTCTCAATCTTCTCAAAAACTCTCTCGTCTAAACCCATATTTGAGTTTAAAAACCACAACAACAAAAAAAGAAACAAGAAAAAAAACCTAGATAGTTATATAACGTTCTATTGACTGTACCTGTATTTTTTCACTCAGGTCTCTTTGTTACCAGGTATTTTGTTTACACTTATAAAGAAATAAAAATAAGCCAGTAATATTTTTTATATTACAAAACATAATTTTTGTTTGTCATCGCTATTGAATCAAATGTGGAAAAAAAAATTAATTCAAGGGAGATAATTAAAGCATTTTATTTGCGCTAATAATTTTAGTATGTTTCTTTTTTTTTCTTTTATAAAAAATTAACAGCTTACAAGCTAGAATATAACTTTAAAATGAACAAACTTTAAAAAGTATTGGAAAATCATATAAATATTTTATGACTAAAGAATTTCTATGTATATTTTCAAACATTACATTAACTACCCAGTTATTCTTATTACTACGTATCTATTCCGCTAAAGATTAGTGTCATATCCTCATTAAAAGTACCAAATAATGCTAAGACCCCAGCCTAGAGGATGTAGAAAAAAATTCCGAAACTAAGTGTTTCAAGTAATCAAATAGCAGAAATATCAAAGCAAGCGGTCCATCTTAATATAGTCTTTAATAATACACATACAGTCAATTTAATTTATTGCATTTTCGTTGTTGTAAATTTAAAGATAAGTCTACCTTTTGTCTCTTCTTCGTTACTGTATAGTGGAGACCCCGTTACCCGAGGAAAAAGTCCACAGCCCCCCTTCCCTTATTCACTCAATCTCTCTCTCTCTTTCTTTCGCTCTCTTTCTTTCTCTTTCGAGCTCCCCTTCTCTTCTTCTTTCTAAAAAAATATTTTTCTTCTTTCACTAATTTTTTCTAGCTTTTTCTCTCTCTCTCTTTCTTTTCTTCTCCCCTTTTCTGGCTCTTTCATTCTCTGTATTTCGCTCTCTCTCTCTCTTCTCTCTGTCTCTCTCTTATTAGCTCTTTCTTTTCCTTTACTTCTCTCTATAATATTTACATATTAAAATGTGTCTCGCAGGCCCGCTTTAATTTTTCACACCGTCTTTAGTAATCTCTCCTTTTTTTGTTTGTTTTCTTTTTAACAATAATACCACAACTTTACGTCACAATTACTTAGAGTCCGGCGGATATGAAAAAGCCAAGAATAAATGACGAATAACACACAAATATATTATATCGTATTATAACTGACAGCCGTGGCACCCCAAAAACGATTTGTATCAATTCAAATCTTCCGCGGTCCCTTTTTATATAAAAAAAATCATTCAAGCTTCTTAGTAACAGAGAAAAGTTCTCATAAATAAATTGACAATAAGAAACTTAAAATGTGCCACTGTATATACATATACTATATGTATTATATATACACATATATTCACATACTACACACACTATATAAATATATATTTATACAAAGGAGCACTGGTTCAACTTTGTTCCCTTCGCGGTGCTCATCATAATCTGTAAAGGGACATCATTCTGAACTGGTGCTCTGTTTATAATCGTAACATAATTAGTAAAATATATGATATCGTATTATAACAGACAGCCGTGGCAACCCAAAAACGGTTTGTATCAATTCAAATCTTACCTGGTCCCTTATTATAAAAATCATTCAAGCTTACTACCGATTGAGAAAAGTTCTCATAAGTAAATTCACAATAAGAAACGTGAAATGTACCACTGTATACATACATACATAGCTTTTTTTTTGACGGTACGCACCGGTACGGCGTACCGGCGCCTTTTTCAATGTGGGAAAAAAATTATTACTATTCTTTATATTTAAACGTTTATTAATAATTTATTATATTATTAATTTGTTAAAATTGAATTATTTTAAAATTGCGCGCAATAAGAATTAAAAAATAAAATGCGAAACTGCTTTAAAAGTTAGGCAATCCATCACTGAGTACCGGCACGTATTATTTTACAAAAAAAGCACTGCATATATACATTATATATAGATATATATATATATAAATGTCGGAGCACTGGTTGAACTTTGCTCCGTTCACGTTGCTCATCAACCCTCCCAAACCCACCCGCCCCTCAAACTCGTGTATATAGATATATATATAGAGAGAGAGGCCTATATAGTGTATATAAAAACCGTGCAGGGCTGGAAGCAACATACTTGTCGTGTAAACAGATTCAGCTGACATTTTGGTGGCTGTGCCAAAAATATTGCCGATTTTTTTTTTCTATTTTCGTTATTTAGTTCATTTTTTTAAACAACCTTTTTTTTAAAAAAAAAAAAGCGTTAAAATAAGCTATTAAATAGTTTACTCTAATGTTTAAAATGTCTATCTGCTTGCTTAGCCAAACAAGTTTGAAATTATTTTTTTCTTTTAATTTAGTTTCTTTTTTAACACACAAACACACACACACACAGAGAGCGGTCAGTCCTTTTTTGATCGTCGATTACACCAAGTAAGAGTTCGAACGTCGCGATAGCAGAGGAACTGTTGACTGAGGGAGATAGAACTTTGACCATGACACGCTGAAGCAATATTTCTCTATGCAGCCGCCGCCTATTTGTCTATTTTCTTGGGGGGGGGGGGGGGGGGGGCAGGAGCGAAGGGGGAAAAGGGGCGAGGGTGGATGTCTACCCGTTTCACACATAGATAATCTTCCAATCAAATTTACGACGACTCAGCTGGTCAGGGTGACCACGTGAGTGCCTCTAAAAATAAAAATTAAAAATTGGTTATTTATATAGCGCTTCTATCCATGCTATTTTAGCATGCTCAGTGCGCTCTGTAAACACACGGCTGCCTGCTGGCGCAAATATGTTTACAGGCCCAAAACTACTGCAGGGCGACAGGGATCCGCCGGTGGCCGGGCTAGAACCCGCGACGTGTCAGTTGGTTTTTGGTTGACAGTCCGGTGAACTAACTGCTGGACCAGCCGGCTTCACTCTACATGGGCATCCGTTGATAATGGAAACCCTCAACAGTTTCGTACTGTAGTCTCTAAACCAAATATTACATATTTAAAAAAAATTTAATCCTTTATATTAAATTCTCAATAAAACTTGTTTTTGGTTCTGAAATCAATTGTGTGTGGAAGTGGGGGCTGATTGACCCACTTTCTGCCATCTTATCGAGCTGAAACTTGGCACATAGATGACAACACTTTTTTCTATCAAATCTTCAACCCATTCCCAACAACCAGCCCACAGTAAACACTTTTTGTACCATTTTCTCCCTGTCTAAATAAAAAGGGTGAAAGAGGGAAGATGTGAGTCCTTTATACATGGTCACCATGAGGTGTTTGACGACCGACTTAAAGAACATAAGTTTGTTAATTTGTTAAATCATTTCTATAACTACGCGTTTGTTATTGTTTTGTTTCATTGCGGGTGTCAAAGGTCGCAATCTTCGGAAGGCTAAATGCATAACGAAAAGGAATGTAAAAGATTTATTCCAAAAAAAATATTTCTTTCTTTAGTGGGTCAAAGACTATAATAAGATTGACCGCTTGCTCTATTTTTAGAACTTTTATGGTCTTCTTTTTCGTGCGCAGCCAATAACGCTGTCTTAAATGATTCCTACGCTCCTACGTTTGCCTAAATGTTTCCGCTATATACAACTTTCGATTTTAATTTGCAATTTTTCATTGAGAAAATCATAACGATTAAATAAAACGGAAGTGCACAGTACAAAAGGGAATCGGGCTTTCTAAAAAGAAGTCATTCGAGTCATCAAATAGCAGATATATTATTAATAATAATAATAATGACATTTGTATAGCGCTGCCAACAAGCATAATGCAAGCTCAGAGCGCATTTAACATACAACCAAGAACACGGATACAATCTATAGGCTAAGAGATAAAAAACTAAATGATGATTCAAAACTTTACAAACATGGAACAAATCAAACAACTAAAACAAAATAACCGACCTAACATATAAGTAAGACAGTAGGGCTTAAAGCATGTTAATTAGGATAAATATTGAAATAATGAGTTTTTAAGTTCTTTTTGGAGGAATCAATGGAGCTTGTTTGCCTGAGTTGAATGGGAAGTTGATTCCACACCTTCGGACCGGATACTGAGAAGCCTCTAAGGCCAACGGTCGTCAGAGAGAAACGGGGCTCTTCCAGAAGCGATGAGTTGGCAGAACGAAGTGTTCTTTGAGGGACATATGGTGTAATGAGTTCTTTGAGATAGGACGGAAACTCGTTATTAAAAATGCACTGATGGCAAAGTAGCGCCACTTTATACTCAATTCTGGCTTTTACGGGGAGCCAATGGAGCGAGCGAAGAAGGGCGGTTCCCGAGTCTCGCCAGCAAGCGGTCTATCTTATTATAGTCTTTGATCCTTTCTATAACTTTGCTTTTATTTTCATTGCAGGTGACTAAGATCGCAATCTTCGGAGGCTAAAGGCATGTAAAGGATTTATACAAAGAAAAAGTTTTTTTTTTTAATGGGATTGTTTAATTTCCAATTTATCAATCGCGGTTTTAAATGACAAATCATCAAACAATAACCACAATAACAGAAAAGATAACACGGTGGAAAAACAACAACAAACAACACTCACCTGCAGGTTTTGAGTGTGAGGGCGTCAACGAAGACACACGTGCCGCCGTTCATGCAGTAGAAGCGATCCTGGTATTTACACGGCACCACGTGACCGTAGGTGATGGAGAGCCGCGCCCTCATCTTCTGCCTAAACTTGAGCTTGTAGTCTTCTGCGTCGCGCCGCAGCCGTTTGAGGTAGGGTGCGTCCAGGTAGGCGGACAGTGTCTTCTGAAACTCTCCGTCAGCTGAACCGGAGTCTGGCATTACCTTGCCGCCGATGCCGGCAGCCGCCGGAGCGATGGAGTACGGCAAAAATTCGTCCCGGTCCTCGGGCCCGACTTCACTATCGACGCCGGCCGACGGGTCTTCATCGTCGTTTTCACCTGGCTGGTCATCGTCGGGCAGGGAGCCCGATAAACGATTTGAAGCCCGCGTGTTATTCGACTTCAGTTCTTTTAACATCTGCTCCAGTTGGAGCATATTTCTGTGGAGCAGATCATTCAGACGCCCTTTTCTACCTCCGGGGTAGTCCTCCTCCCTTGTGAAATCTAAATTATCCATCTGGGCTGCGTCGTTGACGGCGAGACCCTCCGATCTATCGCCGGCCTCGGCACCCTCGGCATCGATTTCGGAGCGAACGACATAAGAGCTGTCCGGTCGAAATCGATTTCTTTCCGTCGAAGCGTCGGGCAAATATTGGTCATTGGTATCGATGTCAGAGTCTTTGGGAATTGATTCCGTGTCGATATTCTGATTACCCGATTCCTGTTTTTCTAACGCTGAAAAGTAGTTCTGGTCAGCGCCCCGCCAAGTGCCCAAACGAGCCAGGTCGCTTAATATGGACTTCAAAATTTCCTTTCTTCCCGACGACGTCTCTCCGAGCTTTTTCATCATGGCCTCTAAAGTGACGGTCGACAATTTTTGGTCTCTTTCAAGCTCGGACATTAAAATGTTGATGCTAGCGAAAAGCTCGTGTTCTGGTGGAACAGCGGAGTAATGCCGGGCGACGCCATCGTATTCCGATCGCTGTGAGTCCGGGGCCGTAGACCTGCCTTCCGTGTTGTAAGGGGTCCGAACTTCCGAGCCCGTCCTCAGATTCTCGTCGAGCGCTCTCGTGAAGCTCAGGATCTGCTCGATGCTGATCTGGTTCTCAGCTTCGCCGGGCCCGGCGGCTCGCCTCGTGTCGTCTGCGTAGCCAGAGTTCTGGGGTGGACCTCCTGCCATGCTGTCTGCGTCGGCTGGTTGCGTCATAGTTCCCGGATGACCTTCCACGTCCCCTGCCTTGATGAAAGAGGAAGAAGGCTGACCAAGACAGCCGGCCAAGCAGAACCCGCACGCAAGTACAAGTACAAGAATCATACGGACAAAGGAGGAGGTCGGCCCAGAGAGAAGCTGCGAAAGAGAAAAATGGACAAAAAACTTGTTTTATTTACAAAAAAAATGAAAAAAACATGAAAAATATAAGATACCAGTTACTGTTATATCGAAGGGCATGGTGGACGAACTGTCAGCGCGTTTGGCTGGCCTACCGAAGTTTCTGGGTTCGAATCCTGGTGAAGGCTAGGATTCGTTCTCGGGTCTGGAGGGTGTCCCTAAGTCTAGCCAGGGTACCTGACTTTAGTTGGGGTAAAGTAGAATCGGTTTAGGCATTGTGCTAAACACACAATCCCCTTTGTATAAACGCTGCTTTATCAGCCCCATTGATCAATTTGGTCCGACTGGTACTTTACTTTGCTAGTAAGAGTGTAACTGTATTCCGAAAACCAAAACTTAACCTTCCTGTGCTATGAGACATAGTAGATCTATATTCCGGCATCTAAAAGGCATTTTAAATGTTATTGTTTTAAACGTTAATCCGGGGTGTTATTTGTATTACTAATGTTGAACTATGTGCCCTGACTTATTTATTGTTCGGTCTCTATGTATTGTTGTCTCTTGACATGGGCGTCTTATAGCGTTAGGTCAAGGTTGGACTAACAAAAGACTATAATAAGATGGAACGCTTGTTCTATTTTTAGATCTTAAGTGTTGTTTTTTTCCGTGCGCAGTCAATAACGTTGTGCTAAAAGACTCCTAAACTTGCCCAAACTTTTCCGCTGTATACAACTTTCGATTTTAATCGTAACTTTCCATTGAGATAATAATAGCAAATTACTAAACCGGAAGTTTAGAGGACTGGGTGCTCTGGGAAATTCCGCAACAGAGTATTTGAAGTTGTCGAATAGCAGAAATATCAAAGCAACCGGCTCATCTTAGTCTTTGGCTTTACCATTGAGCAAAGAGGAATGAGGATGGGAGGAGCCTAAGAAATTAATCATAGAAGGATTGAATTAATCATGGTCCATGGCATCTATGGCTCAATACTGTACTGTGCGGCTGAACCTGTAATCGCAATTATGTGCCCAAAATAAAGTCACACACACAATATAAAATCTTATCATATAAACTTAGACAAGTAGGCTTATAACTTCCCACGAAAGAAAATGTTTCCATATTAATGTAAATTTTGTTATAAAAGCAATTTTATACACTTTTTTATGGTTTATTATTGTATATATTTAATTTTTTTATTATTATGCGTGTGTTAGTGGGCTTCTTAGTGCTTCTATGTTTCTTAATCAGGGTATGTATTTAGTACACTCTTATCACTCTAGTGCAGAGGTCGGAAAACCTTTTGATAATAGCGTGCCAATATAGATATTATTAATTAATTCAGCGTGCCAACAGCCTAAAAGTCATCCTGCTCTTTTCTTGTAGAAGAGACTTAGAATTCCTTTTTTTTTTGGGGGGGGGGGGGGGGGGGGGGGGCTCCCAAGTTTGGCACTCGAGCCGTGGGTTGCCGATCTCTGCTCTAGTGTATGAAAGTACTTGAAAAAAACAACAACCAATTCAACGGTTAAACAAGCGAGGGGAAAAATGAACACGTCGTATACGAACAGTTGTTCGCGGTACACCTAAGAGCCGTTGGCCTAACGGTAAAGCAATGAATCGCTGTTCCCAGAACTTCGGGTTTAGATCCCATGCTAAACTTTGGGATTTAATTAGCTCCGTGGCGTTCCGGAGTGTATCCCGGATTGGGATTCCCTATCAGTTGGAGAAAGTGAAGGTGGTCTGGCAGTGTGCTGCCCACACAATCTCCTTTTTGACGTGTCCTTTGCCAATGCTAAGAATTTTATACTACGAAAAAAGATTCTGTTATATTTTGCATCTAAATTATAAAACAAGCCGCAAGTAAAAAAAACAACAAGGTTCACGTTTTTCGTCATGTTCATTGAATTCCTAACAAGTTTTATATTATAGTCTCTGCGTTCAATTGAACAGAAGTTAAATCAACAATAAAACTAGATAGATTAATCTGAACAAATAATATTTTTTTATACATCAGCTGAGTGTAAGTAATCATCAGAAAAACAACAACAACAATAATAATAACAACTTTGTAGTTAACCACGTTAAGAGACCTTAGCTCTACAGTTATAACTTTCTCAACTTTAAAACATGTCTAGCTAAATGTTGATTGTTCTAGATTCTAGATAGACAAAATAATCTTATGGTGCATTTGGTCTGACGTCACGGGTGGTCATTAGAGATAGAGGCCGACCGCCGAAAACGAAACCATACCGAAAGTTGTACATTGCCTTTCGGTGGAAACCGAAACAGAAACCGAACGTTTAACTACAAATTCGACCAAAACCAAACGATAAACCGAAATTACCGAAAGAAAAGATTTTAAAAGGCTGCACAGAAATCCCACACTCTATTTTTTCGACATTCTTTGGGGTGATTAAATATTCCGTTTATATTTAACTTCAATTCTCTTCTTCACACAGATTAATTCGCAACAGTTTAACTAAATGAAATTACAAATAAGCAGAGTAATAGATGCAAGCACTAGCTTTGCAGTCGGAATTTTGAAAGTTAAAATAGATATTCGGCTGATGACCGAAAGTCAATATCAGTTTCGGCCTAAACCGAAACAAAACAGAAAGCTAACTTTTTTGCTTCGGCCGAAATCGAAACGATGCCGAAAGAGACCATTCGCCTACTTCTGGGCACCGAAACCGAAACCGAATTTCGATCAACGTCTAGTCTGAGACCTAGAACCAGGGTATTGGTCATTTAACTGTATCAACCAAGTCATGTTGAAAAAATAAATAATGGTCTTTAAATATACATGGATATTTTTTTATATTAACAGAAATTTTTTGAGAATCCAAACGTGAAAGATACCGCGCTCTGACTGACGAGTATCTTAAGATGCGTGTTATGATTGCGTGAATAAACAATTCAACAAGATGAAACACATGTGTATTGGGTTCGAGTCCTGGTGAAGGCGCGGATTAGTTCACTGGGTCTTGAGGCTGTTCCCTGAGTGTACTCACTATGTACTTGAGGGTACATGTGGAATAGTTGGGGGAATAGAAAGTCTGGGCTGGGAATCGTGTTGGCCACAGTGTCCCCTCGGATGCCTAGGCTACAGAAATTTGCGAGCGCTGCTTCGCCTGCCCTATATATCAACTTGGTCTGAAAAAGGGCAACTTACTCACTCACTTACTTATGATGTAACACAGACAGGTTATAACGTTACACTAAAACTATTAGAGAACCTGGTCATTGTAATAAAAATACTTACAAGGCACAGACACCGTTTACGTCCCTATTTTAAAATTCAATATAAGAAATGAAGAATTTTACGGTCTGGTCGCTTAAGCGCAGATTGTTAGACAAATACCAAAAAATAATAATAATAATAATGGTTGCGTAGGACGCATTAATATTCTTTAAAGAAGGAGCGTCTGTAATGCGTAAGATAAAGATAAGAGTCAATCGCAAACAAGTTAAAGTCTAAGGGATTTATTTTTTGCACTTATTCGCAGCACCGTCTGCACAATGAAAGATAGCTTAGAAAAAACTCAACTGCTCAATGTGGGTTATTGTAAGGAAGACTTAGACCCTCCCGCACCCGTTCTCCAGTGGGCTCCGTCCGTAGCCGCTGCTGTAACGGCATTGATGTCGTCCTAGTTTATGTCAACAAAGCGGAGGTCATCGGCGATCGCTGTACGCCATGCTGTTTTAGGTCGCCCCTCTCCGCGCCGTCCGTTGGGCGACCGCCATCTGGTTGCCGTGCAGGGTAGCCAATTATCAGGATGGCGGATGATGTGGCCCGCAAATGTGTAAATTGTAAGGAAGAGTGACAAAACAAAAAAAAACTGGTCAGCCAGATAACAAATTGAACAAACTATGACCTTTTGACAAATGTCTTGTATGAATAGTATAATTGTGCGTGTGTGTCTGTTTTATAGTGTTGAAGTTCATTACTAATTCATTGATGTTGAAAGATCGATCAAGTCAAATTTCCATTTGTTTGGATGAATAAGAAACACTAATCTTAATCTTATTAGCTAACAGAAATGATAACTTATCGAGTTAATAGCAATCAAAGACAAAACATACGTAAAGAAAAAAAAGAAGCTGAAAATGTTGATATATTGAAAGTTCAGAAACGGATTAAGACCCTTGAAGGAACTTAAGCACTAAAAGAAGTAAGTTGCCTCGCCTTTCATATGTTAATCAAAATTCTGCACATAGGGCCTAACACAGAAATAAACAAAAAAAGACTATAATATGTTGTTAGAATTATTTTGCAGAAATAAACATTCCATACGTAGGACCTTTTGGGAAAATGTATACCCCTGATAATATTTAATGCGGGAGGTGGGGTGCTTATCCTGGTTCATTTACACTATTTGTAGTATTGCATTACATGGGCCATGAGCTATACGCTAAAGTCTTGCAACATAAAAATTTCTGTGTTGCATCTTGCTCTTAGCAATTAGCAAATTCTTGATATGGCTTACTTTGCATTACAGATAACCTACCCCTGATTGTATTTTCATCTTAAGAATCATCTGCTCAAAAAGAAAACGATGACAAATCCTAGAAGCGGATCCAGAAAAGCTGATTTTGGGCCAATACATTGCCAATGTTCGGCCAACAAACTGCTCTGGCAGGAAACCTGCATGAAAAAGATGCTCTTCACACCACTAAAACCAAAAACACCCTAAAAAAATATAAACACAACTATAACACAACAAGAAATCGGTTGAAGGCCTCCATCAAAACACACACCGATATCTCCGTCACAAAAAAAAAACAAATTGGATGATTTTTCGAGAAAAAACATCAAATATCTTATAAGTTTACAGACGTTCCTTCTAGATAGAAGATTATTACGTCCACTAGGCCCAAAACTCCTGCAGGGCGACAGGGATCCGTCGGTGGCAGAGCTAGAACCCGCGACCTGTCAGTTGGTTTTTGGTTGACAGGCCGGTGAACTAACCGCTGGACCAGCCGGCTTCAATGGCTGATCTTCCACTGTTTCATCAATGGCATTTGATTTTGCTAGAATCTGATGTCCCACTGTTTCATCAATGGCATTTGATTTCGCTAGAAGCTGATGTCCCACTGTTTCATCAATGGCATTTGATTTCGCTAGAAGCTGATGTTCCACTGTTTCATCAATGGCATTTGATTTCGCTAGAAGCTGATGTTCCACTGTTTCATCAATGGCATTTGATTTCGCTAGAAGCTGATGTTCCACTGTTTCATCAATGGCATTTGATTTCGCTAGAAGCTGATGTTCCACTGTTTCATCAATGGCATTTGATTTCGCTAGAAGCTGATGTTCCACTGTTTCATCAATGGCATTTGATTTCGCTAGAAGCTGATGTTCCACTGTTTCATCAATGGCATTTGATTTCGCTAGAAGCTGATGTCCCACTGTTTCATCAATGGCATTTGATTTCGCTAGAAGCTGATCTCCCACTGTTTCATCAATGGCATTTGATTTCGCTAGAAGCTGATGTTCCACTGTTTCATCAATGGCATTTGATTTCGCTAGAAGCTGATGTTCCACTGTTTCATCAATGGCATTTGATTTCGCTAGAAGCTGATGTTCCACTGTTTCATCAATGGCATTTGATTTCGCTAGAAGCTGATGTTCCACTGTTTCATCAAAGGCATTTGATTTCGCTAGAAGCTGATGTTCCACTGTTTCATCAAAGGCATTTGATTTCGCTAAAAGCTAATGTTCCACTGTTTCAGTATTTTTTAACTCATTTATAAAATTTGATTGTTTAACCCTTCCCGTACCGACCTACTTCTATCTATGCTGCCTTCAGTTCCGCTATACACGCGCCCGGGACTGTAAGAGTTAAATGTGCCAGTGATTGCTGTTCTTTATTTTCCCAAATTTGTTGTTTTCGTTTAGTTGGCAGCTTAGTTGGTTCACAGCGATGGACCAACGCCTTTGCTATTTAAAATGTTCTTAGTAGTAGCCTACCATACGCTATAAAAGTCAACTTTCCAATTATCAATCGAAGTTTACAACAAGCAAACACTTGAACAATTGCCTTGGACAGATAATTTCACCAACTGTTAAGGTATACTGCTCAACGTCGTATTTATTTATAATTTGACGTTCGGCCGATACCGAAAACCGAAAGATAAACCGAAATTGCCAAAACAAAAGGTTTAAAAAAAGACTGCACAGTAATCCCACACTCCTAATTCGACATTCTTAGGGGTTATTAAATACTCCGTTTGCTATAACTCTTCAATGTTCTACTTCACACGGTTTAATTTGTAACAGTTCAACTAAACGAAATTATCAATAAGCAAAGAAATAGATTCAGCACTAGCGTTGCAGTCAGAATTTCAAAAAGTTAAAATACATATTCGGCAGATGAACGAAAGTTAATATCGGTCGGCCTCTACTCCAGATACGAGAAAAATAAATCTCAAACGTTTTCTCAGGACTCGTACACGGGACATCGGTACGTCAATCTGGGCGCGGTTCGGCTTGACCACACGTATTGTGACCAGTGGTCCACCGGAAGACAAACTACTTTAAAACAAGCTGTTTTTTTTTAAAACTTACGTGGAGTCAAGCTTCTTATTTGCACTTGATGAACAATTACTTCATAACCGCTACTGATAACAACTAGTATTAATAGAAAAAATATGTCTGTTTTCTAAATACTCATATGGTTTTTATTTTGAGATAAAGAGCGCTGGTTTTCCTTTCGGGTTTAAAGCTTGGTTAAATGCTGGAAATAGTGTTTTTTTTGTCACTGGTTACATTTGGTTTCATTAAGCTCTATTAGAAACTATGTGACACTCGTGGGAATAAATAAAGTTGAATGATTATTGTTCTTAAAGAGATATACAGTAACAGCGTCAAACTGGGCCTTATATCTTCTTTTGTAGCCTCTATTTCAGTACAGAACATTATTGCGTCTACGCGTATTCGCGTATGTCTTATAAGCTTACAGACAGAAGATTATTACGTCCACTAGACCCAAAACTCCTGCAGGGCGGCAGGGATCGGTCGGCGGCAGGGATAGAACCCAGGCTGTCGTGGTTGACAGTCCGGTGAACTAACCGCAGGACCAGCCGGCCTCACTTCGGTACCAGTCTTGCGTTTTATTTTTTAAATTCGTGTTTTAAATGATGTTAAGCTGTTGGTCCTTTCCCTTTTGTTCATGTAACCCATTTTCACGCCCCGGTACCATTCAGCAAAAAAAAAAGATAATTTATGTACATAAAAAAGTGCTTGTTTATATGCCCTATGACTAAGTCATGTTAAGTAGCTCATTTGATTCTTTTATTCTAGTCGTCCTGAGTCATTAAACGCAAAACGAGGTCATTGTTTGTTTTAAAGTTTCTGTGTTTAAGATCAAAATTTCGTCTACATTAACACGTACAAATGTAATAACTTATTCACACTAATCACAAAGAGAGAAAAAAAAGTAATCATTTCGATACATTCTTTATGCTCAGTTACTGACCCCAAAATGTGTTTTAAAAACACCACTAAAACTAACAAATAACAATCTTAAACCACCAATTTTACGTTTGTTATAAATACAGAAACTGTCGAGAAAAAAAAAAGAAAGAAAATCGGTTTGCTAAAGGCGGACAAATCTTAGGGATAACACTCACACATAACAACAAGGGCAGATTACTCACCGTCAATTCTCCACAAGCACTTAAAGAAATAATTAAATAATCCGCGCTAAGCAACCAGCAGGCGGCATGTTCAGTAAATCCAGTGTCTGAGTTTCTCCCGATCCAGGGCAGCACATATTTCATTAAGTATTATTATACCTTCAAACATAAAAACAAACACACACAAAAAAAAACTTTTTCTTTTCTGGATCGCCGTCAAAATCCGCACAATAAATATCTATAGATAAAGAAGCACCACATGGGAAGAACTAATGTTATGAACTCCACCTCCTTTCGTGAAAGATAAGGGAATGGTTTCGCCCCAGCAGCGAGAACACCCCGACACCACTAGAACACCTTAACACCATTGAACGCTGGTCCCACAAATAAGTCACAAAGTTGAAAAACTTCTGTTGATTATTTTTTTTTAAACCTGTCTTTATTTATGGCTCCGAGTTATACAACGCTACATTAATGCATTATTTATTTTTTTCCTAAAGGAAAAGAAACACAAAGTAAAGAATAAATATCGGACACATTCCCATGTTTACAGTAAACCTTATTTCGATTTCAATTAAGATGTAATCAAAAGTAAACTTAAATTTTAAAAAAATTGTACAAAATATTAATGTATAAAAATACTTTAAATGACAACAAAAAAGAAAATTCGATTAATCGAATCTTATATACAAATTCACTGTGTTTTAAAAAAAGTTAGGTGTTTGATTTTAGCCGAAATTCCTGAAGAAACAAATTATTTTCCTAACACGTAAACTATTTTTTTAAGGTTTAAGAAAATATGTAAAAACCTTCTATAAAGTCCGCTGTAGTTTTTCAAAGTATTGTTTAATATTTGGTGTTCTTATATACCTAACGACGTTAAATGTAAGCAGATTTAATGTCAACTCGATCCTTTTATAGTCGCGGCTTAACAACAACAGCTGGTTGAGAACTAGCAAAAAAAATAAATTATTAGATTAAATTAAAAACACGAATCAAACGCTTTCAGATTAGGAGAAAATAAAACGAACGAAACAAAATAATGTTTTGCTTTTTTTGTTCTTGCGTGCGTCGGCGAACAATTAACCCACGAGGATCCTTCATCGTACAGTGAAGTGAGAAATTTTGAAAAAGCTGGAATAAAACAAAACATTACAAAGGGGGACGAGAGAACGTGTGTGTGTGTGTGCTGGAGAGAGGGATGGGGTTTACAGATTTTTCAGTGAGCCCGCACCGAGAACCTCACCGCTTGGTTTAAGTCGCGTGCGTGGCGCGTGAGCCGTGGGCTGGAGGGATGATCCCGACGCGCGCTAGTCTGGCATCACTGGGATGAGCAGGAGAAGTAAAGGGTGTGGGGTGGGGGTTGGGGAGGGAGGGGAGGGGAGGGCCCCGCTTTCACTTGCCTGATAGTGAGGGCGGTGGGGTGGCAACGGAAAGCGCTTTGGGAGGAGGGCGGGGCGGAAAGGTGTGGATGGAGTAAATAAAAGGAGGGGGGGAGAAGGAAGGAGGCGGGTAGTTTAAAGAGGTGGTGGTTGTGGGGCGAAGGATGGGGAGGGGGGGGGGGCGAGACATATAGATGAGTAGACAGCAGTGTAATACAATGTGATGTTATACATAAAGATGATAGCTTTGTGTTGTTGGTGAATGGATATTGGGCTAAGTGTGTGGGGAGAACGGGGGGGGGGGGAGGTAAGTACCCTGTGGTGTAGGTGTGGGAAAAGGCCCCCCTGACAAACGCACCTAGCTGCCTGGGGGGGTAGGGGGAGCACTAAGGACGTTTCGCACACCTCATTGTGTGGTGTCGTGTGGGGAGAATACAGGATGCATGAACCATGAGGAACAAAAAAGTATGGGATATCAATGATATCCGCAAGGTGTAGTTATCTGAGAGAAAAATTCCTGGTTTTAATGAAACAAAAAGAAAAATGACTGATTTTATGAATCGAAGACAATAATTAGAAATACTGTATTGAGTAAATCAAAGAGAATTTCTGTTTTTAGTGAATTGAAAAATTACTTTTTTTGTATTGAAATCTAGAGAAAAATGTCAGTACTTAATGAATCTAAGCGATAATGTCCAGTATTTATTGAATCCAATATTACTGTAGGCTACTTACCAAGAGAAAATTTTCTGTTTTTAGTGCATAGAATAGAAAATTTCATGTGTTTAATGAATCAAAGAGAAAATTTCATGTGTTTAATGAATCAAAGAGAAAAATGTCATGTGTTTAATGAATCAAAGAGAAAATTTCATTCTTTTAATGAATCAAAGAGAAAATTTCATGTATTTAATGAGTCAAAGAGAAAATGTCATGTGTTTAATGAATCAAAGAGAAAATTTCATGTGTTTAATGAGTCAAAGAGAAAATTTCATGCTTATAATGTATCAAAGAGAAAATTTCATTCTTTTAATGAATCAAAGAGAAAATTTCATGTATTTAATGAATTAAAGGAAAAATTTCATGTATTTGATGAAAGGAAGAGAAAATTTAATGTATTTAATGTATCAAAGGGAAAATTTAATGTATTTGATGAAAGGAAGAGAAAATTTAATGTTGATAATGAATCAACGAGTAAATTTCATGTGAAAAATTGAAAATAGAAAATTGTTACGTATTTAACGAATGAAAGATAATGATTCCTGTATTAAGTAAATCGAAAAGAAAATGTACTGCATCTAGAATCTAGAATCTAGAGTCTAGTGATTTGAAAGCAAATTTTCGTGTTTTTATTGATGTAAATTGATGTAGCGACTTATTATAAATCTACTGCATCTAAACTTTTAGAAAAAAGTTGAACTGGAGGATAATTAAAGTTTTTTTTTTTTAAGATGTTCAAACTGAGTGTTAATTTTGATCTATTTATATAATGTAAACCGACAATGTAGGTGTAGGAGGGAGGGGGCATAACCATGACACAGCTTTATGTGGAGTTGTCGTTCCTCGGTATTACATTTCAAGAGTTATCGAACATGTAGGCGCGTTGGTGTCGTCGTGCCTATTGTCCGGTGAGCGGTCAATTATTTGGTATCGAGCAGATTGTTACTAAGTAGGTTTGTTTCGCGCCAAAACAACAACATTATATAACAACCAGGCCTGTAGTACAGATGCAAGTTTTACTTTCTTTGCTATTTTTATTTCAACAGACTACAATGTTCGAAACAGAAGGAGAGTTGAACCACTTTCTGTGGTGTGTTTTTTTTATATATTTTGCTCCAAAATAAAAGATTTGCGATCTATTTAATTCTACAAGCTAAATTGCCCGGCGTTGCCCGAGGGAAAAAAACAGGTCTTTATAAGCTACAGAATAAAATGTTATAAATTACACTGAACAGAAAGCTATAAATCTAATAATTAAATTTTAAAAAAATAATTTCTGAACACTTTTAGGAAAGTAATTTCAAATAAATATTGTAATCAGGTAAAATATATTCGTCTTTTCATTTAACAAAAAACTGAATTGCCCGGTGTTGCTCGTATATTTACAATATTTTTTTAAAAGTAGTATTAATTAAAATTAAAAAAAAACTATTGTAGAAAAAAGGTATAGGCTAGACTAACTGCAGAATCGAACCCGGGTAGCCCGCATGGCAGTCCGAAACGTTAACCACTTAGCTAGTGAAGACACATGTCCGAAGTGCAATCGCAAAAGTATAATATGATACAATTAGGTCACGTGACTTTAAATTAACTAATATGATTGGTTGAACACACAAGTCTACTTTATAATATGTAAGCTTAGATATCGGACATACATCTTAAATGTTACAGAATACTTTTTATTTAAATAAAGAGTAGCCTGTTTTGCTCAACGCTTATATCCGGGGTTCGAATCTAGTCTTGCACTTTGGAAAAGTGTCATAATTTTTAAAATTTAATTTCATTTAAAATAAAAAGTATTTGGCTTTCTTGATTTTTTTTTTCGGGTAACCCATTTCATGCCCAAGTTTTGAAAAAAATATATTTGTGTAAAATACGTTTTTGGTCCGTTATTTTTTTTAATACAATCAATCTAAACTGATTTAAACGAACACATTTTTAGGCCTACTTATAAGTTAAAGTAAAGAAGTCAAATATCCCGTCGAGCAAAATTAATCCATAGGATCGGTGAAGCAGCGTTCACCAGTTTTCTGTGGTCACAGCATACTAGGTGATTGTGTGGCCAGCACTACGCACAGACTCAGGGACACCATCCAGACCCGGAAAATAAAAAAACCGAACCCGGGACCTTCGGTACGCCAGTCGAATGCGCTACCGCTCGACCACGGGGGCTCGACGTTATGACTAAAATAAATAGTTTCCTACCCTACATTGAACTACATTCTATATTCTATATGTATATGTATATGTATATATATACATTCTATGTGTCCGTTAGTCTCTTTTGACACTTTGAGGCGCCACTGGTGACATGAATACCAATCTCCGCCCTTCCTGCCTCTTCGCCATTTTTCTTGTCTCGCACAGCAGCTTCAAACAGTTTACTTGTCCATTAAATAAAATATTTGTTTATTGCACTCAGTTTCCTGGGAAAGTTTTATTTATAACTATTACTATAGGCCCTACAGTTTAACCATTCGTCCTGTTTTTTTTAGTCTAAATATCGTTTGATATTCGCCCTCCGCCCCCTCCAAAAAAAATCGATATTTGTCCAACCATCCAAGTTATTAGTCAGTCAGTGTCCTGCTGTAATTAATCAGTGGAACGAAATAAATAATTTCTAAATAAATTCCTGTGGCGGAACATTGTTGATCTTCGTCCTTGTTTAAAATATATTCCTCTTTAGTAACGGATTAATGACAAATATGTAAGTTACCTTGTACGAAATAAATTGAGTTTGTCCTTAGTTAGAATCTTATCTTATATATTACAGACGCTCCTTCTATCAATAGATTATTGCGTCCTACGAACGATAATCCGTGGATAGAGTCTTGTCTTGTATTTTTATTAATGTTTTAAATGATGTTAAGTTACTGGTTTTCCTGGCTTGTTCAGGCAACCCATTTAAGATTTAAGATTTTGAGAAGTGTAGGCTACAGTTTAGACTTTGCTTTACTTTTGCTGTTACTTAGACCTTTGGTGGGGCAGCGGGGCGCAATTCTCTGACTTGATGCTATAAACTGAATTGATAATATATTTTAAACGTTTTCCAATGTTGTAGTCCTCCTCCACACAACTCCTACCGCCCCACACCCGCGCCCGTGCGCACACTACGTCGCCCAGAGATTCGACTCCTCGCCCCCCTGGGTCCAAACTCCCCCACACCCGCACATCCCATCGCGCCCTTCCCCTCCCTCTAGACCAGTGATGACAGTAAACCTTAAACGCCCGTTGTTTTGTTTTTTTCGGACCTTCTTTTGACCTTTCACCTTCTCTAACAAGGAAAACATTCTCGCGTTTCCTCCGCTTCATGAAGTTAAGTGCCCGGATCAAATCAAATAGATTGAATGAAAAAAATGAAGAAAAAAAAAGATAAGATGTTCCACCCTCTAACACCCTCCACCCCTCCCCGCCCCGGACTTTCTCCTCCACCCCCCCCCCCCCCCAGTATCCACTATCCACTCTCGCTTTGTTAAGCGTGGGAGGACGAAGCAGACTTGTCGCACAATAAAAAAAAAAAAAAAACTTTTCCCCAATTCCCAAGAGTGAAACAAATATCTAGTTGATTGGTGCGCTTCAGGTCACATGACCCAGATAAATTTAGCAACGCCAGAAGAAGAAATACAATAAAACAATTATTATTATCACATGATAGGAAACTAAAAATACAATTTGCCAATTTTCCATAACTTAAAACTCTAATAGAATAAAAGGAATTTGAATGATAACCTGAGAGTTATTTAATTTGTAATATCATGCCTTTGTCAATTACAGATGAAAGCAGAAAGGTTCTAAATGTATCCTACACATAAAAAAAAGGTATTCGAACGTAACAGAATTATATTCAGACGATTTCTTACAAAACGGTGACGCGGGTTGATGTTACTTGTCAGTTGTTCACCCATCCCCCTCCAGCCACCCTCCACACACACCTTAAATTTAGCTATTTATAAATAGCTTCAAAGTTAACATAAAAGAAATAATTATTTCACAAATAGATCTAGTAGCGACTAGTACGAACATTTTTTTTTAATATGCAAAAGTGTTTCATCAGTAAAAAAAAAAAAGTGACTGTCATAACGTGAAATTTTGATGGAATGCAGATGTTACGTCTTAACCTCTGGGTCAAACAGAGCCTGGTTTAAAACCCGTTGAATAGAAAAGTAAAATTCAACCTTTTTAAAAAAAGAATTTAGAACAGTAGACGGTTTATAATTATGATAAATGACGTAATGACGTTATTAAAATGTATAGGCCTACCAACTGGGCTTACATTTTCAATACAGAATTCTTACACCTTATCAGTAGCGTCCTTTTATTTTATTTTTTTAAAACAAGAATTAAAAAAACAACATTTTTGTTAATGTTTTTTTTTAAATAAGAAACTCAATATCCACTGTGTATTTATATGCTGCTTTGGATGCGAATTAAAATAAAATTAATTATTTACATTTTCAGAATATGATATTTCAATGAGAATTTTCAGAAACAAAAAAACACACTTTCATTTAGATCATTGGAAATCTTTTTTTTTTATTATATAAATTATTGTAGTAGCAAATTATTTGCGTGCATCTTTTTTAATAATATAATTTTCCTGCTAGTTTAGATTGTTATTAAACTTTAAAATTATTATTTTTTTACATTTTTTTAAAGTAACAATTAATCAAGAGTTATTCTGTATCGTTATAAATGTTGTAAATCTATACAATCGGCAGGGTTCATCCTTAAAAAAAAATCGGCCCCAAAAACAATTCTTTCCTTTTCCCAAAAAATTTGTACAATTAATTTTCTCGTTAGAAAAAAAGCTGAAACATCAAAAGGAACTTTATTTTGACTCTTTTGAAATATATCTTCTACATTTTGTACTTGAGCGTGGGATCAAAGTTGGCAACTATTTTTAGAGAGAACAAAGCAGCGAACCTAATAATAGCATTGTTTTAGAAACTATAAAATCACAATAAATTACTTTATTTAATTCGACTACATGTATATCTTTCTAAAAATTGATTAATGTTTTTAAGTAGTGTTTCGATCTCAGTTTTTATTTGTGGGGTTAATGTTTTTCAAACAACGTTAATGAATTGCTATTTTCCCAACTCTACAAATTTCTATGAACGACTTTTTTGAAATCTAAGAAATTCTTCTCCATCAAGCTTCAGGAGACAGTGAAACTGCTGGATAGGACGTCATATAATGAATGAATAGATTTACTGGCAACGGTAATAAGTAACACGCATTCAATCTATGAACTGAGCTTATCAGTAAAGGTTTTAAAAGGCGCCCATTTTTATGCGCTGACCGTATCCCACGCTATGGTCAATGGCAACACAGAATCGAAATGATAGACTACACACAAAGATACAATATCCTTTTGAAATTGCCATGGAATTATCGTGCATTCTATTTCCCTCTCTCTCTCTCTCTCTCACACTCTCTCTCTCTCTCTCTATATATATATATATATATATATATATATATATACAAGCTACATTGCCCGGCGTTGCCCGGGTGAAAAAAAAAACTGTCTGGGGTGCAGATAACAAATTTATAAACTACACTTACTGAATACCGGTACTTTTAGGAAAGTAAATAAATATTATAATCGGGTAAAAAAAATAGTCAAATATTTTTATTTAACAAAATCTATATTGCCCGTAGATTTACAATGTCTTTTGTTTTTAAAAGTTTGAAAAATTAATTGTCGAAAAAAAAAATGAATAGTCTAACTGGAGAATCGAACCCTGGCCGCCCGTTTAGCAGTCCACTACGTTTACCCCTGAGCTATCGAAGACACATGTCCGATGTGAAAAATTATTAGACGGTATATTGGGCTAGGCCTAGATAGGTCAGTGACACACGTGTTTTCAAATTGACCAATGGGGATCCTCGCGGGGCTTAACACTGTCTTTTTATATATATAGATTTATACATATAAAGCAATGTGTGTGTCTATCCAATCAAATTAGTTTATTTAAAGACACGTGACCTTATTGCCTATTTTACCTTTGCAATTTGACTTAGCACATTTGTTTTCACTAGCTGAGTGGATAACGTATCGTAATGCCAAGCGGTCGACCCGGATTCGACTCTCCAGTTATTTCATACCTTTTCTTTTGCTCAATTTTTTTTTCAATTAATATTAGACGTGAAGAATTACCCATTTTTATTCCCAAACCTATTGCTTGATGCAAAAGATTTTCGTTTTGTGTCTATATGATTACGTATCGTTTTTTTTATAGCCAAAAACCGCTACTCTTGACTACTTTATTTTATAAAGCACTCTAAATGTAACTTAATGCGACTAACACGTCGACTATTAATTATCGTATAGTTACTATAGGGCCTACTCACTTTTGATGCTACAAACGGATTCCTCATAACTAATCTTGTAGGATCGCCTTTGTATATTTCTAAAAGACCAGAACTGGACAACGAGGTTGAAAAAATTGTCAAAGGCCAGCAAAAGAAGCGTGTTGCCGGAAATACACCGGAAGTTCGTGAACAAGAATATTCTTGACCTATTAAAAATGTCAAGCCCGATGAAGTCTTGTAACTTGTAGGCCTATCTTGCGTCTGAAAGTTCTTAATTCTAAATGCTATGATCGAAGAATAATATTATTATATCGTCTAAAACAAAAAAAGTATTTCGACAGCTTATTGCATTATTTCCAATCTAAGTTGTAAAAAACAAGAACAACAATCGAGTAAGAAATATAATTTCAGACGCACTTGTAGACTATTGAATACTGGCATTCTCTAAAAGTATTTTAAAAAGACAGGTCCGAACATTAGATAATTCGTATCAATAGAACGAAGTGTTCTGTGTGTAGATGTATGGATTTGATATTTTGTAAGAGTGTAGGCCTACAAGAGAATTTGTTAATAATCAGAATCAAACCAACTCATTTCATTTAACTAGGTTGTGAAATAGCAATACACAGACACTGGGCTGTGTTTATCGGCAGCAGTTATCTCATGGTGACATCGTATCGTCACATTATTTCATGGATGAACAATTCGGTCTTAACAGGAAAAAACAACCTTGATTGATTGGACCAAAACAAACTTTTTTTTATCAACAGGGGATTTTTCAGTTGTTTTATTTTCGTACAGGAAGATGTTATCAGCGAAATGGGCCGTTATTATTATTATTATATTTCAATATTAATGACAACTTGTATTTTCAATTTGGATTGAAGTACTGCGCGCTATCCATTCGAGAGATAAAAGTTACGTAATTTCTTCAACCTCCAGAGAGTTGTGGGAAATATTTTCAATAACAGTTCATCAGCTAAAAACAGAGAGATTTAGAATAGTGTCGAAACAGAGGAGACAACATCACGCTTTTAGTCCTGCCTTCCAATGTGTTTTGACATTATAAAGAGTAGGCTACTTTACAGATCATCAAATGACATGTCCGAAGGCGAATTCACGAAATAAATATTAAAAAAAACAACAGAAACATCAACTGGAAAAAAACAATAAGCTACCGGTACTAAACTATCATTCAAAAGTTATAGAAGATTATTGGCGTCCTACGTTCATTCGTATGGGGGGGGGGGGGGGTACGGTGGTCGACCAGCAGCGCGTTCGACTGGCGTACCAACGGTCCTGGATTCGAATCCTGGATTTTTTTTCCCGGGTCTAGAGGGTGTCTCTGAGTCTACCCATCTCTGATGGGTACATGACTTTAGTTGGGGGTAAAGTAAAGGCGTCTGTGCATTGTGCTGGCCACACAATCACCTAGTATGCCGTGGCCAAAGAAACTGGTGAACGCTACTTCACCGGCCCTAAGATCAATTTGGTCCGAAGGGTAAGCTTACGTTCCTTTTTTTAAACTTTCATCCGTAGTCTAAGTCTAATTAATGTTTTAAATGATGTTGGCTTTCCTAGTTTGTTCAGGCGACCCCATATATAAGCATGGATATGCCACTAGGTATTTGTCCTTGCATATGAAATAAAAACAATTTGTTTGCTTTCTAACAAATATTTTATCTGATAATAATTTCATTGGCTAATTGTGTGTTTATTTCTAAGTTTGAATTTCCTTTATATGAGTCTCCATTTATTTTGTCTATTACAGAGTTAAAGGCTATCAATATTTTTGGCCAGTGCGATATTATCTCAAAATCACAACGTCACTTCTTCACTGTGGGTGTAGCCTGTAGAGAGGTGTTCAACTTTCTAAGCATTCCGGGTTTTAGTGCTTCCATTTCAATTCCGCTTACAATATTCCAATCATTTAGATTTTTTTTTTATAGAATATTTTAAAACAAGTTCATTTAGTAGTTATAAGCCACAATTCAATTTTTTTAAAGATGTATTTGTTGCTCGCCTATGACTCTTGAATAGGTAGGCCTAAGTTTTAAGTAAAATATTAGATCAAGGAATCTGTGTGACTGCCTAAGGGTTTAGGTGATTTATTCATTAACTTTTTTGCAAATTGCATTAGGACAAACTAAACATTTTACTTTAAGCATTTGATTCTGCATAGATGACCTAATAAATATATCATTTTGTACCATCATCACCTTACTTGTTCAGACTAACTACTTTATATACTTAAATAACACCACATAAAACTATTCATTACTTTTATTAACTTTTTTAGACAACTAATTATGATAATGATATGCACAGGAATAAATAAACCAATAGTATAAAAAAATGAAGAGCGAATGGATGAATAAAATAATACATTGAAGTCTAAATTCTTTATACCTTTAGATGTTTATTTTTCATCCATCTTTCTTAAAACAAAATTCAATATGGAGTTCTGATCTTATTCTAATGCGACATTATAAAACTCAATAAACACAAAATAAATATAAAAATATAATGTTAACAATACAAAAGTGATAATTCCTACAAAAACGTAGATCTAGATATATAAGAAACTACTAAAGTCAAATAATTTTGAATGTGAAACTAAAGAAAAACTGATTATCTAAAACAATGACAAGTAAATAGATCACAGTAAAGAAAATGTGGCTGACCAATGACAGAGTTAGTTGTTGTTGTTCCTACACTGTTAGATATTTAGTTGTCCAGGGCAAAAGAACCCAGTCTCAGTTTATCAATGGGCTCCATAATAAATGTCACATTTATTAGCTCAGGTTTATGCATAAGATATACATTGATCTATATGTAAGTAATGAAAGTCTCTTTACACTGTAGGGCCCAATCTACAGATGGAGATTTTGTAAAGTATTCACCAGGTGTAGGTCTATTGTCTATAATTACTATACATACAATAATCTGTAGGCATTTAGGTCTAAAAACTATAGCTACCCTTATAATTAGTTTATTATCACTGTGTTGGATGTGGACCTTCAAAAAAATATATAAAAAAAAACTAATTCAAATCCTGAGGTTAAAAACTAATGCTCCTGCAAAACCTGGGACATGGCAGGAGGAGACACAGGCTAGCATAAAGCTAAAATATCCAGGAGGAGACACAGGCTAGCTTAAAGCTAAAATATTTAGGAGGAGACACAGGCTAGCTTAAAGCTAAAATATTTAGGAGGAGACACAGGCTAGCTTAAAGCTAAAATATTTAGGAGGAGACACAGGCTAGCTTAAAGCTAAAATATTTAGGAGGAGACACAGGCTAGCTTAAAGCTAAAATATCAAAGAGAACAAAAGTTACAGTGAAATCTTATGTTTATGTGATAATGATTAAAGTTAAAGCTCTGAGATACTGTAAGCCAAAGCAGGACAATGCCAAAATGATTGTAACAACTGATTGTAGCAACTGGAGTACATTAGTGAAACATTTTGGGACAGCCTGGACATTTGGACAAGCATGTTAACACAAAGCTGTTGATCATAAAGAGTAAAGCAATTATATTGAATGTGCTGCATACGCTACTAGATGAGCCGACCCACCCCACCAACACACACACCAAACATACAAGTTATGGACACTAGCGAATGGTGTGGGCAAGTCACTTTCAACAGTTACAACTGACAGTTTTAGTTTGATTTGTTCACAAGGCACTTATTGGACATTTTGACAAAAAAACATAACAACCCATCCTTGTAGTTATGATATCATCACAGTTAGGTTAAAACTGCAGTCACAGTTAAGATAAAACTGCAGTCACATCATGTTTTTCCTGTCATTCTAAATTGAACTTCAATTACAATTTTCAAACAATTTTCTTGCAAGAGAGTATTATAATTGATGGAAGATATTTGCAAAAAGATGAACACTTTAAACAGTTGTTAGAAAATTTGCTATGCAGTCTCAATTATTTGACTAATTTGCACAGGCCAGGCCTATATGTTGAGCAAAAAGCATGTCATGATTATAAATTACTACAAACAATTGATGGACTCAAGAAGTCCAATTTCTGAAAGTCTGATTTCTATTCTGAAATATGCAGCCTTCTTCTATAGTTCAAACACATTATAGATTCTTACAAATTATAACAACTAGTTCGTGAATTTTACATAAATACAAATGACTGAAGAAATCTAAAATAAAAATGGCAGAAATGTTTCTTCATTGTATAAATTATGTACATTTTAGCACAAGTTCTATTATCTTTAAGCCCCCCCCCCCCCCCAACTCCTCCAACAGCCAAGGCTTTAGAACTTCTATTGGTCCATACATTAAAGCCCACATCAATGTTTACTGAATACCATAATGTAGGATTTAACTCTTTAATGCTAAACATAAATAATGCCCATCTAAGTCTACAAGATTCTGAATCTACTACTGTGAACTCAAGGTCAAAGTTTAAGTATAGACCAAGAGATAATTTGTTCAAATGTCACTGCCCATTGATGGGCATTGTCTCAAAAATAAAATATATTTTTTTTAATGTAATACAAGCTTAGAATTGTATACAATTTAGATTATCATAAGAAAATTTTATCAGAATAATATAAAAATTGGTTTTGCAAAAAGTAGTATCATAATACTTAATGAATTTATGTTAAGTATCACAAATTTCATTAACATTCCCATTGTCTGACTGATGAGCCTGAGATATAGACACTACACGAAATTTTCAGACTGTCTAGTCTTGGGCCAGCTGTCTCTAGACTCTCTAGTTATTGTGTCTCCAGTCTGAGACACAGACACTACACAAGAGATCTCCAGACTGTCTAGTCTTGGGCCAGCTGTCTCTAGACTCTCTAGTTATTGTGTCTCCAGTCTGAGACATAGACACTACACAAGAGATCTCCAGACTGTCTAGTCTTGGGCCAGCTGTCTCTAGACTCTCTAGTTATTGTGTCTCCAGTCTGAGACATAGACACTACACAAGAGATCTCCAGACTGTCTAGTCTTGGGCCAGCTGTCTCTAGACTCTCTAGTTATTGTGTCTCCAGTCTGAGACACAGACACTACACAAGAGATCTCCAGACTGTCTAGTCTTGGGCCAGCTGTCTCTAGACTCTCTAGTTATTGTGTCTCCAGTCTGAGACATAGACACTACACAAGAGATCTCCAGACTGTCTAGTCTTAGGCCAGCTGTCTCTAGACTCTCTAGTTATTGTGTCTCCAGTCTGAGACATAGACACTAAGCAAGAGATCTCCAGACTGTCTAGTCTTGGGCCAGCTGTCTCTAGACTCTCTAGTTATTGTGTCTCCAGTCTGAGACATAGACACTAAGCAAGAGATCTCCAGACTGTCTAGTCTTGGGCTAGCTGTCTCTAGACACTCTAGTTAATATGTCTCCAGTCCATATATGGCAGGATTTTCCCCTCTGTAATTTCTATACAATTATGCTTCTTGACAACATGGAACTTGGATTTCAATATTTAGGTAAAAAATTCAACACACATGCATGGTGCATGGAAATATTTTCAAAGGCACTGAGATTATGTCACAATGTTCTATAAATCATTTAGGCCCCTTCCGTTTTTGGAAGAAATCTATAATCAATAATTTACAAATTTAAAAACCTAATATTTAACATTAATTTTAAACAAAACAATGACAAGTTAATCTTAAACTTACAAACCTGCCTGCTTTCATGAAACTTTCACAATTGGCTAAGAAAGCACCAAACTTTCACAATTGGCTAAGAAAGCACCAAACTTTCACAATTGGCTAAGAAAGCACCAAACTTTCACAATTGGCTAAGAAAGCACCAAACTTTCACAATTGGCTAAGAAAGCACCAAACTTTCACAATTGGCTAAGAAAGCACCAAACTTTCACAATTGGCTAAGAAAGCACCAAACTTTCACAATTGGCTAAGAAAGCACCAAACTTTCACAATTGGCTAAGAAAGCACCAAACTTTCACAATTGGCTAAGAAAGCACCAAACTTTCACAATTGGCTAAGAAAGCACCAAACTTTCACAATTGGCTAAGAAAGCACCAAACTTTCACAATTGGCTAAGAAAGCACCAAACTTTCACAATTGGCTAAGAAAGCACCAAACTTTCACAATTGGCTAAGAAAGCACCAAACTTTCACAATTGGCTAAGAAAGCACCAAACTTTCACAATTGGCTAAGAAAGCACCAAACTTTCACAATTGGCTAAGAAAGCACCATACATTTTTTCTGCACCAATTTCTTATTTTGTTTACAAAGTTACAAAATTGAATTAAAAAAAAAATATATCTGTGCCTATTTAACTCTGATACTAACAGACGGGTTGAAATTAGTGGTAGCTACAATGAGTATTTACACAGTAGGCCTACTTACATTTTAATACATTTTTTCATTACAAACTAGTAGTCCAAATTACAAAAGTGTTTATATTATTGCTAATTTGTTTTGTTTTAGTAGGCAGGTTTACTTAATTAAGGCATTTTACATATAACTCATTAAAATAAACATACTTAAGGTAAAGGCAGAACTTTTCAATTTCATAAAACCAATTATATCAAGCTTTGGATCACATGTCATTTGGATCACGTGACATATTTGGATCACATGACATATTTGGCATGCCAATATAAAAAATGACATCAAAATAATTAAAGAGTTAAGCCAGCATGAAACATGTATAAGGTGACTGTAATGAAAATATATTGATTTTGAATACACAATTCGTGAGTGGGCTTATATACTATATTGACCTGTTATCTGAGTATGAATGTGGTGCTGTTTGTATTACCAGTACATATATTGACAGATCTGAGTATGACTGGTGGCCTTTTAGTAAATGTTATTATTGACCAGATAAACAATATTTAAAATTTCACCTGAGCTTTCATATCTTATCTTATCTTATACATTACAGACGCTCCTTCTATAAAGAAGATTATTGCGTCCTACGCTCATCCGTGGTCCGAGTCTAGTCTTGCATTTTTATTAATGTTCTAAATGATGTTAAGTTACTGGTTTTCCTGGTTTGTTCAGGCAACCCATTCCATGCCCGAATGCCACTCGGGAAGAAAGAGTACTTATATGCATTTGTTCTCGCATAAGGGACAAGGAAAGTGTTTTTATCTTTATGTTTATCTGAGACTTGCAACAGGCTGTTATTGTGTTGTATTTCTAAATTAGAGTTTAATGCCTTATGTATTATTACTACTTTACTCTTTGCCCTTCTGCCCTCTAGTGTTTCTAGGTTTAGTGATTTGACTAATGGTGTTACTCTTGTCAATTGGGAATATTCGCTAGTTATGAACCTTGCAGCTCTTTTTTGAATTTGTTCTAATTTTTTAATGTTTTCTTTAGTTGATGGGTCCCATAAGGTTGCTGCATATTCTAGTATAGGCCTAACTAATGTGAGATAGCATTTTAGTTTTATGTTCTTATTACATTTGTAAAAGTTCCTTTTTATGAATCCTAAAGTTTTGTTTGATTTTTTAATTACTTCATCAATATGAGGGTTCCAAGATAACTTATCATTTATTATTACTCCTAGATACTTAGCATTGTTAGTTTGAGTTAGTTCTTTACCATGAATAAAGTAGTTTGCTATTATTTGTTTCTTTTTCTTGGATACCCTTATTAGTTGGCATTTTTCTGGGTGAAAAGACATACTCCAGTTTGATTCCCATTTTTGTAGTTCTATAAATTATGCAATCATCGGCAAATAATCTTACTTTTGTTCCTGTGTTGATGCAATTTGGCAGATCATTAATATAAATTAGAAATAGTAGGGGTCCTAGAACAGTTCCTTGTGGAACTCCTGAGTTTACAGTTATTGGTGATGACTTAGAGCCATTTACTATCACTGTTTGTTCTCTGCCTATAAGAAAGTCCTGAATCCACTGATGTAAGGGACCAGAGATGCCAAAATATTTAAGTTTTTTTAGTAGACTAGAATGATGAACTTTATCAAATGCTTTTGAAAAAGCTAGTAATATAGCATTAATTTGGTTGTTATTATCTAATCCCTTTGACAAGTCATCTATTAGGCCTATTAATTGAGTCTCACATGATCTATTTTTCCTAAAGCCATGTTGGTGTGGGCACAGTGCATTAAGTTTGTCTAGATGATTTACTATACTACTATATATAATATGTTCAAGTAATTTACATGTTATGCTGGTTAGAGAAACAGGTCTATAATTACCGGGGTCAGATTTATCTCCTTTTTTGAAAAGGGGGGTTACATTAGCTAATTTCCAATCTCTGGGCACTTTGCCCTGGTTTAGAGAGGCCTGAAAAAGTATTTTAAAGATTGGAGATATTTCATTAGTTAGTTCTTTAAGCAGTCTTGCTGGTATTTCATCTGGACCAGAAGCTTTGTTTGCTTTTAAGTTGGTTAGGAGTTGTTTAATGCCTTTTTCATCTACATTTATATGTCCTATCTCTTCTAGTTTGTTTAAATTTATGAAGATTTCTTTGTCACCTGGATTTGAGAAAGATGATGCAAAGTGTGTGTTAAGGATATTAGCTTTGGTTTCATTATCATTATAAGTTTCATTGTTTTGGCCTTTTAGTGGAGCTATGCCTGTAGTGTCCATTTTTCTTGATTTAATGTAGGACCATAAGTTTTTATTATTATCTTTAGAAATTATATTGTTTACATATTCATTTTGCAGCTGACATTGCTAGGTACCCATAAATGACAAATGCCACAACTTGAGACTTCACACACACAAACAAACAAACAAACATGGCGGTTTAGACTACTTTAGACACTGCCTCACATGGGTCCAATGACAAGGGCGTCAACCACAGAACCTTTAATGATGTGCGAGGCAGCGCTGGAGCTGGCAGGGAGCATCATCAGGACGCTGGCGCAGCTCATGCTCAGCAGGCGGGAGCTGATCTGGTTGCCAGTGGTGTGGGCCGTGGGCGTCACCTCGTCTTTGACCCAGGACAAGGACGCCCTGTGGTACTCTGGCCTCGGATCCAAAATCAAATCTCTGTCGACCTGGGAGTTAACAAAAGAAAAGGTTCATCCTGGATATTCATCAACAACATACGACAAAACAATGCAGCTACTTTCGATAAAATGTAACAGAATTACATAAAGAGGGTAACCAGACAAAATCATCGATGGTATTTATTCGATGGTATTTATTCGATGGTATTTATTCGATGGTATTTATTCGATGGTATTTATTCGATGGTATTTATTCGATGGTATTTATTCGATGGTATTTATTCGATGGTATTTATTCGATGGTATTTATTCGATGGTATTTATTCGATGGTATTTACAGCTGGAATAACATCTCCCTGGCTAAAAAAGTATGAGGTTTTGTGTAGTAAGATCTCCTGGGTGGGTGAGATCAATGGAAGATGGGTACCCCAATTTAGTCCCGACTTAAACTTCAAAACTTCACGCATGAAGGATATTGAATCTAGTCTTGTCTCATTTCTGACTTGTGGTCTGTTTTAAAGTCATGTCATAAAGACTTCTACTCCAACGGCTTTTTGTTTTCAAAACCACCCAAAAAAATTAAATTAAAAAAAAGAAGAATAACTTATGACATTGATATAGAAAATTGATATCAACATGGGATAAAAGAACTTGCCAAACTTTTTCAAAGCATCTGGGTATAGGGCGATCACATGACAAAAAGCACATGATTTTTTTTTACTTTGTGCAGTGGTGTACAATGGCCGCTGTAATAATAAAGTTTCATATAGCCTCGAGCTTTTTTTAAAATGATGTTTTGTGTTTTAAGTCTTATTGAGATTTAAGCTGTATTAGGCCTATTATCATAGACATAGATCATAGACGATGTGAGCCTATTAGTGACTTGACTAGATATTTACCAACACTATCACTTGGAATCGTAGCTGCCCTACTTAGCCATTAGCCCATTACTAAGCCTAGCCTACGAAACATTAAAAGTGTAGGCCTATAAATTGGGCCTAAAAATATTGAAAATCGTTGAAAAAATACCATGTCAGGCTTTCTCTTGTACTAGGAAGATGATCTACTACTATTTACCTCCTTATTTTTTAGTAGGATAGCCAATATTCTTATGTGAATTTGGCATGATAAAGAACAACTTCGCCATATTTGTTCCTCAAGTAAGTGACTTCTATTTACAAATGACGTCACTAAAAAGCTTAAGCCCAGCCCATTGCAAACGCTCTATAGAAAGAAAAAAAACCTTCTTATCACACTATTCATACACCATTATAATGTGATTGATGAATCTGCAGCACTGCAGCCCTAATATTATTAATTCAGGACGTCTTTAAATCACTGTGAAAAAGCTTACCTTGACCTTGATGACCGTTCCCAGCGGGTTGGGGCAGCCTGACATATTTCTTATGGCCGGCACCAGGTACAGGTGGCACGTGACCATGGACGACACTGGGTTGCCAGGAAGACCAAACACAGTTTTAGTCCTGCCTTTGTGGTCAAGTGTAGCGAATGTTGTTGGCTTCCTGTGGAAGAATTTAGCTATTGTCAAGACACACCTACACCTTCATGGATACAGCTATTGTAAAGATACACCTACACCTTCATGAATACAGCTATTGTAAAGATACACCTACACCTTCATAAATACAGCTATTGTAAAGATACACCTACACCTTCCTGAATACAGCTATTGTAAAGATACACCTACACCTTCCTGAATACAGCTATTGTAAAGATACACCTACACCTTCCTGAATACAGCTATTGTAAAGATACACCTACACCTTCATGAATACAGCTATTGTAAAGATACACCTACACCTTCATAAATACAGCTATTGTAAAGATACACCCACACCTTCCTGAATACAGATATTGTAAAGATACACCTACACCTTCATGAATACAGATATTGTAAAGATACACCTACACCTTCATAAATACAGCTATTGTAAAGATACACCCACACCTTCCTGAATACAGATATTGTAAAGATACACCTACACCTTCATGAATACAGATATTGTAAAGATACACCTACACCTTCATGAATACAGATATTGTAAAGATACACCTACACCTTCATTAAAAAAATGGACTTAGACAAATGTTTAATCTGGCAGTTATAACTAAAGCAGATGATAAGTAATAAAAGATTTATTACATTGAATTCTAGTAATCATACGCATGGGCTTTGTCATATACTATTATAACTTGATGGTCATTTTCTTAACATACCCAATCAAAGAAAACCTTTGAGCACTTTTAGACCAAACTCTAAATATCTTTAACATTTTCGGATGAAAACAACAAGAACAAAAAAAAAGTTGCAGGGCACAATCTAGATGGAGTACTATTTTTTTTAAAAATCTTCAAAGTTGGCGTGGGAGGTTGCGTGGGCGTTTAACACCCCCCTTTCCGTAACTATCTCCCTTAAGTATCTTTCTGCCCTCCAGAAATACTTAGCGATTCGCACGCCCGAAGCGACATGGTAACTAACCGTGCCGTTAGACTTCATCTCATATGCACTGTGAATGCGTGATTCCAAGTTGGCGATGCTTTTTTTTTTCTCTCTTTTGATCTTCTCTTTTGTGAGTGTGAGTTGCTCAAAGAGGCAGAACACCGGCATGTCTTTAAAATATAGAGACAAAATGAGGGTGGGGTGAAATTTAGGGATTGTTTCACAGTTTCACCTCCCGGCTTCAGTCGTTCAATCGTCACCTGTTACGACAAGGGACCCCGCTCACGCACAAAACAGTTCCAATTATAGTAGCGGTAATAAAGTAGAAACAAAAATAATCCCCAAGCCTGTGGGGGTGTAATGACGTCATATGTGATTTTCTATTGCAAGGGTCGGCATCCTACGGAACGCGTGCCACACTTGGCACGCAGAGCGATCTTCAATGGCTTGCTCATACCCACAAAAAAGGTGTTTCGATATTTCTCAACGATAATTTTTTTTTGGTGGCGCAGGGTGACTTTTAGACTGTTGGCACGCTGAGTGACTTAGAAATCCTACTTTGGCACACTGTTATCAAAAAGTTGTTCTATTAAACCAAAAAAAAACAACAAAACATTTCACAAAATGCCGGTGAAGCTGGGTTCACAAGTTTCTGTGGCCACGGCATACTAGTGGAATGTGTGGCCAGCACAATGCCCATCCTCTTTCACTTTACCCCAACTAAAGTCAGGTACCCATCAGAGCTGGGTAGACTCGGGGACAGCCTCCAATCCGGGGAACAAAATCCTAGCCTTCACCGGGATTCAAACCCAGGACCTTCGGTACGCCAGTCGAACGTGCTATCGCCTCGTCCACCGTGCCCCTACTTGTAAAATAAAATATTGCGATATTTCCTGTGTGTGTGTCATCCCCACATCTACAGAATCGTGCGCCAACTAATTAAGCACAGCCTCGTATTAGTCACTGTGAAACGACTTGCTTAAAAATACGCGCCACGTAGTCTCCCGTTGGCCTCCAGATCAACGCCTCTGGGGGGATAGAAAGGGCAAGAGAGAGAAGTGAAGAGCTACAATTCAATGGAATTAGAAACGCGGAGGACCTCAAAAAGCCACCTGCCAACGCCAAGAGCGACACAGAGGCACACGCAAAAGTAAAAACAACATCAACAACAACAACAACATTCATCGAGCAGGGCCGTCGCCGTTCTCTTGGGTAAGAAAAGTGTGAGAGTCCCCACCCACCCCCCCCCTCATGTTTTATGATACAAAAACTAGTGACGACGAGGAAGTGGGCAAGAACAGGACTAAATAATTCAGCGGTAATCAACTGCTTCACTTTATACCAGTAGTTCTGGCCATGAAGGGGGCGTATGCCTGGGGGAAGTAATATGGAACCGGGTGGGGTCGAGGGGGGGGGGTGTGCTGCGAGCTAACGAACCCAACTATATTTAGTAACATTCTCCACAACCGAGGTAAAATATTCATGGGCAGAAATGTCCGCACCAGTGCCGTACGTCATCCGCCCACACGCTGCGAAATGACGTCAATTTGTTTTCAAGATATCCCCCCCCCCACCCATCCTTTCCTTACCCTCTGGCTTTGACATTCAAGCGACCGTTAAAAAAATTGTAAAAAACAACAAAAAAACAACAACAACAGCAACAACAAGAAACAGAGCGTTGTAATAAAATGTAAAATGTCATTGAAATAGTTCGACTCTCTTCCTCTTGTGGTCATGACTTGAGAGATAATCTTGATCGAGCATTTGATCTGAAGGATTGCCCACAGAATAAATGTCAGGTCTTTTGGGAATCGGACTTAAACGCGAAAAAAAAAAAGAAAAAAAAAGCACAAATGGGTAGAAATCAACAACAGCAACAAAACACCCCCCCCCCCCCCCAAAAAAAAAAAAGTTCCTTCACGCGACATTTAGGTAGCAAGCGAACTGACCAATAGCAGCGCACAAAGTGCTTTGTGACCTACTTTGGTGCCGAGGCAAAAAACACAAAACACAAAACAAAATGGATGGAGCGTTAAATATCGCCAAAAGGGGAAGCGTTAATAATGAACGACGGGGGCTATTTTAATTAAACGAAGCGGCCCGGCCATAGGGAGGGAGAAAGCTAAGTGAAAGTTAATTCTGGAACTGGAACAGAGGTGATAATATTCACACCTGTCCGTGATTTGATCCTATTATCGAGTGGGTGATCTTAAAAGGTACTTACCATGTCAACTCCAATGGATTTTCTATTGTACCCAGAAATACACGTAACGCCAGCGTATAGACGTAATACAGTGCGCTAAATGTGTGAGCAAATGTTCACTTTTAGAAACCTAACACGTTTAGGGATGAGGTCGAAATCAAGGGAACTAGCTAATTAAAATAAAACGAGTCGAGACAATTTTTGTTTATCCTGGAACCACTGCTCTAGTAGGTACCCCAACAGTGGTGAAAATACACATTTTGCCTTGCACCAGGGTGATTTCCCTGAGTTTAACTAGCTCTAGTAGGTACCCCAACAGTGGTGAAAATACACATTTTGCCTTGCACCAGGGTGATTCCCCTGAGTTTAACTAGCTCTAGTAGGTACCCAGACAGAGGTGAAAATACACATTTTGCCTTGCACCAGGTTGATTCACCTGAGTTTAACTAGCTCTAGTAGGTGCCCAACAGTGGTGCAAATATAATTTTGCCTTGCACCAGGGTGATTCCATTGAGTTTAACTAGCTCTAGTAGGTGCCCAGACAAAGGTGAAAATACACATTTTGCATTGTACGACGTGGCTAAGGAAACAGATGAACGATTTCTTCACTGGACCTATTGAGGAAAAGGGGGGGGGGCGAGAATGACCTGTATTGGATACACTAGCGTTATACATCATATTATAAACATAAATCTCACCAGCCCTGTTCTATCAAGTGCACTGTTACGACTTCACAACTAAAACAAAACAAACAATTTCAAGAAAACGCCCAACAACAGAAAACGTTAGCTTGGGTTCAAGGTTACACAAATCAGTAGTTTAAAAAAAAAACTAACAGCAACATGAACATTCTGATGAGAACAACATCAGAGAAGAGAGATATATGAAAGAGAGAGAGAGAGAAAGAGAGAGAGAAAGATAGAAAGAGAGAGAGAGAAGAGAGAGAGAAGAGAGAGAGATGAAAGAGAGAGAGGTGAAAGAGAGAGAGAGAAAGAGAAAGAGAGAGAAGAGAGAAAGAGAGAGAGAGATGAAAGAGAGAGAGAGAAGAGAGAGAGAGAAGAGAGAGAGAAGAGAGAAAGGGAGAGATGAAAGAGAGAGAGAAAGAGAGAGAGAAGAGAGAGAGAAGAGAGAAAGAGAGAGAGAAGAGAGAGAGAAGAGAGAGAGAAGAGAGAAAGAGAGAGAAAGAGAGAGAGATGAAAGAGAGAGAGATGAAAGAGAGAGAGAGAAAGAGAGAGAAGAGAGAAAGAGAAAGAGAGAGAGAAAGAGAGAGAGATGAAAGAGAGAGAGATGAAAGAGAGAGAGAGAGAAAGAGAGAGATGAAAGAAGCCTAACTGGACAGGTGAGATAGAACAGGGGCCTACAGTTGGACAGCGAACGGGTGGGTGGGGGGAAGGGCAGGGGAGGGGAAGGGGTGGCAAGATGGAGGGTAAGGAAGAAGAGCATCAGCTGCAGCATTTTAAAAAGATGTAAAAAAACAGTTTTTTAAAATTTGGGCGTGGACCGAATGCCACTCACAGGAAGTGTTTTGGGGGTTAATCTTTAAAAATGGAGAATGTGTGAAGGGAAACAAAAAGAGGGGAGGAGGTGGGGTGGAGGGAGGACTGTGCACTGGATAGTCAAGTGCATCGGTGATTTCTTAAAGTCACTACCAAACTACCTAATGGTTGACTACAACATATTATCAATACATCAGCTGAGTTAACTAGTGATGTCTTTGTATACATCGTTCACCTCTAAGACATCTTGTTTTTCAAGGCAGGGTTCCTGCATCAAAGCTAGAAAAAGAGTTTTTAAGTAGATTTCCAGGAGTTTTTAAGTAGATTTCCAGGAGTTTTTTTAGTAGATTTCCAGGAGTTTTTAAGTAGATTTCCAGGAGTTTTAAGTAGATTTCCAGGAGTTTTTAAGTAGATTTCCAGGAGTTTTTTAGTAGATTTCCAGGAGTTTTAAAGTAGATTTCCAGGAGTTTTTAAGTAGATTTCCAGGAGTTTTTAAGTAGATTTCCAGGAGTTTTTTAGTAGATTTCCAGGAGTTTTAAAGTAGATTTCCAGGAGTTTTTAAGTAGATTTCCAGGAGTTTTTAAGTAGATTTCCAGGAGTTTTTAAGTAGATTTCCAGGAGTTTTTTAGTAGATTTCCAGGAGTTCTAAAGTAGATTTCCAGGAGTTTTTAAGTAGATTTCCAGGAGTTTTTTAGTAGATTTCCAGGAGTTTTAAAGTAGATTTCCAGGAGTTTTTAAGTAGATTTCCAGGAGTTTTTAAGTAGATTTCCAGGAGTTTTTCAGGATAAAAACTTAAATTCCAGGAGGATACGACTCAATAATTGACAAGAAAAGAATATCAATACAAACGCTAAACAAAACAAAAAGAGATTTTCAATGGTCAAACAAGAATTATTCCTATACATCATAGGCCTAGTCATAGGCAGGAGAAATAGTATAATTCAAGCCGTCACAAGATATTTTGAAAAAGAATGAGTTGAACAAATATTCATCAAAGCAGAGACAACAAGTAAGAACCCCCCCCCCCCCCCCCCCCCCCCCCAATTTCTTTAACTTTGGCATCAAAAGACTAATATTTTATTGGCCTAAGCAAAACGCGAACTATTTTTAAAATTCACAATTTCAGGAGATTACAGGAGAAATATTGAAATTTCATCACTTTTCATCACTTTAAAATTCCAGGAGGTATTCCGGGAGTTCTGAAATTCCAGGAGGCTGCTGGAACCGTCTTTGAATTATGTTATATATATTTGAATCACGGCACAAGGTGTAGGGCAGTGCAGTGTAACGGTGTTAAGAACAATCACGCTTGGTTTTTTTTCAGACTAGGCAGCCGCAACCGCTGGAACGCGCGCACAAAGTAAGGCACGCAAAAAATATTTTTAAAAAGGTTCAACAGCCGCGAATAGCACGCTTGGTGTGGCTACATTATAACCACTGTGGAGACAGTGACAAAAGGAGTGGTTAGAGAAAAAAAAATGACTTTGGCACAGCCGATTGTGAAAAAAATATAAACTGGGGAGTTAATGCGGAACAGAATGAAAATATTACATTGAAATGATGAGAAGAATAAGTAAAGTACAAACTTGGAAATAATATTTAGTAGAAAACCGAGAGATAATGTTTATGTGAGAATGAAGAGATCATTTTCACTAAAGGTGATTTTAGAAGGAACTAAAAGATAGTATTTAGTGCAAAAGATGATATTTAGACTAGTAGTAGCTAAGAGCTGGTAACTAGTACACAGATACTATTACATTTAATAGGAAGTAGGATATGATATTTAGTAGAAAGTAAGATATGTTATAAAAAAAAAACCACTAAGACAATATTATATGGAACAAATCGTAGATGTCTGAATGTTCCAGAGCAGGAAAAGGAAATGACCGAGACACGTGGCCAGCCAGCGAGGTTCTTTTTTTTTCTTTTAATGGGCGGCCCGCAGTGCCTATACAATTCATCAACGTCACTAACACCCATAAAACAAGAGACCATCCTGAAGTTTGATTCCCGAATGTACGGGTGTGTATGTGTGGAATGGGGCGGTGGGGGTGGTGCGATCATGGGCCACGTGAGAAATGAGGAAGGATGGATTTCAAACAATAAAAGTGTCCCCCCCCCCCTTTCATTCTCTCTACATTGTAAAACTTTCTTTTTAATCCTTTAAATTAACTTCCGCTATACTTTCTATGCTTGTGCCTGACGACATGACCCACTTTTTGTCAAGCTATCCAACTGAATGTGAGCACATAGACATGTTTCATTCGACAATATATTCTATCAAGTTTTCAGACACATCCTTCAACATCCATCACACAAATACCCGCGTCACTGTTGCTTTCTTTAAATTGCAATTTATGGTGCGCGTTTTAAAAATCCTTATTGAAAGCGTCTGACTGACATATGATGTGTATTCTCATTCTCCCCCCCCCCCCCCCCCCAGCCCCAAAACAGAGCTCTATGTATAGTATGTATATATTTCCCCTCGTTTTTAGATCATTTATAGATCCATTAACTTAACGTTCGGTTTGTTACTCCCTTTGGGAGTAGGGAAGAGCGAAATCTTCGGAAGGCCAATGCATGATCAAAGATCGATACAAAGGATATATTTATAGTGGGACCAAATTGAAAATAGGACCGGTGAAGCAGCGTTCACCAGTTCCCGTGACCAAGGCCTACTAGGAGATCGTGTGGCCAGCACGATGCCCAGCCACCTTTACTTCACCACAAGTATCAGAGCTGGGTAGACACCCAGGGACACTCTCCGGACCCGAGAGAACTAATCTTAGCCATCACCGGGATTCGAACCCAGGACCTTTCGGTACGCCAGGCAAACGCGCTGCCGCTCGGCCACCGCGATACATTTACTTATACGAAAATCTTTATTCTTAGGGGGGGGGGGGGGGGTTAAAATTGTATAGTTATTATGCATAGAAAACTCCTCAGTGACACGGACGGGTGTAGAAATAACAACAACACACGAAAGTTTGAAAAGGATCAAAAAGTTCTACAACATAACTAGACGATGACCTCACATTATCATCTGTCAGACAGGAGAAGGAATGTATATATATATATATCTAACTCCTGATATAAATACCAGGTAATCATTGTGGCCCAACCTTCCTGATTATACACCGACCCCCCACCAAACGGCACCACCCTTTTCCAAACCCCAATCATCACCATTTCAACAGCACCGAGACACACAATAAAAGTGCCTGCAAGACTTTTCAAGCCCCCCCCCCACAACATGCATTGATATCTACAAGTCTCTCTTTTTTTTTCTCCCTATCTCTGTCTCTCTTTCCATCAATCCACACACTCACACCGGTGGCCTACAGACAGAAGAAGAAAAAAGAAGAAACAATAACCCATTTATACACTCAGGTGTTCTGTCTGCCCCCCCCCCTCCATTTTCATTCCAACCCACCCCACTAAGAACTACCCTAAATTTAAAGATATTTGCTCTACTAGAAACTCACTCAAGGGGGCAAGACCATTTCCCCCCCCCCCCCCCATTCGTGACCCCCCACCCCTGCCTCCCTTTTTTTTTCTCCTCCAACTGTTGTGCTTGTATATCTTTGTTTATCGCTGTTGTAGGATTGTAAAAAAAAACAACAAAAAAAAAAACAACAGTACAGAAAATAAAATTGTTAGATCTACCTTCATCTCTGTAAATCTTTCTCGTGTCTTAGAGAGAGTTGTTTTTTTAAATTCAAATTGAGGTCAGGTCAAGTTCTGGACACACCCAGAACACCCCGCCCCCTCCCCCCAAGGTTTATTCACCTGTGATTAAGGGAAAGCATAAAAACCTAAATGGGAAAAGAGGTGGGAAGGGGGCGAGGATGGAACTAACTGGGACATATCTACCTTTTACCTAGAAGTAAATCCAACCACTCACCCCCCAACTCCCCCCCCCCCCCCCCCTTAGCCCCCATTACTCTTGATTCCAGTTATTTCTCCCAGTGTCCAAGCGAACTGACGTAAATTATTAGTACTAAAGATAAGTCCAACTCCTACTATTTTTTTTTTCTACTTGTTATCGTTCTTTCCAGGGGGGGGGGGGGGGCAATTCAAGGGGTATTTCTGGTAACACGTTTAACCTTGTGACCTTTCAAAAAAGAAAATATTTAAAAGAGAAAAGAGAGAGAGAGAGAGAGAGAGAAAGAGAGAGAGAGAGAGAGAGAGAGAGAGAAAAGACACGGAAGGAAAGAAAATGAAGGAATACATCAGGATAAAGGGAGAGATAGTTAGCAGTTACGTAAGATTGTCCCGGCTCGGATCGTCTGCTTGGCGAATATCGTCTAACTGATTGGCTTATCAGCATTGGACGAAATGTATGCCAAAAAAAAAAAGAAATAAAAACTTTGAAATATTACGACATGACTTCGAAATCGAAACAACAACAACAAAAAACTTTTGGGAGGCCCGCAGCACGGCGCTGGGATCGACGATGACAGTGACTCTACGTTCTACGTCATTCATGACGTCATGACACGAAAGAGAAGCCCCACAGGAATACAATTTTTTTTAACATTGATGAAACTATAGCCGTAGAGCGGGCGCTTGAGGCTTGTCCTTTTTACTCGAAGCTATGGTCGAAATTATATTGTTGTTGTTTTTAAAACAACAACAACTTAGAATACTAGCCAGATCTAGAGAGAAAAGATTTTAAATGTATACATAAATATTATTATGCCCTGAATATTTTTCACTTCACAAATAAGGCTTGCAACACATGTTTGAAGATGTTCAGCCTTCGACTGAACGCCATTTCAAAACACATGGACCAGGCCTCCATCACTGCCCGTTCTGTGCCGGCTTTCAAATCTTCACTGAAGGGCTGGGCAATGAAACTATGTCGTTTGTTTGTAATTCTTGTTTGTGATGTTTTAAAATTTTATATGTAGTTAAATCGTGGACTAATTCCACGATAATAGGGCGTTTGCAATCCCGTGACAAAAAGCATGTGATTTGTGTTTACTTAGAGTAATGGTGTACAATTAAATATGGCCGCTGTATTAATAAAGTTCCATATAGGCTCGAGCTTTTTTTAAATGATGTGTTGTGTTTTAAGTCTTGTTAAGATTTAAGCTGTATTATGTATGTTAAATAAAATAGGCTATTTTATTATTATCATAGACATAGATCATAGACGATGTGAGCTTAATAGTGACTTGACTAGATAGCCTATTCACCAACAATATCACTTGACATCGTAGCCTAGCCTACGAAACATTAAAAGTGTAGGCATATAAAGTGAAATTGAAAGTGTAAATAGGTCTAGCCGGCCCTAGCCTAATCACATTAATCAATTAATCTACAGTACTACTATTTACCTCCTTATTTTTGAGTAGGATAGCCAATATTCAGATGTAAATTTTGCATGATAAAGAAGTAATTTACTTTCACCACGTTATGTTTGTACCTCAAGTGGGTTCTATATTTACACAAATACGTCACTAAATGTACACAAAAAAACTTAAGCTCCGCCTACTGAGAACGCTCTATATGAAGAAGAAGAAAAATGGTCAACTTTTAATGTCGCCGATCGCACACCCCATATCTACGGGCAGTTATGTTTTTATAACGTTTCATCGCTATTACGAAAAATTGACCAGTTATGACCTCGACTGTCTCGACTTTCGACCGACTCGAAATCAACCAAACATAACGTAATTGGCCAGAATTTAACAACAACAAGAAAATGTCATAAAAACTGTCCCGAAGCCTCGCCATTTTCGTTTTTAAGAAATAACAAAGACTATAATCAAGTGGACTATTTGCTTTAATATTTCTGCTATTTGAGGACTCGAATGACTTCTTTTCGGAATTCCCGATTCCCGTTTGCACCATACACACTTCCGTTTTATTTCATCGCTATGATTTTCTCAATGAAAAATTAAAATCGAAAGTTGTATACAGCGGAAACATTTAATTTAGGCAAGGGTACGAACGTAGAAGTAATTTAAGACAGCATTATTGGATGCGCACGAAAAAAACAACATTATAATCTCTAAAAATAGAGCAAGAAGTCTTATTATAGTCTTTGGAAATGAGAAAGATATTCAGTCCGGATAAAGGAATTAATCCTCCTAATGAGTGAATATTGGTGTCTTTTACAGTGTGTAATAAAATAATAGCGATGGGGATGGTTAACAAGAACATTTAAATGAGGATGTGCCCCCCCCACCCCCCACCCGCAAGACAACTATATCCTCGATATTCGACGCCTTACTGGCTTTCGTTTGCGATCTGTGCATTCTATATCTATGGCTATTACTTATAACAGTAGGTCGGCCCGAATTCAATAATTTCCACAAGAACTAGTAACGGATGCGGACGGCTAATTAAAAAAGAAAGAAAAAACAACCTTTGACCGGAGACGAGCTATGGATCGGGAGCTAGTCGAAACCAACACCCGGCGGCGTTAAAGCCTAGACTACGTCCACCCGGAATCGCTCTCGCTCACCTGGAATAAGGAGGAGAATAAAGGGTGCAAATAACCAGGACTTATAAAATTATTTTTTTTTACGCTCGCGTCTGGTAATTGGGTTTAACGCGATATCATTGATAATCTTGGGAGAGAAGATGACGAGAGATTAAAGTCTTCCACATTATCTGGGGGGGGGGGGGTGGGGGAGCAAAGAGATGAGAGAAATGAATGGGGAACAAGATGATGGGGTGTATGTGAGGCGGAGAGAGGGAGGGAGGGGGCTAGGGCGTCTTTTCATCTCCCGAGGCCAGCATTAAGTCAGCTGTAACCTAAGTACTCGGCATGAAAGAAATATTTCAATTCAATGAACTTTTATGGGGTTTTCCGTCAAAAATGACTTCAGAAGTCTATTCTCGTTTTATTTTTGGGTTAGTTTACAAGTCTATAAGTCTACCTTGAAGCTAAAGACTCTCTCTATATTATATACTTTACTTTTACAAAAACAAAAGAAAAAAAAACAACTAACAACTTAGGAGTAGGAGAAAAGGTTTTGCATTCATCAAAAGTGGGCTTCATGTCTAAGCCTTGATGCCGAAGAGTTTTTTTATACACACAAAGCAGGGGTCGCCAAACCTAAGGAACAACTCTTAGAACAACTCGTGCCAGACTTTGCACCCAAAGCGATTTTCAATGACACGCGGAAGGCCCTAAAAATACAATGAGGGCCTCTTCTACAAAAACAAAACAACAGCAGGACGACTTTAAGGCTGTTGGCCACGACTTTAAGGCTGTTGGCCACGACTTTAAAGCTGTTGGCCACGACTTTAAAGCTGTTGGCCACGACTTTAAGGCTGTTGGCCACGCTGAATGACTTAGAAATCCTACTTCGGCACACTATTAGCGAAAAGGTTGCCAGTTCTTGCTCTATGCTATATTATAAAATACAAAAGAGGGAGAAGGGGGGGGGGGGAGACCAGGAGCATATTGGTTTTCTACAAATGTAGTGATACTTGTATATTCTGCCTCCAGTAAATAAAACAACAAATAACGTCAAGTCTTCAAGACGTAGACTTTTAGTGAAATCCTTTGGATTTTGCCTGGACGGTGGTCAGGGTAAATAAAGGCATCCATTTCAGTAATCATTTGACAATCGGGGTGCTGAAAATATGGTCCTTGTTTTGCATCTGTAGCCCACAGATTACTCAAAGAATCTCTCTACTAATAATAATAATAATACTTGTATAGCACTGCCAACAAACAAAATGTAAGCTCAGAACGCATTTAAGATACAACTAAGAACACGGAAATTACTTTAGCTAGGTGACAAGCTCATTGATGATCTAAGAAAAAGACAAATTAAATCAATGTAGCATTAACCGACCCAACCCATAAGTAAGACAAGTTAACCAAGACAATCAAGTTAACCTTGTATAACTCTCACAAGATCATGTAGAGTTTAGATTTAGAAAAAATGTCAGTAATGATTGTTGAGAAAAGTTAATGATTGTTGAGAAAAGTATGTTAATAATTATGCAAGGTGCTTTTAAAAGATCCTAGATAGCCAGAATGTGTCTTTTAAAGAAGTGTATTGTGTCGCCATGTAGCAGAAAAAGGACCAGGAAAGACCAGGAATGACCACGAAGCACCAGGAAAGACCACGAAGCACCACGAAAGACCACGAAGCACCAGGAAAGACCATGAAGCACCACAAAAGACCACGAAAGACCACAAAGCACCAGGAAAGACCACGAAAGACCACGAAGCACCACGAAAGACCACGAAAGACCACGAAGCACCACAAAAGACCACATCACTTACCCTGGTTTCATCAAGACCCTGGCAAAATGAATCTTGGCTTTTAGGTCAAGATGAAGAACCTGCTTCAGGTAATCCTTGTCCCCCATAGAGACTCCTCCCGTGGTCACAATGATGTCCACGAGGTCCAGAGCTTCATTGAGTTTCTGCAGCAATGCATCAGGGCTATGTGAGAAAAAAAAAAGAGGAACAAGAAAGCAATCTTTAAACTGAGTTCGTGTCTCCAATGCAAAGACAAGAATTAAGTAAGCAAAAGATGACAAGTTATGTTTTGCAAAACAAAAATATCTTGTAATCAGGGGGGCTGAGAAGGGCTAAGCCCCGACTGGATTTTTTTTAAATTTGTTTTTTCAACAGTTTTTTCAATATGTACTAAATTGGCTAAAAATTAGGTAAATATTTGTCACGCGAAAGTTCAGCCCTCTTCCCCCCTCCCCCTACCACCCCTGGAAAAAATGTATGACTTCGCCCCTGCTTGTGATGCAGGTGTCACACTGAATTCCATAATCATTGGCATTCAATACGATTGTGCAGTCAGTGCAAAGCCCTGCCAACCATTAACATCGCTCTAAATTCCAGCATTCATGTTTTGGTGGCAGTTTGTAGACGTTTTCAAAACTGGACTTTGATTGTAAGCCAAGGAATCAAGTGTTAGTGACAGTATTCCATCTGTGTGAAGACCTCTGTTCCCTTAGCCTTGACCCAAAACATCTGTGTGAAGACGTCTGTTCCGTTCCCTTAGCCTTGACCCAAAACATCTGTGTGAAGACCTCTGTTCCCTTAGCCTTGACCCAAAACATCTGTGTGAAGACCTCTGTTCCCTTAGCCTTGACCCAAAACATCTGTGTGAAGACCTCTGTTCCCTTAGCCTTGACCCAAAACATCTGTGTGAAGACATCTGTTCCCTTAGCCTTGACCCAAAACATCTGTGTGAAGACCTCTGTTCCCTTAGCCTTGACCCAAAACATCTGTGTGAAGACCTCTGTTCCCTTAGCCTTGACCCAAAACATCTGTGTGAAGACCTCTGTTCCCTTAGCCTTGACCCAAAACATCTGTGTGAAGACCTCTGTTCCCTTAGCCTTGACCCAAAACATCTGTGTGAAGACCTCTGTTCCCTTAGCCTTGACCCAAAACATCTGTGTGAAGACCTCTGTTCCCTTAGCCTTGACCCAAAACATCTGTGTGAAGACCTCTGTTCCCTTAGCCTTGACCCAAAACATCTGTGTGAAGACCTCTGTTCCCTTAGCCTTGACCCAAAACATCTGTGTGAAGACCTCTGTTCCCTTAGCCTTGACCCAAAACATCTGTGTGAAGACCTCTGTTCCCTTAGCCTTGACCCAAAACATCTGTGTGAAGACCTCTGTTCCCTTAGCCTTGACCCAAAACATCTGTGTGAAGACCTCTGTTCCCTTAGCCTTGACCCAAAACAAGGCTCGATAGATGTAGTGACATCAATAATTTATTTTAAGGGTGCTTGTATAAACATTAATTCTCATAAATTAAATTAATAATTGTAACAAAGTCGCCCCCTAAGGCCAAGACCCTGGGCTCAGATGAACATATTTCAGTTCGTCACTGAGAATTTCTTGGTCCTTCTCAATTATCAGATTCAGTGGGTGTAAAAAAACCACAACATTGAAATTGTCCTTATCTTCTGATATGTTTAAGACTATTGTTCTTTGGAGAAGATTATTGCAAACTACACTTGTCCATTGTAAAGTCTTGCACTTTTTGATATAAAGGTTTAAAGCTGTACTAAGGTGTGTTTTTTTCTGACCAGTTCAGAGAACCCATTTAAATGTCTGAATGCCGCTTGGGAAGAAATAAAAATACTTCTCCGTCCTTGACGCTAATACACACATACACCATGAAAACACAAACTGACAAATGTACACATCCAACAACAAAAAAAAGTCAAAGGTTTACTCACTTGTCTCTGGCGATCCCCAGATCAATGGTTGGCACACCGAGCTCCTTCAGCTGTGCCAGCAACATAGTTCTGTTACTGTCCCTGATTTTACCTTCAGTCAGCTGCACGTTGGGCTCTACCAGCTGTAAGTTTTTAACAGATCAAGCAGCTGTCAGTACAGGATATATCATTCAAGACAAACTATAACACTTAAAACAACATATAATTTATGGAATTTTTATTAACACCTTTGAACTACATCGCTATTGACTATTTCAACAACTTCGGAAAATAAAAGTATTTTGCACTCTATTTTGACCCTTTTATTGTAATTCACAGACCTTTCCCAAACTCTCCCAAAGGTAAGTACCACGTGTATGTAACTTGAGATAAAAGAAACGTTATAAATAAAACAGCAGGTTTCAAACCTCATTTCCAGTAGAGAGAACGCCAACTGAAGGCAGGGAGTAGCACAGCACGCTGGTCACGCCCACCGTGGCCAGCACCCCGAGCTCAGATGCCCCGAGCCTCTGCCCCACACTCAGAACCTCCTGGCCCTTCTCGATATCGGATCCGATGGGCCTAAAAAGTTGAAGAAACAATATCTTTTACATTTTAGTTTTCCGACCTATTTTCATGAAGCTTTTAATTAAGATATCGTAATTGAATACTTGAATATTGGCTGATTAAACCGAGGAAACAAATGGCGGTTTTATAATTATTGGCCAGCAGAAGACCGACCTGATGTCTTGGCCGACTGTAGGGAACTTGAGAACCTTGATCTGTATCTCAGTCTTCCCATCCACCGAGGCCTCCACGAGTTCCGTGTCTTCGACCTGCACAACGGCGTCTGCGCCTTGTGGGACGGGTGCGCCAGTGTTGATGCGCACACAAAATCCGGAAGTGATCGCTTTCTCTGGCTGGGGATTAAAATAAATTAAAAAAAAATACAGATCTATTTATAAACTTGTATATGTCCATTGCATGACATTAGCTTTTATTTGGCGTCTGCTTACCGTAATTTGATTAAAATGTATTGGAAAGTACAAAAACAACAAAATATTTTTTTTAATAAAGACAGAGTTAGAGATAGAAAGAGAGAGAGAGAGAGAGAGAGAGATAGAGAGAGAGAGGAGAGAGAGAGAGAGGAGAGAGAGAGAGAGAGAAAGAGAGAGAGAGAGAGGAGAGAGAGAGAGAGAGAGAGAAAGAGAGAGAGAGAGAGAGAGATAGAAAGAGAGAGAGAGAGGAGAGAGAGGAGCCAAAAGTAAATTAAAGTATAATTAACCTTTCTTTTTGTTACAAATGTTACAAGTGTAAATGTCAACTATAAGAATAATAAATGCCAAGATCTGTTCTAAGATATGGCAGCAGAGAAAGCTTTTAGACACTGTGTGGTTCTCAAACTGTTGTGATTACTTCCTTTGTAACTGACGGGTTTGGTGCTATGGTGCTATGAAGTAATTAAATAATATATAGGTGGTGACTAAATTAACAATTAAAAAGTCGAAATAAAACCCATTTTTGGATATTAAGAAAACATATATAGGAAGTAAATAGTCATGTGATTGCCCACGCTTATTCTTCAGTCGACTTCTTGTTCTTGTAATCAACACTCATAAAAATGTGTAGACTCAGTGCTCACCATGAAACTATTTTATATCAATACTATAACCATAAGTATTAAAGATTATTTCCTAAATGTGAAGTGTGAACTGTTAATGAATTGTTATTAAATAATATGCTGCAACAAGGCGTTCTCTTATTGATTACAAGTTGGAATTTATATTGTGGTGATGTCGTCTATTTTGATGTTTAATAGCAAATAATTCAGCTACTGCAACTCAAATACTCTGAAAAGACTGGTAGTAATGTTTGATGGTCCAACAATAATAATAGGACATCAACAGGTTTGGTGGCAGCTAACGGAGAGAGAAGCTGAAAAATATAATATTATGTTCAAATTCGAAACTTTTTGAACCTTTTGAAGACGTACTATAAACCACATGGAAAATTATGTGAGTACCAGTTTTTGAACAAAACTGAAGCCTGAGTCGATTATTTCAAATACATATACTATTTATCTGATTGAGCGCTGTGGTGGCTCTGGGAAAATGTAACGTTTGTCCACCGATGACAAATATTTCATCATTGGAAAATTCGATACATAAAATCGAAAAAAAAGTGACTGTACATAGGTCATTGTTTGCAACCGGAAAAAGTTTCGTTCCCACATGTTATCAACAAGGAACCTAAACTATATATATATATGTTCAAGACCGATGTTCAAATCCGATGTGACACAACCATGTGTTGAATTTTATGTAACCTACATAACCATATATTCAAATCCGATGTGACACGACCAGGTGTTGAAATCTGATGTGACATAATCATATGTTGATGTCCGATGTGCTTACCGGAAGATAAATAAATAACATTAAATAACTTTAAATATAATTAATATTTAATCTGTATACCAAAGACATTGACATTAATTTTAATTAATGGTATACATTTTTTTCTTGTGTTAATTCTAAAATTGGATTATACCATACTGAAGTGGAAACTTGAAGCAACTCAACTTGATACAGTGTGAACATTCATTGAATTATTAAATAATTAATTAATTTTCTTCTGGATTTCTACTCTGGATTTACATTGCAGTAATTTCATACAGTGAATGTGTTTTCATTTGGATTATTAATTAGTCTTTAATTTTAATCATTTTTTTACATTCATTAGTATGAATTATATATATATATATGTATAAAGCGGGCTCTGGTTGGCGGGAGTTTCTAAAATAAATCTCTTGTCTATTCTTATTCTGTCTATAATCTATTTCTGTTTCTTAAAAGAGATTGATTAGAAATGATTCTTTGTTAGGGTTATTTCTGTTAGTTGTCTTGACTTTGTTTGTTTTTGCTAAGAATTATTAAAGTACAATTACTATAGTCTTGTCAATGTTATACATGTTGTGATTCTTTGTCAAAAATTCCTCTATCATTTGTGGTCCAAGCAGCATTAGTGTGTTTAAACATTGTAATTGTTTTTTTTTTTTTCTATTGTTACTTGATATAATTTCTTTTTGTGTGTGTATTTTTTGAAATATCATTAATATGCATTGGTTAGTTTTTGCTCTCTGAGTATCATGGTCTATGGTAAGAACATTAACAATAATAAGTTCACCAATATAATAATAATATGAATATTCAGATTCATAACTATATGATTTAAGTAGTGCCCAAATACATGTAACTACAATTAACAAAATAATAATTGATATCTAATACTTGTAACTACAAATGTACAAAATATTCACAATATAACAGGTAAAATAACCTAAATAAAAATAATATTGTGCTTTGCAGTGCTACTGTAATAATATTATCTAGAATTTACATTGCTATTAATTATAGTAAAATTATTGTGTATTGGCATTAATGAAAATGAAAATGTACTTCCAATACTGATAATAATTTGATCCATTTCCATTGCTAATAAGAATAATATCATAGTGGCTTATGATGACATTAATCTAATTCTTATATGCCATCCTTAATAATAATAATAATATTATATATATGCTACCATTGGTAATAATAAGATTGTACATTGCTTTGCGGAAAATAATTGTGCAACCTATATAGTAATAATAGGTCATAATAGCAAAAAGTGACTTGCACTTGCTTTCAACTCTACTATAAAATTGATAATAATAATAAAATAAACTTAGCATAATTGTTGACATTCTAGCATTTTGCATTCTGAATTATAAACATTTTACTATAGCATAGGATTAAAAAAGTTGCTGTAATAATATAAAAATGCTCATTCTGTATTTAATAAATATTGTCATTCAGTAATATAAAAATGCTCATTCAGTAGTTATTAAATATTGCCATCCAGTATAGGAATAAAACATTGCTGTACTATAAAATAGTGCATTATAATAATTGTACTGTACTATAATATAATAAATCTTGACATTCATAATAAACAATAATGGAGTCAAAGGTTCAATTACTCTATGATGAAGCTGAATTGTTGGCAAAAAAATATGGTATTACTGATAAGAAAGAATATCAGGAATTTGTTGAAAATAAAGTTAAACAATTGAAAAAAGAATTAGCAGATAAGGAAAGAGATGAGCGAGCAGAATTAAGGGCTCATGAAATTAAACAAAAAGAACTTGATAATGAAATTAAACAAAAAGAAATAGAAATGAATAAAGAAAAAGAGTTAAGAGAAACTCAGTTGAAAGAAACTCAACTAAAATTAGCTCATGAATTGGAGTTGGCTAAATTACAAAATACTAAAGTTGAGCAAACAAATAATGAAAAATCAAAACATAGTGTAAGATTCAAAATGCCTCCTTTTGATGGAAAAGAGAAAATTGTTGATTTTCTAAATTTATTTGAAGCAACATGTAAAGGATATGGGATTCCCATTTCAGAATATTACATTCACCTTATCCCACAATTGAAAGATAAGGGTAGTGAAGCACTATCACACATTGATAAAGAAATAACTGATTATGCCATTATCAAAGAACAGTTAATTAAATTCTTTATCCACTCTGAGGATTATTACAGACAAAAGTTCCATAACTTTATCTTAACAGACAAGATAGAACCGAGAGCTTTTGTGTCTGAAGTGAAAACATTTTTACTTACCTGGTTAGACTTAGTAAAAATAGATACCAAAAATCCTAATGAGATTATAGAAATCATGGTTGTTGATAAAGTATTAGAACAAGCTTCTAAACCATTGTTTACTCACATTATGGAAAGAAAAGTTAAGACAGTTGAAAATTTGATAGATGCAATCTCAAATTTTAAAGATAGTCATCCTAATGTAGAACTGACTAAACAAAATCAAACAGTAAATACAATTCAACATAGAAGAAGGAGCTATTCACCTCCTAGGTCTAGGCATAATCAATTTGGCAATAGAAAAAAATTTGGTAATCAACCAAAATCTAATAATTATAGATGTATTTTTTGCAATGGTACAAACCATTCATCAGAATATTGTTACAGAAATAACAATGCAAGAGGTAGAAATTTCAATCCAAACTTCAATAGATCAAATGTTGATCATAGAGGTTTTTCAAATCAAAATTTTTCTAATTTTGATAATAGAAACTTTCCAAATCAGAATTTTTCCAATAACAATGTGCCAAATCAAAATTTTGCAAGACAAGATTTTCCTAATACTCAAAATAGACCTCAATCAAATTTCCAAAATAGAAGAAATAGAGGAAAACTTAACAATTCCACATCTCAATCAAATAATGTGATATTTGAAAACAGGGGTCAATTAATACTTTTTCCTGCTTATGTGGAAGGAAAGACCACATACTGTCTAAGAGACACCGGAAGTAGTATAATATGCATAGATGAAAGTATCATTCCAAATCAGAAACCCACCAATATAATAAGAGTGGATACAATAAAACTTGGAAATGGTTCCACTGTAAATTGTCCTGTCACTATAATAGACATTGATTGTCCTTGGCTTACAGGAAAAGCAGAGGCAGCCATAATGAAAAACTGTGTTGCACCTTTAATTATTGGTAATTCTTTCAATGTCAAACATGATAATAGTTTTGACATATTTCAAAAATGGATGAATGAAAAATCCAATAACTTGAATTTGAAACCTGTTCTATTGCAAAATGAAAAGTTAGTAGATTTACCAGAACAAGAATTTTACCCTGCTCTACAAACTTTTAATTTTTTACAAACCATAGGAAAGTCAGAAAATAATATTCTCAATGAGACACCTAATATTGACTTATCCATAAATAATGAAAAGGATAATCCTATTCCCAAATGGAATGGAACAGAAAAACTAGAACAGTATGTAAGCAAATTTGAAAGTCAATGTGAAATAAACAATGTACCAAAAGAATTACATGCTATTTCACTATGTAGACATTTAGAAGGTCATAAACAAATATTCAACATTGCTAAAAATCAAATATCTGATTTTACTAAAATGAAGAGTGAGATATTATCATACATTGATAGTCCTCATAAAAAGGAAACCCAAATGAAAAAAACAGAAAATATAAGTTTAGTAAACATGCCTTTTGATGAGCGAACTCTAAAACAAGAACAGAAAGAAGATCCATACATAATTAAAATGGTATCAGAAATTGAAAAAGGTCAAGTTAAAAATAAAAACATGGAAATAATAAATGGAATTCTCTGTAGAAAGGACACTAAATTAGATATAACTCAAATAGTTATACCTAAAACATTAACTGTCAAAGTAATGCAAATTTCGCATAACAATGCATTGTCAGGTCATTTGAGTAGCAAGAAAACAGTTTGTAAACTCAAAAAGAATTTCTGGTGGCCTAAAATGGAAAAAGATTTGAAAACATTTATTAAAAGCTGTGATACCTGTCTTAGACATAATAAAAAAGATTCTAAACATAAGGCTCCAATACAAATGACCGATACCATAAATAAACCTTTTTACAAGATAGCAGACTTAGTCAATAAAACTGAAGAACATATGAAAACAGCTTATGAATTTGCTGTACAAAAAAATGAAGAAATCAAATCTAAAACTTTAATCAGAGAAAATATTCATAAGAACATGAGAAAACTAGAAGTTGGTAATAAAGTACTTGTTTATTTGCCAATTGGCAATACTATGGAATGGAAAGGACCTTTTGAAATAATACTTAAGTTATCTGATGTATTTTACAAAGTTAACATTAATAACAAAGAGAAAATTGTTCACATAAACAATTTGAAAACTCATGAAGAAAACAAAGTGATTGAAAATAAATCAGAAGATGATATAAATAAATCAGGACATGCAAAAACAACATTGAATAAATGTTGTTCAATATTAAAAAGCTATAATAGAGAAAATAAAAGCAAAATAATTGAAATTGAAAATAAACCAGACAATGATATTAGTAAATCTGAACATAGAAAGATAACATTGAATAAATGCTGTGAAATTCTAAGGAATTTTAATAGAGAACTCAGGTATAATCAATAAAATTATACATAGGAATAAGTAAATTTATGGAAAGGATATGATATTTTCAGTAACAGGTATAATGACATGATAACATTTTTTTTTTCTTTTGTAAAGAACAAATATGTAAATATGGATACTGGTATAAAATAATCTAATTGATGAAAATAATGATTATCAGTTGGAAATTTTTTTATGTACCCTCTGAACAGTTTGGTAAGACTGTTAAGCACATAAATTTTGTGGCCACTGAACAGTGAATCTGTTATGCCATTAATATGCCTATGTAAGTCTTTAAAAAAGCATTAGAGGAATTGAAATAAGAATGATATAATAATGAAATGCCTATGTAAGACTCTAAAGTCAGAGCATTAGATGGTAATATTGTATTGTATTCATGTAAGACTAAAGATAGCATTGAAGCCAATAAATAAATGATACATATAAGACTCACAGGAAGATGAGCAGTGTAATATAATGATATATTTGAAGGAAAGACTTGAATAAATTGTGTAAAAATTTTATTGTAAACTAAGATTAAAGATAATCATGTTACATTGTAAATAATGTTATTGAGAATATCAATCAATAAGAATCAATAAGAATATCAATCCGAAAAAAAAAAAAATATTGTGAAGATATATATTCATAATTACCATTATGAAAATGACAATTGCAAAAATATGAAACTGAGGTTAGTATTATATTAATCTTAGTGTATAAACTAATAAATGTTGTATGAAAAATTTTTTTCATGTAATCTATTTAGATTTTGTGAGATAAAAATAATAGATCGACAGCCTTGATGAGTATTTAGCATAATAATTATCGATACACATCACTGATATCCAATAGTTTATCTCACTATTACTGAAGTTGATTAGACAATACCGAAAGATAGTTGTCTATGACTAATTGTCATATAAACATTAGACATTATTCTTTGTGTCTTTTGGTTATATATGTGCCTATGAATTTTTTTGTTGTTTGTACATATATTAAATGAATTTTTTCTCTATGTATTATTAAATGAATGATTATATGCATTAATTAAGATTAAGATAATTTTTTTTCATTATTGTAAACATTTTTCGTATCAAAAATAATAATAAATTATTATTTTTCTCTGTGGTTGGGGGGGTATGCTATGAAGTAATTAAATAATATATAGGTGGTGACTAAATTAACAATTAAAAAGTCGAAATAAAACCCATTTTTGGATATTAAGAAAACCTATATAGGAAGTAAATAGTCATGTGATTGCCCACGCTTATTCTTCAGTCGACTTCTTGTTCTTGTAATCAACACTCATAAAAATGTGTAGACTCAGTGCTCACCATGAAACTATTTTATATCAATACTATAACCATAAGTATTAAAGATTATTTCCTAAATGTGAAGTGTGAACTGTTAATGAATTGTTATTAAATAATATGCTGCAACAAGGCGTTCTCTTATTGATTACAAGTTGGAATTTATATTGTGGTGATGTCGTCTATTTTGATGTTTAATAGCAAATAATTCAGCTACTGCAACTCAAATACTCTGAAAAGACTGGTAGTAATGTTTGATGGTCCAACAATAATAACAGGACATCAACATATGGTCGGATCAAAATCAAAACCTAACTTTTAGGAGAATTAAATTTAGAGTCTTTTTAAAATACCCAACAGTTACAAGGGCAGGTAATCCCAACTAAACAAAAACAAGGGAGTTAATTAATTCTAACCTCAATTTCAGACGTCACAACGGCAGTTAAGGATTTCTCAACTTATTTACATAGTTAATGACTTTTGTAATAAATATGTTTTAAGCTACATTTTTCATTTAAGGGAGATTCATGTAACCTTGCCCAAATCTTGGTCAGTTTTCCCAATACTTTCCCAAAGCTTTAAAAATCAAGTCGATTTCACGAACTTCCCAGAACTTGAATAAAAAATCACGCCACAATTTCCCAAAACTTCCCAAACTGGACAAAATCAAGTCGATTATCACAATCTTTAAATATCAACTGAATTTTCCAAAAACTCTCCTAGAATACAAAATAAAAATCAATACAGTTTTCCAAACCTGAAAAAAAAAGTCAATTTTCCTAAACTGTAGGACCTATAAGTCTTAAGTAATTAAGGGGACAAATGTCATTCATTTAGACTCTTGGAAAATAGTAGGCCCTACGCCCTACACTTACAAAATATCTAGACTATATGGGCAAAAAAATATGGGCAAACTTATTGAAATAGACAAGCTACCAAAAAAAAAAGGTTTCTTATAAATAAAACGGAATTTTTTTTTTTCTTGGCATGTAACGAGTAATTATAAATCATATCATTTACTTTGTTTTCATAAGCTTTTTTTTAAAAAAATATAGCTATTATATTAATAAAATGAAGTCTTTAAAAAATAATTGAAGAGCGGAAGTAAGTTAAAAGTAAAGTATCCTTCGGAATAAATTAACCATAGGGCCGGTGAAACAGCGTTCACAAGTTTCTGTGATCACGGCATACTAGGGTGATTGTGTGGCCAGCACACATTGCACAGTCGCCTTTACTTTACCCCGAACTAAGGTCAGGTACACATCAGAGCTGGGTAGACTCAGGGACACCCTCCAGTAAGTTAAACGCTGGTTTAATGATACACCCCTCTCTCTCTCTCTCTTTCAGTATCCCCACGCCTCCCAGTTGATTAGGCAGCCAAAGTTTCCAGATAATGAAACACGTGTAGACAGAACTAACAACGCCCATTTTTTCCTCAAAAAGTTTTTTTTTTTATTTGTTTGCTTGTTACTTCTTTTAGATGTCAATTAAACGTTATCTAGGAATAAACTAGCAGTTGACCCGGAGAAAGTGGGAGACACCGAGAGAGAGAGAGAGAGAGAGAGAGAGAGAGAGAGAGAGAGAAGGAGATAAGATATAGAGCAGAAATTGAAGTTTGGGGAGAAAAAGAGAAAAGCAAGGAAGAAATTGAAATCTTCAGAGTGAGACCAAAATACAAAAAGAGAGAAAGAGAAAGATAAGAGAGAGAAAGAGAGTAGCAGAGAGAAGGAGAAATAGAGTGAGAGAAAGACAGAAAGCGGGATAGAGGTAGACAATGGAAGAGACTGAAAAAGAAAAAGAAGGGAAAGTGTAAGAAAAGAAAGTGGGATGAAGAAAGAGAAAGAATAAAAGCAAGATAGAAAGAAAGTGAGAGAGAGAGTGAGAGAGAAAGAGAGAGAGAGGAGAGAGAAAGAGAGAGAAAGAGAGAGAGAAAGAGAGAGAGAGAGTGAGAGAGAGGGAGAGAGAGGAGAGAGGGAGAGAGAGGAGAGAATGAGAGGGGGAAAGAGGAGAGAGAGAGAGAAAGAGAGAGAGAGTGAGAGAGAGAGAGGAGAGGAAGAGGGGGAAAGAGGAAAGAGAGAGGAGAAAGAGAGAGAGTGAGAGACAGAGGTTGAAAGAGAGGGGGAGAGGAGAGAGAGAGGAGAGAGAGAGTGAGAGAGAGGGGGAGGAGAGAGGAGGGAGAGGAGAGAGAGAGGAGAGAGAGAGAGAGGGGAGAGTAAGAGAAAGAAGGGGAGAGTGGAGAGAGAGAGAGGGGGGGAGAGAGGAGAGAAACAGGAGAGAGAGAGGAGAGAGAGGAGAGAGAGAGGAGAGAGAGAGGAGAGAGAAAGAGAGAGAGAGGAGAGAGAGAGAAAGAGAGAGAGAGGAGAGAGAGAAAGAGAGAGAGAGGAGAGAGAGGAGAGAGAGTAAGGAGAGAAAGTAAGGAGAGACAGAGAGACAGAGAAATGGAAGGTAATTGGTGTGTGTCTAAAGTGGTAAATAAAAGAGAGGGAAAATAAAATAATATTTTAAAAAAAGGTTCGGTTTGAGAAAGAAAAAAATAGGGGGGGGGGGGGGGGGGGGTAAAAAGGATTTGAAAAAGTGCTGTCTACAGTTGTTGTTTTTCTTCTCACTTCAAATTTCATACATACACGACGAGACCGACTATGCATGTTTTCTTTCCCTTAGACTTTGACACAAAATCCACACTACCACTAGGAAAGGACATGGCGCGCTCTAAAAAAAATATAAAAAATTCTTTTGGGGTTGCCGGAGTGCATACCCGTTGCTGCGACATTCATCTTTTTCACGGGGGATGCGTAGCGTTTTCAACCGCTCGCCCACCTGCAGAGGTCGCTAGGATTGTGGGGGGGGGGGGGGGGGGGGAGTTTGGCGCAGGGCGTGAAAGTTAATGATGCAGAAGAAAGAGATGAGCGTACACATTTTTTTGAAGATATATTTATAAATATATAGATATACGTGTGTGTGGATACAGTTTAAAAGTGTGGGGGGGAGTCAGAGAGTGAAAATGGAAACAGATCATTTAGACCTGGCGTTCCGTTACTGCTCAGATGGTTCGTTACAGACTGCCAGCTATTTATAACATCGGTGGCTTCTTTTTCCTTCTACCACCACCATACAGTTAAGCTATAATTAAATTTAATTACAGTCATAATATACTGGCTTGCTAATTACCAACGTGTATTTTCGACCATCAGCTGTTTGGGTCAATAGGTGAATTTAACAACAACAAAAAAAGGTATAAGCGATTGAAACTACTGTATGTCCTATATGGACACACTTCATCATGTCCTATATGGACACACATCATCATGTCCTATATGGAAACACTTCATCATGTCCTATATGGACACACTTCATCATGTCCTATATGGATACACATCACCATGTCCTATATGGACACACATCACCATGTCCTATATGGACACACTTCATCATGTCCTATATGGACACACTTCATCATGTCCTATATGGACACACATCATCATGTCCTATATGGAAACACTTCATCATGTCCTATATGGACACACTTCATCATGTCCTATATGGACACACATCATCATGTCCTATATGGAAACACATCACCATGTCCTATATGGACACACTTCATCATGTCCTATATGGACACACTTCATCATGTCCTATATGGACACACATCATCATGTCCTATATGGACACACTTCATCATGTCCTATATGGACACACTTCATCATGTCCTATATGGACACACATCATCATGTCCTATATGGACACACTTCATCATGTCCTATATGGACACACTTCATCATGTCCTATATGGACACACTTCATCATGTCCTATATGGACACACATCATCATGTCCTATATGGACACACTTCATCATGTCCTATATGGACACACATCATCATGTCCTATATGGACACACTTCATCATGTCCTATATGGACACACTTCATCATGTCCTATATGGACACACATCATCATGTCCTATATGGACACACTTCACCATGTCCTATATGGACACACTTCATCATGTCCTATATGGACACACATCACCATGTCCTATATGGACACACTTCATCATGTCCTATATGGACACACTTCATCATGTCCTATATGGACACACATCATCATGTCCTATATGGAAACACTTCATCATGTCCTATATGGACACACATCATCATGTCCTATATGGACACACATCACCATGTCCTATATGGACACACATCACCATGTCCTATATGGACACACATCACCATGTCCTATATAAACACACAAGGAAATACTAAGAGCATTCCCGTCAAGCCAAATTGATCCATAGGGCCGGTAAAGCAGCATTCATCAGTTTCCGTAGCCACGGCATAGTGGGGGATTGTGTGGCCAGCTCCATGCACATCCGCCTTTACTTTACATCAGAGCTGGGCAGACTCAAGGACACCCTCCAGACCCGGGAAAATAAATCCTAGCCTGCACCAGAATTCGAAACCAGGACCTTCGGTACGCCAGCCGAACGCGCTGCCGCGCGGCCACCACAAATCAGGCCTAAATAGCCAGAAATTCTTTTTTTTTCTTTGATACGTTCTCATCTTCTATATGTAAGAGACAGACGTTCATTTTATACAGAAGATTATTGCGTTGTACGCTGTATCCATGGTCTGAGTCTAGTCTTGCAGTTTAATTAGGGTTTTTAATGATGCAAAGTTTAAGTTGTTGGCTTTCCTGGTTTGTTTAGATAACCCATTCGATGTCGGAGTGCCACTTGGGAAGAAAAAAAAAGGCATTTTGATTAGTGTTTAACAATTTTTGTGTGTTTAATACATGCGTAAAAAATTAACTTAATTAAGTATTTGAAATTGTATCGAGGATTCATTTGGTGCTGTCTATTTATATTTAATCATGGCTTGTTTAGGAATGGTATCGATAATTTCATAGACTCTAATACACATGGACCGCTTGCTTTAGTATTTCTGCTATATGATGACTGGAAAGACTGCTTTTTCGGAATTCCCGATTCGTTGTTTCTTTTGCACTTCCGTTTTATTAAATCGCTTCGATTTTCTCAATGAAAAATTAAAATTAAAATCGAAAGTTCTATACAGCGGAAACATTTAAGAAACAACGGGGAGCGTATAGGTAATTTAAGACAGCCTTTTTGGTTGCGCACGGAAAAAAAAAAGTACATTATTAATATAAGCTCTAAAAATAGAGCAAGGCATCCATCTTATTATAGTCTATGATAATTTCTTTAGAGTTTTTATTATTATTATGGCTTAGATATTACTGTGTATTCCAATAAGTGTTTTCGAAGTCTCTAAATGTTTCTAGCATACATTGTCCTAATTAAGCATTCTGATAACAGACGCCAGAATTCACGGGGCCATAAAAAATGATGTCAATATATTGGTTTTCATGGTTTGTTCGGGGTAAAAAAAAAGAAAGAAGTTGGCTAATGAAAGGTCAATGAAATAGTGAACATAATATCAAAAGTATTTTCTCCAACTGGAAATTTCGTCAATGATCAACAATTATTGAAGACGTTATCAACTATTATTGAAGACGTTATCAACAGTTATTGAAGACGTTATCAACTGTTATGGAAAACGTTATCAACTATTATTGAAGACGTTATCAACTATTATTGAAGACATTATCAACTATTATTGAAAACGTTATCAACTATTATTGAAGACGTTATCAACTTTTATTGAAGACGTTATCAACTATTATTGAAGACGTTATCTACAGTTATTGAAGACGTTATCAACTATTATTGAAGACGTTATCAACTATTATTGAAGACGTTATCAACTATTATTGAAGACCTTATCAACTATTGTTGAAGACGTTATCAACAATTATTGAAGACATTATCAACTATTATTGAAGACGTTATCAACTATTATTGAAGACGTTATCAACTATTTTTGAAGACGTTATCAACTATTGTTGAAGACGTTATCAACTATTGTTGAAGACGTTATCAACTATTATTGAAGACGTTATCAACTATTATTGAAGACGTTATCAACTATTATTGAAGACCTTATCAACTATTGTTGAAGACGTTATCAACAATTATTGAAGACGTTATCAACTATTATTGAAGACGTTATCAACTAATATTGAAGACGTTATCAACTATTATTGAAGACCTTATCAACTATTGCTGAAGACGTTATCAACAATTATTGAAGATGTTATCAACTATCATTGAAGACGTTATCAACTATCATTGAAGACGTTATCAACTATTATTGAAGACGTTATCAACCATTATTGAAGACGTTATTAACTATTATTGAAGACGTTATCAACTATTATTAAAGACGTTATCAACTATCATTGAAGACGTTATCAACTATCATTGAAGACGTTATCAACTATTATTGAAGACGTTATCAACCATTATTGAAGACGTTATCAACTGTTATGGAAAACGTTATCAACTATTATTGAAGACGTTATCAACTGTTATTGAAGATGTAATCAGCTATTATTGAAGACGTTATCAACTGTTATTGAAGAAATTATCAACTATTATTGAAGACGCAGAAATCAACCGAATATCTAAAACCAAAGTGGACCCCGTATAGAAAACTCGCCAAAATATAAATCTAGATGAGTTGTGAACAACACATTAAGGAAAGTAAAAAGACGTGATCAAAGAAAGCAAAAGAAAGTGAACGGCCCACGTGTCTCTGGGAGATGTTTTATAACGCTGCCCTAAGTCATCGCCGCCCATTTTCTGACGGCAAAGCAAGGACAACTCAACGACCATCAGAAACGGTGTACGTGTCAATAGTCAAGTGATGATTTTGATTTCAGTGTGCAGTTATATTTTTAAGAGAAGGAAAACAATCACTTCTTTTTGTTTTGTCATACCACTAAAAGTAAAATATGATTCATTAGACATTACCCAACGATTAAAAAAAAAAAACTCTTTCTTTTAACATTTTAAATGTCAATGAAATGTGAGACACGAGGAAATAAAAATCACATTTACTAGAATAACTTTCACTGGTGATTCTTCATATTTTTTAAAAGATAAAAATAACAGTCAGTCAGTCATTAAATGTAATGTAAGAGTAGCTAAAATGTATCGCCCGAGCCAAACGTTAAAGAAAAACTACCCACCCACTCAGCCAGAACACACCTTTAAAAAGTAGGAGTTTTCTCCCTTTGGGACAATGACAAACGGGAGAAGCCACGAGCGACATTATTGAGATTGAAACAAAAAAATATAAAAATAAACAATAAAAACAAGCGGCAGGAAAAAGCATCTAGATCCGTGGGTGTCTATATTCTAAATCTAGTATAGTCTCACACATTGTTAAATTTCAGAGGTTAAATTATTTCTAATATATTAAAAAAAAAAAAAAACTACAAAGGAAAACAAATAAACAAGAGATAGGTCTAACACTTTTCTGTTGTTTGTGGGTTGCTTAGTGCAGGTGTCGGAACGCGAGCCATGCTCGGCAGACAGAAAATGTTTCAATGGCAAGCGGAAGACCCCCCCCCCCCCCCCCAAAGGCAAATTCAAGTCTCTTCTACAAGAAATTGAGAGCAGGATGACTTTTACAATCTTGGGATACGCTGAATTAGTTAGAAATCCCAAATTAGCACACTATTAATGAAACTTTATGAGCTCCCTTCATACATATCAGAAATAAATATTGCATTGGATATTGCTCACCTCGTTATCGAAAAGGACTTTTACATTTAGACTATTCACAAGTCTTAATGATTATGCCTGCATGGTAGCCTAAAAGTTCACAGTGTACCAACATTTCCGGTCCTATTCATCCATTTACTAACAAACAAACAAAATGTCTGTTAGCTGCGCTACTGGGTGTACTTTGAGGAAGAAAAGGAGTAGGGGATTGAATTTTCCTTTCCAAAAGACCTATACAAGAATATGCATGATGCGTATGGGACCCATCAACTAAAGAAAACATATAAAAAAATATACCAAATTCAGAAAAGAGCTGCAAGGTACATTACTATGAAAATATTATTCACAACTGACAATAGCGACTAGTCAAATCACTAAACCTAGAAACACTAGAGGACAGAAGGCCAAAAAGTAGAGTAGTCATAATACATAAGGCATTAAATTCTAATTTAGAAATACAACACAATAACAAACTGTTGCAATGTTCTGATAAACAAAAGAACAAAACCACTTTTCTTATCCATTATGCCAGAACAAATGCATATAAGTACTCTTTCTTCCCGGGTGGCATGGAATGGGTTGCTGAACAGCCAGCAAAACGAGTAACTTAACATCATTTTAAACCCTAATAAATATGCGAGACTAGACTCGGACCACGGATGAGCGTAGGACGCAATAATCCACACTTTAATATATAAAATAAGATAAAACGTAACGTCAAGTAAATGTCCGTTTTAAAACTTTTAAATAATTAAAAAATGTGTGGGTGGGTTATGATTACAATTATGAGATCATTCGTTATAAAGCTAATAAAGTATAATTTATTGTCCCCAACGATTGGAGATATAATAATTGTCCGTTACGGATTATTCTAATATTAACTCGATCTGAAATAAATTCTTACTTTGTTTTAATGCTCAAACTGGAAATCAGTGGGCGGATGTCATAACAGCCAAAAATAAAACATTAAAATTTTTTTTATAAACATTGATCACCTATTGAGCATTTGCAATCACGTGACAAAAAGCACGTGCTGTTTGTTTACTTTGTCTAGTGGTGACAAATGGCAGCCGTATTACTTTGGCTTAAGAAGGTTTTATTTTTAAATATCATCATTCCAACAAAAAGACGTCAAAATATATATAAAACACTGTCATGCGATGAAAATTAACCTTCAAAGCTAAAATTTAAACCATTAAAAATCAATGGAATAGGTTCCGTAAGTACAGAATATTTACATGAAGATGTCGATTGTCGAAAGTTAGCTTAGTAACTTACTATCTAAAATTAAAGCATAGGTCAGGCTGTGAAATGTTTCACAATAGCTATTGAACAACTATAAAAGCCTTAAATCTTGTTTACTTCGAGGACGGACTACTAGGGACTAGTATCACAGTTAAATATCAAGATTTATGAAAACAAATCCCTTATATTTTGGATGTAAAATAGACATGGTAAAGAACAATTTTATTGCACCATGTCTCCATCATGGCTTCTATTTACATAGTTACGTGACCTAGAAACCTAAGTCACACCTATTGCATATGATCTATAGCAGGGGTCGGCAACCTTTTGCTAACAGTGTGCCAAACTAGGATTTCTAAATCATTCAGCGTGCCAACAGCCTAAAATGAATCGTTACAAAGTTGTATATTTCATACAAAATTAACGTGTTTGTGATTATCATCCTCTTTATTTGCATTTATATCAAATACAATATTTTATTACTAAACATTCACAAATATTTATGGTAATTATTGTCTTAACATTAGTATTTGTTAGTCAAGATGAGGATCTACACTAACACCTGATAATATTAATTAAATTTTGATCTCAGTTAGTGAAATCCCCTTTAATGTTTTTTAATTCAGATTAGTCACATGCGCTATATTGTAGAGCGGAATAGATACGTAGTAATCATACAAACTGAGTATTTAATGTAATGTTTGAAAATATTCATATAAATTCTTTGGTGGTCATATAATATTTATATAATTTTCAAATACTTTTTACAGTTTGATCACTTCAAAGTTATAAATTGTAAGCCATTTAGTCTATTATAAAAGAAAAAAAAAAGAAACATTAGAAATATTAGCTCAACTAAAACGGGTTAATTACCTCCCTTTAATTAAAATAAACTTTTCCACCTTTGATTCAATAGTGATGCCAAAAAAGTTATGTTTTGCAATATAAATAATATTACTGACTAATTATTATCTCTTTATATAATCCAACATTATGGTATTCATTACAAGATTTATTTATTAAAGGTTTAAAATAGTTTACGTTATTCAGTAATAAATAAACATTTCCTGCATTAATTGTTTGTCTATTTAAGGAGTTTATATTTTAAACATTATTAATTACAAAAATTACATAATATGGTGCAATTAAATAAGTCTCTTACATATATCAAATTAATTATACAAATTCATTTTGTTTTAGAATTACTTTTAATTATGTTTAATTAAAGAAGATGAGCATACAAACTCTATTAAATGTAATTTGTATGAATTAATGAGCGGTCAATTGTAAGTGACCTCTATGTTTAAAAAAGCTTGCTTGTGTGATAAAATCTGTTCAAAAGAGTTAGTTAAACCAAATGCTGAAAGTAAAATAGTAAATGCCTAAATCTAGTACTTGAGAAAAGCAGATGACTTTCCTAAGCAGCTTCCATCCAGATTTTTTCCGCAAATGGGCATATTTGGATGCCCATTTTTTAAATGTTTAAAATTCAACCTGCTGCATTTTAAAATCGCCAATTTGAATATCCCTCCACTTAAAAAAAGATCTACATCTAAGACAGTTGTAATAATATCAAACCAGTTAGGCTTGATGTGGTATGAAAAAAAATGAGTCCACCAATTTGAAAAGCTTGCCTTTCATTGGAAAACTCCGCTTTGAGGCTTCGATGTACTTCTGAAAAAGCCCAACTTTTTATCTCAATATAATATATGTCTTACTAGTCTATAGAGATGTGCATCAGTTAAATATTTTGAAATTGATAGGAAATGCAACTCACTGAAATGTATCGCTATGTCATTCAGAAAAATCAATAGTCAGTTTTCCAAATTTAGAACAACAATCTCACCAACAGCACCGGCGATAAACAACCTCACAGCAACAACAACATTAACAACTGCACAACAACAAAAAGGACGCAACAACAACAATAAGAACAACATGTTAAGAAACACTGATGTAAGAGCCGCGTGGGCGAAAGATCTGGGATCTAGAGATTGATCTAAATGCCAGACGTCTGTAAGTGCCCCAACCCCCTACCGCTCACACCTAACCTTCCCCCACCGCCGCCACCCCCGGCGCAAACGTCAGATCACGTAACCTAATGTACGACCGTGAAATCAACGCCCGGGGGGAGTGAAACTAAACGGTCTTTTGGCCGGACGACCCCCCGCTTGTTGAATATTTCATAAGGATCAAAGCATCACGGCTTAACGCTGGCGGGCGTAATATTTTCATAGATGTCACCGTTCGTTGACATTCAAACAAATTTCGCAGGTCGCGACCTGGATGCCAGATAATGTGGACGCTGCTTTTAAAACAAATATATATAGACATTGACTTTCCCAACATCTTAAAAATGTAGCCGTAAGGAAGATGGAACTAAACTAGTCTAGATTTAGTGTTTTGGCATTTCACTATTTGTCTTGTTGTTTTTATCTTATCTTATATATTATTGACGCTGCTTCTATAAAGAAGATTATTGCGTCCTATGTTCATCCGTGGTCCGAGTCTAGTCTTGCATCTTTATTAATGTTTTAAATGATTTTAAGTTACTGGTTTTCCCGATTTGTTCAGGCAACCCATTTCATGCCCGAATGCCACTCGGGAAGAAAGAGTACTTATATGCATTTGTTCTCGCATAAGGGATAAAGGAAAGTGTTTTTATCTTTAAGTTTATCTGAGCATTGCAACAGGTTGTTATTGGGTTGTATTTCTATATTAGAGTTGAATGTCTTATGTATTATTACTACTTTTGTTGCTGTTGTTGTGCTTGTTGTTTGTCAGCAACATGTAATTAGCGCCACTGTCCACGCCCACTTAACACTATATTTATTTACTTAACGAATCGACTTGTCGTTTCTTTGCTTGGTAGCTACACACAAAGTCCGCTATCATACTTTTAAACTTACCTAATGAGTTTCATGTATTGTTTATAACTTTACGAAAGAAAGAAACTGGACATTAAAATATATCTCAGAACAACAGATCTGAATATTTTGAACAAGGGTTGTAAACATTTCAAAATTAAATACCCGGTATGTTTGTGTCGTGTCTTTTTTAACGGATTTAAAAGGCGGAAATTTTTAATGACCGGAAGTAAAAACTATATAAATATTATATCATCAAACCCTTGACCGTTGTGGTCATTGTGGGGAGCGAATTGACACCTCAGGTAATCTTTCTCCATTTTTGTCGATCTTGAGCGGCTGTCAATAGTTCAGTCATTCATTTGCAGCTTTGCCCAATCTTTTATATCATCGAACCAGCATTCCCGCTGACGGCCTCTCCGACGTCCACCTTCTACAGTACCTTTGGAGGATGGCTTTTGGCAGGTTATTATGCCGCAACACATGATCGAACCATGTTAGCTTGCGCCGCTTGACAAATCTATTTAGCTATATTTCCATCTATCTCTTTCTCTCTCATTGAATTGAATTGTTGAATTTCCGGCTCATCAACGTTGTTGTCATTTTTCTCTTGTATCCATTTTATTTTTCTTATATCTTTAGATTCGGTTGTACAGTTGTATGTCTTTAATATAGTTTATTATATGTTTTGGTTTAATTTTGCTGAAAAGTTCATGAAGAGTTCTACAGTAATAGAATTTACGTCGAATGTCATCAAATGTATTACATTCCAACAAAATGTGAGACACTGTTAAGTTGGCATTGCAGAAAGCACACATTGGGGCCATTTCTCGTTTTAAGATAAACGAATGTGTTAGTTTCGTATGTCCTGTATGTAGTCTGCAGAGAATAACTGCGTCCTTTCGAACAAATTGGCCTGTATCATGCCAGGTTTATTGCATTCGGTTTTCAAGAAGTTAGTCCATGTTTGTCTTTCATGTTTAATTATTAAAGGTTTCAAGTCTCGATATGGTATTGGGATAATACTCTCTGATAACAACAGGGCGGCTTTAGTCTCTCTCATTAAAAGAAGGGAGGGTGAATGAATTAATTTAAAAGGGAATGGCTAATTCATCAGAAAATACTTTGTGCACAAAGAAGACATACACGAAATTAGAAATTGAAATTACCGACAAATTATAGAAACAAAATGTAGACGAATCAATAACATATTTTTTTAGTAAAATATGTGAACACATTGCAACGTTCAGGAAGTACAAAGGAGCGGCAGTAGCTTCAGTAGAACAAGGTTCAGGGGATGGACCAACATTTCAAAGAGTTGGCTAATCTTTAATTAGTAAATTATAATTATTTCGATTGAAAAGAAATTGAATAGTTTTTTTTTTCGTTTTAAGCCAAAGAGTGTGAACTTTAAAAAAAAAAGATTCAAAAGTAGCTACATTTAGATCACTGTCATGAACTATTTCCATATCGTCAGGTTTAAACAACAGGCTATACGGCATCAACACAAATTCTTTCAAGATCTCAAAAATAAAACAAGAGGGGGGGGGGGGGACGAGGGGGGTGGTGGTGGGACATTGTTTTTAAACCTTTAGGAATAATTAAGAAATGATAGTGCGTCTGTAGCTTTTCTTAAAAATACTAACACCTTTTTGATCTCGTCAATGCCAAGTAAAACCAATTTTCCACTTTTTGATATTGACACGGGCTTTTTTTCATATACAATTGCTGGACGTGATCAACAAAGGCTTATGGAACTATTGACGTGATTCGAATTTCATGTGGTCTTTGTACTGAAATACAAAGAACTGAAATGAGTTCCACTATTTTAATGTAAATGTAATAGCTTCCGACCAGAGTTGAACAATAAGTGTGCAATTTGAGTGTTCTGGGAATAGTTGGGGATCTGTATGTTATTTGAGACAGAGCCTGTCTCTCAAGGTGTAGGTCTCCACAGTCACAAGCCATTTCTGCAAGGGCTGGCCAAATCACAGAAGCGCAAATCTAATCGTCTTCCGGGACTATGGAGCCAATGAAATGTTATTTATGCAAGCATTCCTTTTCCTAACGTGGATATCAGTTAAGTAAAATAATTTTTTGACTAACTTGGTAACTAAACGTCAACAAAAAGTCAATGTAAAGTCAAGTATAGAGAAATTACTTTTTATTCACGTCGGCTACTTATATCTTTATTATGTGAGCAATTGTTTTTCATAAGAATTTACCTAACAAATTGAGTAAATAATTTTATTTTAAAATCAATAAAAGGGGTTATTTTCCTTTCAATTGTATTCATTGCACTCATATCACATACATAAGTTAAATAAAACATCTTTTAAGGTTCATTGTAAAACAACAGCTACAAGGCGGCAGGGCTCGCGAATAAAAGTCGGCAGAGATGCTTAGGCAAACATACAATAATTTCAACCTTACCAAAGACGCATAGATGAATTTTATATTCTATATATTTTGTCTATTGTCTATATAGTATCGACAACGAATCATTTACATTTCGAATCATTTACATTTCACAATGTATGCAACTAAATAACTGTCTCTAACTCTCTAATCATCTGATGCGGTGAAATGCGGTCCCAGCTGTAGTAGACATGTTTTTTTTAGTACCGCCAGCGATGGCGGTTTGCCCAAAGTTATATTACACCCACAGTGGCCTTTAAACCAGGACAGCTCCAAGTGCTCCGAGAAAGTTTAAAGACCCCACTCAGACGATCACACCTCCTCACCCAACAACTCCCCAACACACCCACGTACACATAGGCTGATGCATATCAAGGACCATCACAGAGAAGTACACGTCAGTGCATTACCAAGTCAAACTAGTTTGCGTACAAGTAGTGTTACACAAACACGCCACCGATTATGTACACGTGAACACAGACTCACACCCGCATTTTATCTTCTTGGACCCCCCCCCCCCCCTTCCCATTATTGTCCTTTTGTTGTTTTTGAGATTTACAAGCAGTCGTACACTAGAACAATGCCGAAACGAAGAAAACCGAAGCAACCACCAGCGTTTAAACAACGATACTTTACTTGAGCGCAACATGGAGTCATTTGGTTTACATGCATATCCGCTCACCAGCCCCCATTAAGAGAAAAGGCGCGTGTGTTGGCAAACAAAACAAAGCACTCGAAACTTAAGCAATTGAATTTGACGTCTCGCCGAAAAGCTCTGAAAACAAGAGTCTTCGTCAATTCTCGACGCTGCCACAAGGACATGCTTATACTTATAACTGAAAACGAATCTGTTTTGTTTTTAGTTGTTTGATGATATTGTTGTTTTCATATACACATGCAACATAAGATAAGATTACTTTATTGATCCAAACAATGGAAATTTGATTTGATTACATATTCCGTCTTTCAGCATATTTAAAATAATATTAAAGAAGCATTTGTACTCAAGCACAATAAACACTCACGCACTCTATCAACCATTTATCATACAAGATAAAGTATCAATAGGAGTCAGCTATGTATTTTCTGGCTGACTGACGATTCTTTGGAAAGATTCTCACTGATAGTGGAACAAAAGAGTTCCTAAATCTCTCTGTTCTTGCCCTTATTGAAAGAAGCCGCCCACTTCGACTACATATTATGATGTAACTATCGTGAAACGGGTGTGCATGGTCCTGAAGATTTTTATCAGTCATAGACAGGCACCTTGAATTGAACAGATCTCCAAAAGATAGTAGCTGTGTCTGTATTGTACGAGTCTTTGTTTATTAGGCGGTCTATCCGGTGTTTGTTCAATGTAGTGGCATTAACATACCAGCAGGTGATTGCGAAGGTGATGATGCTCAACAGTCGCCGAGTAAAAGAGATTCATAATGGTTTTCTCTAAGTGAAATGTTTTTAGTTTACTAAGACAGAAAAGTCGTTGGTGCATTTTCTTACAGAGGCTTTGGCAGTGGTCAGTCCAAGTCAGTTTGTCAGTAATTGTGATGCCAAGATATTTATATTGCGAGACTTGATCTATTATTTGGTTGTTTATTTGCAAATCGGCCAGCTTGTGTTTCTCCTTCCGGAAGTCTACAATCATTTCTTTCGTTTTTGTAATATTCAATACCAGGTAGCCTACATCAGTTATAAAAAATAAAAATAAGGATTAGTTGTCTATTCTTTAAATATTTTTTATTTCAATGAAAAGCATTTATCTACAATGAAGAGAACATTCACCTAAAAAAAACAAAAAAAAACAACGAAAAGTTACTTTAGAAAGAAAACTGTAATTCAAACAAAATGACTTCAATTCTGTGCCAAACTTGAGATCACTCACTTTACCGATCCATTTACTAGACAATGCCTCAGAGACAAAACTATTCAATTAAAGAACAACGGTCTAAGCTTTTAGACAATTTTTTTGGTTTTCTTGTTGCTTATTCCGTGAAATCTGCCATAGGTGAATATGATTAAGACAAAAAATAAAGAAACAGGTTGTAGCCGACGGGTGCAGGAGGGTGGTAATGAAGAGAAATAACAGATGGTTATTATAGAAGTTCATTACTAGCCCAGCCACACACCACCGCAACCACAAACGCAGCTACAGGCAGTACTCACACCACAGAGACAACTAGATGCACAGACACCACTAAAAGCACAGACACCACTAAAAGTACGGACACCACTAAAACCATAGGCAACACTAAAAACCACAGACACCACTAAAACCTCAAACACCACTACAAGCACAGACACCATTAAAAACACAGTCACCACTAAAAGTACAGACGCCACTAAAAGTACAGATACCAAAAAAAGTAGGCTACAGACACCACTAAAAGTACAGACACCACTAAAAGTACAGACACCACTAAAAGTACAGACACCACAAAAAACCACAGACATCACAAACACAATCAGAGAAACAAAAATACAAACACCAAAAACAAAGTCGCCATACCCCCCCCCCCCCAAAAAAAAAAAAAAAAAAAAAAAAAAAAAACAGAAACATAACCGCGCACATTTACAAATGCACATAGACTAGACTCAACTCACCTAAAACCACACACATACATACACACACACACATTCAACAATAGGCAGACCACTACGTAAAATTACACTACCCATAACAACTCACACACACAAGAACATCCAATGATTAAACAGGAAAATTCACTCACACATTTACGCATACACAATCCTTAAAACACACACACACAAAACATCAAAATCACGCAAAATTATTGAGAACTTCAGCCTCAGTGTGTGCTTTATTTAAAAAAAAAGACATTTAAAAAAACAACGTATGATAAAACTGAATGGATACCAAAAAGAAACAAATATAGAAATACAACCCCTACATGTCACGGCGCGAGCATGCATTTTCAAATATCTGCCCTAGAGGACCTCTCCCCCCCCCCCCCCCCCCCCCCAACCATCCCCACATGCAGAGAGTCCTCAAGTGACTTCCACGACGGACTAATCAACAGCGAGAAATAGTCTAGAATTCCTACAAAATAATAATTTCTTTTCTTTCTTATTTTTTTTGTTTTTGTTGTTGCAAGAACGTGTTTTGAGTCCTGATATTTTCCACGGCTGATAGCCTTCGGGGGCAAATGCGGTTCCCCGGACTATTTGCACCATTTGCACCATATCTTCACCCCTCGCCTCCACAACTACTCTCGCCCTTTTTTTTTTAACGACCACATGGGTACAACCTCATTTGCACGCACTGGGAGTAGATGTACCAATCTAAAAAAGAGTGGGGGGGGGGGGGTGGATCGGGGGGGGGGGGGGGAAACAAAAAAAGATGTGCATACATTCTAAGGAGTCAAAGACACTATTTTGAAAAAAAAAATTGTTCTTAAAAATTCACCACCTAAAGCCCCGCACTCCAATACTTCGGAAAAATTTACTCTGGGGGCGGGAGACGCTGGGAGGGGTGAGGGAGCCACTACATTAACAGATAAGGAGGGGCGGTAAGTTTCCAAGTGAGGGCCCCCACCGCGATGGCCTGCTAGTGGGAAGCCACCAAGAAAGGGCGGACGGGAAGGGGGGGGGGTTGAGCTTAAGGCGATGAGGTGGTACAAATGATGAATAGCTGACAACTGCAGGTGATAAAACAGTAAAGAGATGGGGAGAGAGGGCGTCCGTTAACTGTTTTTCTCCCCCCTACCCCCTTCCCTTATTTTTTTCTTTCGCAAATCCGAGTAGAGTGACTCATTAGACGGAGAATCTGCTAGTTTTTAAGAACACCCAGGCATCACGAACCACCACCCTCTCCAAAGTGACATCTTTTTTTCGAGTATCATAAATGCGCACACTTTTTCGTAAGACATTCATCTTCACAGCTCCGTGCATACGCAGACAGACTCCCTTGACGGGCGGGGGGGGGGGGGGGGGGGGGGGGGGGGGATATCACAACGACATAAACGCATTTATATTGAGACAAAACTTGATAGTTGGTATGAATGATAATCCACGCTACATCGTACTACATGTTCTGCTATTGCCCTGCGGATCAATTTGCCCCCCTTCCCCACCCCACTCTCCCCTAAATAAACACGAAATAGAAAGAGGGAAGGGTTGAGAGAGACAGAAAGACTAAAAGACCAGAACTGGCCGTCGAGGTTAAAAAAAAAGAGTTAAACACCAGCAAAAGCATGTGGTATTTTTTTGCCGGAAGAACACCGGAAGTTCATGAACACGATAAACCATGACCTTTTGAAATGGAAAGGCCTTATTAAGACTTGTCCATACCCCAAAATCCGCAACAGTCGAAACGTATTAATAACTTCATACATTTTTCTTGCACTTATAGAGTACAGTAGCACGATCAACAAAATGCGTGCACACTTACATTTTGAGTAAAATATATATTTATATAGCTAGTTAGTTAGAATAAATGGCCTTTGGTACCAAACCTAACAGCATAGCCTACTTAAATTCATTGGCCTACTTAAATTTATTAGCCTACTTTTCCGTGGCGTTTGGCGGTGACTAGACAAAATAACTACCGTACCAGTTCTAAGAAAACAAGGTTTAATGTGGTTTTCGTGTTCATTTATTGTGTAAACATACTAATGGAGTTAATTATTTAAGGATATTTTCCAAGTTAAAGAAAAAAATATACCAAAGTAGTTATGATTCAAAAATAGATTATAGAGCTTTTTTAATGTATGTTTTTTTTTAACAGTAATTTTGAACCCATACGCAGATAGATCTCTGCCACTAAAGTGCTGTTGTCTGGTATCGGTCCACGAGACTTGTCACAACTAGATCTGCACTGAGGGCGACTGACGAAGAGGTCATAAATGAGAATGTTACAGATATGGAAGAAAGTCAATTGGCTTGCCCCCGGATATAGATAGAGTGACATGGTCGGGGTCCACAGGAAAGAGGAGGGGGGGGGGGGCTTCTATAAGTCCACAAAGTTCTGAACGATGCCGAAACTTCCGTTTGGAGAAAGTAAAGGCGGGATGTGCAATGGACATTGTGAGGACCGCGCGATTACCACCATTGCGCGCCTTGTCAAAGGACACTGCCGAACTCTGCTTCAAATTCTGGAAAGGGATAGAGATTTGAACACACTCCCATCACCACACAAAAAATATCTAGAAAAACCTCAAAACAATGTCATGAACGAAATGTACAAAAAAAAAAGCCTTCAGGCGAATGAACTATTTGCGAACCACGTACATGGCCATGAATCAGTTCGTTGAACCAGCTGAGACTAAAATGAACAACAGCAAGATAGGCCCCGAGCTACAAACATAACAATTACAGCGTCTTAGTTATCTTTTTTAAATTTTATTTCGTTTATCAGAAAGGTTCAAAAAAATAAATATTTATTAACGAATCCAAACAGTAGGCACGAGAAGGGATAATGGGGGAGGGAAGCTAATTTATATGTTTTAATATGTAATAATTTATTTAAAAAGTATGTGGGTGTTGCAGTTTATAGACATCTTACTGAATGCACTTATTCTTTTATTGGAAGTCTCCCTTATGCTTTTAGAAGGCGGGGGATGTTGGTGTGTTTCGGATGCATGCCCGGCAAGCTCCATCCCATCAAACCCCACAGCTCGATATTAAAGCGCCTCTGACACAGTTTCAATGAAATGCGTTTTTTACCACGGAATAAGTATACTATCCTTTATCAGTATGTTTCTTCGACTATAAGTAGCATCTCTATCGACCGCTACCCTTTAGTCAAAAGAAAACGGCGGAAGCCGAGCTTCACTCTTAGTGACTGTGCATTTAGGGATTGCGCATTCTGTTATATTTCTATTCGGTGGTTTTGACCATGCGCACAATGTTTTAGCTTAAAAATAACACTCACAGTGAGCATCAGGTAAGAGAAAGAAGGGTTGGATGGGATCTGTATGCTCTTTATGTGTAGGCCTATACCGTAGGACTTGTGCATCAATATAATTTTGCTGCATTTGTTTTTTATAATTATTGTATGAGTTACATCATGAAATTGAGGGTTCACAGTCACTTCATCCCCAGTCACTTCATCCCCAGACACTTAATCCGGAAGCAATATGCAGTGCATGGCTGACAACTTGAGCAGTTGTATTATGGTAGACTTAAGAGCACTAATACCTAATGCAGCTCCAGAGATTATAGTTACAGACTTTGAGAAAGCTGTGATGACCGCTTTTCGAGAAAAGTTTAGAACATGTAGAGTCATTGTAGAGTAACGGGATGTTATTTTCATCTTAGTAAAGCGGTATTACGCAAAGTCACTGAATTGTGCCAACTGCACAAAGCATCAGTACTGCAGTCATGCACCGGCACAGAGCAGCGTCCAAGAAAGAAGTATGCTGCATTAGCCATGAGAATCGACAACATTGTGCAGCGCTACGAGTCAATGCATCGTCTTCTCTATCTCCGAACTTTAGCTTTTCTGTCACACTGATTTTAAAAAACACTCACCTCACAAACTCTTAATAACAAAATAAAAAATTGAATATCGAACTATTAGCTTTTTTTGTGTTTGTTATGATTTATACTTTGATCTGATTTAATAATTCTATACCTAAAATTGCATTTTTAGGATTAATTGTCTGGGAATGAAGTGACTGGGGATGAAGTGACTCGAGGATGAAGTGACGGGGATGAAGTGACGGGGATGAATTGACTGGGGATGAAGTGACCTGTCACCGAAATTGAGAGGCCTAAAGCCCAAAGAATCTCACTTAAGAAATACAACACAATAACTATAAGATATAAGTCAAAGAAGAAAGGGAAAATACGTTTTTGTCATTCCCTATTGGCAAGTCTTAACGATTCTGCATGCATAAAAGATCGAAGTGTAAAACATTTCCGGTCCCATTCGTTCATTTGATTCAAAACATGTATGTGTGCTGCGTTAATGGTTGTACAAAATGATGTAGTGGATTAAATTTTTTTTCATTTCCAACGATAGATTGTGAATGTCAGACGTGAAGAATCTCCTTATTATTTTTTTTTAATCTACGCATTTTTTTTTGCTATAACCAAGGACGCAACTTTTGACTAATTTATTTTATAAACAAAGATAAATTTAACTTAACGCGACTAACATTTTCAGTATTAATTATCGCCTAATCAATTTTGATGTTAAAAACGGATTCCTCATAATTTAGCTTGTAGCCTTTGTATATTTCTAAACTGTCCGTCGAGGTTAAAATTAATTGTCAAACACCAGCAAAAGCGTGTTTTTTGTTTACGAATAGGGCGGGAAATGTCACCGGAAGTTCATGATCTCTTCCATTTGAAAAGGTCAATCCTCAAAAAGACTTGTCAATGCTAGGAGTAAAGGATACATGTTTTCTTTCTTCCCGGGTGGTTTTCGGGAATTGAATGGGTTACATGAAAAAAAAATCATTAAAAACCTTATCCAAGTGCACGATTCAAACGCAATAATGTTCAGTTTAGAAGAAGCGCCGTTAACACACATAAGGCAATAGTAATGTAGGCCTAATGATATAATTTACAGTCATGACTGTAGATACTGCAGAAGACATTCAGTAAAAGCCCACTTACTTCAGCGGCACTTTAAGACAGACATGCCCCAGGCGGACACACACAGGTAGAGAGAGAGAACCCCCTATGTGGGCTAGACTAGACATTTATCAATTAAAAGCACTAGATAGTCTATTTATAGCACAACGGAGAAACCACAGCCCCTCTGCAAAAGAGGGTGTTTGTGAAAGGAGAGACGGGTGTGTGGAAAGAATTTAATTGCAGTATGGAATGACCTTGAAGAAAGAAACAACAACAGAGGAAGAAGAAGCTGATTGTAAAAACCCAGGCGTCCGGTAATTGTGTCAGTTTTGTCAGGGGCGTTTGGCTATCCGATAGAGAGAGAGGGGGGGGGGGGGAGACGGACTAGGATTTGGCTTACCTTAGGTCTCGTGTGTATGTAGGCCTATCAGAGCCTTAAAACTATACAGTGTGCATTTATCTTTTTTTTTTATGGCATCCACTAAAAGAATTAAATGATTGGGTGGGGTGTGTGTGTGTGGGGGGGGGGGGGGGGGTCCTCAAATCTGGTTGTAAGCTAGAGTTCCGCCGCTGACATGGTTTTGATAAAATGCACAAAGTGTTGTTGACGATGCTGCAGACACTTTTTTAACTGTATAACTGCGGTAATTACTCGCGAAATGAGCTTCGAGTGAGAGGTGGGGGAGTTGGAGGTGGATGGAGGGGGGGGGGGAGCACCGAGCAAACTAGAGATTGGCTTGAAGGAGAGGGGAGGGGGGGCAGGGCTGGAAGAACACCTGTCCAGGGTGCGTTGTAAGACAAAACTCCTGTAATGAATGAGCAATATGAAATATAATCACAGGTGATACAAAATGTGTTGCTGATTATAGAGCATGTCTTCCCCCCCCCTCCCCCCAATCTTAACTCTCCCCCCCCCCCCTCCTCCGAGCCCGCCTCCCATGTTTTCTTTTCGTGCTATGAACAACGGCCGTACAGATGATGGGGGGGGGGGATCCCAGGCCAATAGAATCCCCCAAGCAAATGCATAACTTGGAATCCTCAGGCAAATCTATATTTTGGGGCGTCCACGCAAACTTTCAGTGTTGAGGAGCCCAGGGGCAGAATCGTATCTCGGGGCCACTGGGTAATGGGGCGGGAGAGACAGAGAGAGAGAGACATTGAGAGGGAGAGAGATAGAGATGGAGGGAAAGATGTATTATTTTAAAAACTCTGCAGACATCACAGGACCTACAAGTACAAGACAAGCGGTACTCAGTCAACAGAGTTCGCATTTTCCACGCAGAAATAAAGACACTCGTTATATCGCGAATTGTCATTTTTTGTATATTTGTATACTATTTGTTCGTCAAGAATACATTGGACGCCCGTCAGCAAAGCAACAACAAAACTGAGAGCATCCGTAACAACAAATGAAAATATCTATAGATGTAGGTATAGCGTTGGGCTTGGGAGTTGGTGTGTGTGTGTGTGGCTGCGGTCGTGGGGGGGGGGGGGCAGTGAGAGAGAGAGAGAGAGAGAGAGAGGGGGGGAAAATTGGGAATGGATGGCGAAGAAAAGTGTGAGTGGTAAGAGGGAGGGATAACCCAGCTGGGCACAGGGTAAAACCACGTGTGGGTGTGGGGGCGGGAGTTGGGGGCAAGGTCAGATTTCTCGGACTAATACATCTTTTCTTTTTTTTTTTTACGTATATTGTGGTGTAAATATATAGCAGGTCGTACAAAAGAAAAGTGGAATGGGGAAGGTGGGGGGCGCTGGCGAGTGGAATGTCCAGGAATGTATCGGGAGTGAAGAAGACGCCCTGCACCTGTTGGTTATGTTTATTTTATACTGGCAGTGTACGTGTACTTAAAAAAAAAAAAAGGTTTATGTAAAAAAAAATAAAAAAAATAATATAAACCTGCATGTTAAATTATAATGATGGTGACATGTAACACTTGCTACTGGAAAAGAAAATATGATTGTATATGTGACATGTGCAGACAGCCTTCCCCCCCCCCCCCCTCCACTCCTGGTGTGGGCGGGGAGGCACATTCCCAATTGTATATAGACAACTCGAGAAACGTTGACTCGCAGCTCACATGATAGGCCATGTCACAGAGTAAATGTCGCACGTTATGTCAAAGAATGTCACTTGCCGGAAAGAACCCGATAGTGTCCGAAAGTACATTACTTGTCAAAAAGCTGCTGCCAGTTTTTAATATAGAGATGCGACTAATGTTGTAAAAAAACAAACAATTACAGCATACCATTAGATGAGAAGGAAGAGTCTTTCGCAACATTTTTTATAAGTAATGCTAGTGCGCCAGGGTTGCCAGACGTCCGGCAAAAAGAGGACATGTCTTAAAACTACTTTTAAACAAAATTCTTGAGAAGAAATAAATTGCCTATATTTTCATGATTAAAACTTATAATAAAAAAAGTGATGTCTTACAATTGCGGATGACTACATGTCTATGTCATCTATATAAGCTTATCATATATTTCAAATAGAAAAGTACGCGCCTTTAGTTCTTTAGTGTACGATCAATGGTTACTGCTGGGAAATTTAGGTATCGCAATGTCTACAAGTGTGTATACGTGGTGAAAATATAACAAAAATATACTTGTAGATGTGTGTTCAGTTTGACTCAGAAAAGAAACTTGCCGCTGTCTTTGTACTCTCGACTCGCACTCGTGCCTCGACTACTGTAATGCTCTGCTAACCGGGGATACCTGGAGATAAAGTCGCCAAATTACACTGTACCGTGTTCAAAACAGTGCCGGCCGGGCTGGTCATGCATATGTCAAAGCGCGATTCTGCCACAGCTCTAATGCGTCGGCTCCATTGGCCTCTATGAGAGCCAGAATTGAATACAAAATGGCGATACTTAGCCATATTTTATGCCCACATAACAACGAGATGCCGTCCTATCTCAAGGAACTAAAACATTATGTTCCGCAAAGAACACTCCCTTCTGCCCTCTGGGGGTGCCCCGTTTCTCTCCGCCGACCGACAGTTTGGCTGACAGCATTCTCAATATCTGGCCTGAAAGTATGGAATCTACTTCCCGCTCAACTCAGGCCAACAAATTCTATCATCACTTTTAAAAAGAACTTGAAAACACGTTTTAATATTTACCTTCATCAAACATTTTTTTTAGACCACTACTGTTTTACTTGTATATTAAGTCGGTAATGTATCATTTTTTTGCTCTGTTCTATGTTTGTAAAGTTTTAAATTATTCAATAGCTTTATATCCTTTACAGCCTAGAGAATTATATCCGTGTTCTTGGTTGTTTTGTTGTTCAATGTTAAATGCACTATGAGCTTACATTATGTTTATTGCATCGCCATACAAATAGAATTATTATTTTTATTAAGTATCCATATTGATTTTATTATTAATTAATTAAAGAAAACAACATGATTACCACGGACCCAAAAATACTAAAATTTAAAAGAAAAGTAGGCCTACGCCTTACAATTTATTTTTAATACTGGCGGATGAACAATAACAGGAGAGTAAATTATCCAGTCGGACCAAATGGATCACAGGGCCAGTGTGGCAGCGTTCGCCAGTTTCTGTGGCCACGCATACTAAGTGAATGTGTGGCCAGTACAATGCACAGCCGCCTTTACTTTACCCCAACTAAGGTCAGGTACCCATCAGAGCTGGGTAGACCCAGGGACACCCTCCAGACCACCGTGCCTTTAATATAACTGGAAAAAGGCGTCAATAAATAAGTACCATCTAAATGTAGTGTCGCGTCAATAAATAAGTACTATCTAAATGTAGTGTCGCGTCAATAAATAAGTACTATCTAAATGTAGTGTCGCGTCAATAAATAAGTACTATCTAAATGTAGTGTCGCGTCAATAAATAAGTACTATCTAAATGTAGTGTCGCGTCAATAAATAAGTACTATCTAAATGTAGTGTCGCGTCAATAAATAAGTACTATCTAAATGTAGTGTCGCGTCAATAAATAAGTACTATCTAAATGTAGTGTCGCGTCAATAAATAAGTACTATCTAAATGTAGTGTCG